>CAUYUJ010019174.1:15000-82500 GCA_963575745.1 Prorocentrum cordatum | reverse complement strand
AGGAAAGAGGAGTGTGAGGTTAGGAGTGAGGAGAAAAATCAGGGAGGAATGAGGATGAGGAGGGAGGAATGATGAGACAGCGTGCGAGCGAGCGTCGAAATAGCGCTCGTTGTGGTGAGACTCTGGCGCGCAAGTCTCCTTCTCCCCCCCCCTCTCCCTCCTCCTCCTCCTCCTCCTCCTCCTCCTCCTCCTCCTCCTCCTCCTCCTCCTCCTCCTCCTCCTCCTCCTCCTCCTCCTCCTCCCCCCCTCCTCTGCGCCGTAGCAGCGCCCTGCTACTTGCCGCGCGCGAGGTGTGCCGAAGTGCGCAGCGTGGGCATGGGTTTTCCATGCGGCCAGGCTGGTAAAACTAAGCCGCTCTCTCGAGCCTCCTTCGCTCCCACATTGCCCGACGTCCTCCTCCGCCTCAGCCCTGTCCTCAGCTTCTGGCGAGACCCTCGGCCGTGGAGTTCGTCACCAGCGCCTCGCAGTGCTGGTCGAAGTTCATGAGGCCCCTCGCGATGCCCAGCATGGCGCCCGACTTCTCCTCGCTCGTCTGGTCTCCCTTGCTCTTCGCTATCTCCAAGGCCCTGGAGAACTGCGAGGCCGCCTCGTCGAATCTCCCGTCGGTCGCGTTCACCTGCCCTAAGCGGTGATACGCGCGGTTGCTGACCGTCTTGAGGGTCTGGCTGGCAAACTTGGTGTCGCCCATGGCTTTCTTCTGCCTTTGCGCAGCGGTGAGGTGGTACTGCAGGCAGATGCGACTCGTCTGGAAATCACCCTGAGCCGCAGACGCAATGCCAAGGTTGCCGACCGTGAAGCACTGCGCGTCCTTGGCCCCCATGCGGTTGGCGTACTCGATGGCGTGCTGGTGATGGATCGCTGCGTGCTCCGCGAGGCCCATAGCCTGGAACGCGATGCCAAGGTTGGTGTGCGCGATCAGCCGGCCAGTGGAGTCCGCCAGCTCCAGGTGCTTGTTGTGATACTGCACGGAATCGTCGTACTGGCCTGTCTTGAAGGAGTCGATCCCGAGGCAGTTGTACGCAAGGGCCTCTCCCTGGGTGTTCTTGGAAGCGATGCAGAGCGACAGGAAGTGCTTGTACTTCTCGATGGCCTCTGCGAACTTGCCCTCGTTGTCCAGCACGACGCCCATCCTGTGGTATGCCTGGAGCGCCTGGTAAACGCTGCCGGACCGGCTCGCGGAGTCCGCGAGCAGCTTGAGGTCCGCGATCTGCTGCCTGTAGTCCTTGGTCTCTGCGGCGCGGGAATTCTGCGCCCGGCGCCTGATCCGCCGCACGTAGTTCGCTGGCATCGGCGCCTGCGACTCCCAGCGGGGCTCCTTCTTCTCCTCGGCGGGAGCCTCGGCGCCCTCCTCGCCGGCCGCCCCGCCGTCGCACAGGACCGCGGCCTCGAGCACGCGGTTGGGCGTGTTGTACTGCCAGGGGGTGGGCGCGCGCTGCATGGTCATGACGTCGGGCAGGAAGCTGGTGCCGTCCAGGGCGCTGACGTTGCGGAGCGCGCCTGGGTCGTCCTGCGCCTCGCGCAGGCTGAGGTGGCCCAGGTAGCCGAAGCGTGCCTGCGACGTGGTGGAAGCCCCTCGCGCCCATGGGCCCCTGCTGCTGGACTGCGCGCCGGGGCTCTGGCGCCCAGAGATGGTGGGCAGCACCGCCGACATCTCGCCACGGCGCCGCCGGTGCGGGCGTCCCGCAGCCGCGGGGGCGCCCCGCCGCTGCTGGGGGGGGGCCTGGCGGCCGCCTGCGCGTGGTGCCCGCCGCTGGAGCCAAGATGGCTACGGAGGAGGAGGAGGAGCGGAGGTGGGGGCGGAGGGAAGAGGAGGAGCGAATGATGCGGATGAGGAGGCGGTGGTGGATGTGGAGGAATCGTCCTGCCTCGGCAAAGCATCCCAAAGGCTCTTCGGGCCTTCCGGGAGGACCTCCTGTGGACCGTCTTGGGCATTTTCAGGGGCCCTGTGGGCGCCTCTTGGGCCGTCTTGGGCCATCCTGGCGGTCTTGAAGGCATCTTGCGACCATCGTCGTCCTGCCTCGGCAAGGCACCCCAAAGGTTCATCTGTCTTGCCTTCGAGCGATCCCCACCGAGCAAGCGAGGCACATGTCCAAACAAGTGCTTGCTGAGCTGGCGCCAGCAAGAAACAAAAGGAAGAGGAAGCAGACGAGAAGGCGGGGGAGGAGGGAATCTGTGAACGGAGGAGGAGCCTTTGCCAGACAAGCTTCGCCTTTACCGCTCCCGCCTGCTCCTTCTCCTCTTTCTCCTCTTCCGCTCCCCCTCCCCCTCCTCCCTCCCTCTCCTCCTCCGCCGCCTCCTCCTCCTCCTCCTCCTCAATCTACCTTTGCTCGCCCCTCTGTATTCGCCGAGTTCTGGGGGGCACTCCGCCTTTGTCCTCCTCCTCCTCCTCTTCTTCTGCTTCCTCTTCCTCCTCCTCCTCACCATCCGTGTACGCCGCTTGCGGCACCGTTGCTATCAAGTCCTTCTTGATTTTGTATATATATATAGATATTATTTTTACTATTTTTTTGTCTCTCTCTGTCTCTCTCTTCCACTTGCTCGACTTCTCCTGTTCCTCGGCCTCGTGGCCTGCGCGACCCTCATCCCGGTTGCCTGCGTGGCGGTCGGCGCGGGGCTCCCGGCGCGGTGCCCTCCGGCGTGCTGCCGGGCGGGGGGGGGGTCCGGGCGCCCTTCGGACCCCTGGCGCGAGTGCTGGCCGTGCTCACGGACACCGCAAAGAGCACATCCGCGGGCCTTCTCACATGTGCACCTGCCATTCTTATGGATTTCCTTATGTTTTGAGGGCGGATCTCTAAGATTGTCATCGCCTTGTGGCGTGTCTATCTTGGGGATGGGGAGACGTTCGAGGCTGGTAACTGAAGCGAGCCCAGGGGCGTGGCAGTCACCCCGAGCAGCGCTCCAGGGTCATGGGCACCGCCGTCCCAGGAGTCATCGGCGGCCTCTCGGAGAACGGCAGGGGGTCCAAAAGGTGGCACAGCGGTTTGATGGCTCTGAGAACTGGCAATTTTCTCGTGGTGGAGCCGTGCTCGTGCTCTGGTTTTCCCCTACGTGGCCTCTGACTGCTGGGGCTCGAGCGGGCGGCCCGTGAATACCTAGAGTCGGGCATGTCGCCATCACTTCTTGCTTCCTTGCTCTTACTGGCTGGTTGATGTTCTGTTTTCGTCGATGTCGTTACTGCCGTTTGTTTGGCCATGGTCGGAATAGCGGTCTTCGAGGTGGCATGGCAACTGGATGCGCCAGGAGCGCTGCAACTCCAAAACGAGCCGCTGGAGGCGATTCTAATACAACAGCAGAAAGTGTATTTGGATTTGCTAGGGGCGGCATGGGAGGAAATAGCGTTGCCTCAGGAGGCATGGCTTTCCAGTCACGGGCGTTGCCAAGACAATGGTTTGCGACGGTTTCTGTAATTGTCCGTGCGTTGGCACCCGGTGGAACCGCATCTCTCGCTCCAGCCGTGGCAATCCCTGATGCTGTAGCTCTCGCTCTGGTCGGGAGCTGTACCTGTGGCCGCAGTCTACCAATGCCCTCCTCGTTGCCCTGCTTGGTGCAAACCTCTCGCACCTCGCTGGCGTTTGTATCCTTCGCGTGGCGCCCTCCCGCTCCCTGCAGACAGCCAGGTGAGCTGCTATGACTCGAGACTCAGGCCCGAAGGCTCAAGCCGCACGAGGGCACCAGACTGTCGGCCCAGCCAGGCCAGGGGCCGTCGGCACAGCAAGCCTGGGAAAAAAGGCTTGACAGCAAGTCGAAGGCGATGGGCGCGGCGCCGGGCGCCCGAACACGAATGCCGGGCCCCCCGCAGGCGCTGATGAGGGCCCCCGCCTGTTCGGGAGTGGCAGCCTCGCCTCGGGCGTCGGATCCGTGTACGGATCCGCTACGGATCCTGTGCGGGTCCGATGCTTGTTGGACGGATCCTATGCGAATTCTATGGGTGTTGTAAAGGGGGCCGAGAACACACACATCAATACACGCAAATAAAAAGATTCCCCCATATTTCCCAATATTTTCTGGGTTTTTGTCTTCCCCCCCACTTCCCATATTTTCGCATATTTTCCTCGGGATCGACGATTAATTGTGTCTGTGTGTTTTTTCCCCTCCTGATGTTGGGCGGATCCGAGCGGTGGGAAAATAGCGTGTCTGGCACGGGTCCTGTCGGACCACTGGGCCCTTCGAGTGCAGGGCCCCCCGGTGACGTTGACGAGGGGGGTCACCGTTCGGGGGTGTCAGCCTCGCCTCGGGCGTCGGGTGCGCGTGCGGCTCCGCTGCGGATCCTGTGCGGGTCCGATGCTTGTTGGACGGATCCTATGCGAATTCGATGAGTTGGGGACGGGTCCGCGGTGGTGGGAGAACAACGCGTTTGGCACGGATCCTGTCGGACTGTACCCTTGTATAATATGAAATCAAGGGCAGCGAAGGTCTCCGAGGGCGACTCATGCAGGGACGCGGAGCAGTCGCGACAGGGGGGGGGCAGGCGCCTCCTAGAATACTACCCAGGCGCTCCTTCTAGAGCTTTACTCAGGCGGCTCCTTCCAGGATTTTTCTCAGGCGGCTCCTTCCAGAACCTTCCTGAGCTGCTCCTTTGCGACTCCTTCCACAACTTTGCTGAACTGCTCCTCTGGGTTCCGACGCGCGTTCTGATCACTGGGCCTCGCCGTCGCCGGCGTCGTCGTCGGCGCCTCCTTGAGGTTCAGACCCCAGTCATGTGTTGATTCAGTCGCTCTCCCAGCCCAGGCAAATTCAGTCACGCCTCCAGTCCAAGCAACTGAAACCAACTTTACCTGACTGTCTGTAGGGGCCAGGAAAGGGCTATTGGTAGCGGTAGTGGGTAACGTACTTATCCCTCCCGCTCTTGCCATTCGGGTCAGCCGTGTGCGGCGTCCAGAGATAGGTTGTTGCTGTTCTTCTGTCTGGAGGCATCCTTCGGTAGTAGCTCTGCGTTCGGCAGTAGCTCTTTTTCTTGCTGTAGCACCCTTTGCGGCTGCAGCTCTTATTCGGGTGTAGCTCACATGCTGGCTGTAGCCGTCCTTCAGGCTGTAACCCTCCTTCCTCGTCGTTGCTCTTCTGGTTTCCTAGATGGGAAACGTGTGTGAATATATATATATATATATATATATATATGTCTGGGGCAAAAGCACGATGTGCGGGAGCTGGGGAGCTGGCCGTAGAGTGGTCATGCTCGTCGGTGTCCTCGCCGCTCCCAGCCATTCGCAGCCGTCGTGGCGCTGTTTTCCACCCCGGGGCGACGGTCGGGGCGAGGACAGGGCACCTTTGCGCATCAGGCGCTGGTCCTGCGGGCCACCCGACGGGGCACGTGCCCCCGTGGCCAAGACCAGGCGGAGCGCGTGCTCCGCGAACGGCGCGCGAAACAGGGCACGCAGGGAGGCCGTCGGAGCTTTCTGCTCTCTGTTGCCGAGAGCCGTCTGCTCCGGGCCAACCCTCGCTTCGCCGTGCGCCCGCAGGTGGCGACGGCCGACGCAGACGGACGACGCGACGGCGACGGACGAAACTCGGGGGCCTTGACCTCCGCCGTCCTTGGTCCGAGTCGAGGATGCTCGAGTCGATCCCTCGCTCGATCCTCGAGTCGAGGACCTCGAGCCTCGACCCGCGACCCTGACTTTGAAGACGAGGGTCCAGGACCCCCGACCCTCGACCCTCGACCCTCGCGGGGCTCATCTGCGGACGGCGAGCCGAAGCAGCCGGCAACCAGCAACCGACCTTCGGGTGCTGCCGACGCAGATGCGGCGACGGCCAAAGTTGGTGGCCTGCGCCGCGCGTGCGGCCGGGGCGCGGCCGTCTGGCCGCGCAGCCGATGCGGCGCAGGCCCGGGCGCAGCCGGCCCCTGTTTCCCGGCTGCCCTGCCGAGGCCCGTCCCAGACACCCCAGCGTCATGACCTCTTCGTGGCGTCGCCCCCCAGAGGTTTCGGCCCGCTCCCCGGGACCGGCTCTTCGTCCTGAGTCGTGCGTTGACGGGCCCGAGGCCCGGCGAGGCCCCCCCCCCCTGAGGTTGAGACTGGCCAACCACCTCCCGCCGTTTTTTTGTTTTCTCCATAACTCGAGGGGGTCTGGGTCTGCAGAGGTCTCCCAGATGGGGTCCGAGTAGATGGTGTCGAAGGATCGCGCCGCATCGCCAACGCATTGCTGATGCATCGGCGATGCCCCGGCGACGTCGGGGATGCATCGGCGACGTCGGCGTGGGGAGACACGGGCTCCACATCGAGCTGCATCGTCGATGCATCGGCGATGCGGCGCGATCCTCCGACCCCATCTACTCGGACCCCATCTAGGAGGCCTAGCGTCTGGGCCTGCGGTGAGTTCGTCGATGGTCCTCTTCATTGACGGCGCCCCCGTGCGGGCGGGGGCCGACACCCCGCGGCCTGTCGCGCTGGCCACTGGGCAGGCGGGCTGCCCAGGGGGCTGGCCCTAGCGCCAAAGTGGCTGCGGGCCTCCTCGTCCTCGTCCTCGTCCTCCTCCTCCTCCTCCTTCCCCCCCTCCTCATCGTCCTCGTCCTCCTCCCACTCCTCCCACTCCTCCCACTGCTCCTCCTCCTCCTCCTCCTCCTCCTCCTCCTCCTCCTCCTCCTCTCTCTCTCTCTCTCGCTTTCTCTCTCTGTCTCTCGTCCCTTCACCTCCCCTCCGTGCGGCGTCTCTCCTGCCTTCGTGGAGGGCGCTCGGCGGGGGCTGCTCTCTTGAGACGAAGGCTTGCTGGGAAACACAACAATGAGAAAGACCTGGCCAAGGACGACTTGCCATCAGCAGCTTTTTTATCAGCGCAATTTTTTGGGGGAGAAGGCGGAAAGCCGAGGGGACGAAGAGCGGCTCCGCGAAGCAGCGGCTCCGGGAAACATCTGGCTGGACGTGGGACCTGGCCTCGGATTTCCCATCGCAGACACGTCACCAGCAGCCCGCCTCCAGGCATCGATTGCCCCAACTCGCTGGACACGAAGGTGGCGTGACCAAAAGGCGGCTTGCCGACGCGACTGTGCCCAAAAGAACATCCCCCCGCACGAGCGTGCCCAAGAAAGCCAGTGTGTGCCGGGCCTCTGAAAGTTTCCTCCTCTCGCTCGCGGGGGTCCCCAGCCGGGTGAGATGTCGCAGGGCCTCCAAGCCACCACTGCAAAGGCCACCACGACCACTGGTTAGGCCGGGCGATAGCGAGTCGGAGTTGATGCGTCGGCGAGGGGCGGTTATCAACGAGAGCAGCCACGAAAGGCAGATCGATGATCCGCTGCCACCCCCAGCAGGGTTATCCCAACCGCGCGGTGCACGGGCAAACGAGGGCAATTAGACACTTTCACTGCAAGTCGTAGAGGAACTCGCATTGAGACTCAAGATACGGAGTCGCAGCGCAACGAGACACGCAGACTGCAAGACATAGTGGTCATCTAAGCGGTCGGTCGCAGCTGGGGCTGGGCAGTGTGACCAACAAACTAACACCAAGACTCCGAGGAGGAGCGAGGAGACTGAGAGGGACGAGGAGGAGGAGGAGGAGGAGGAGGAGGAGGAGGAGGATGAGGAGGAGGAGGAGGAGGAGGAGGAGGAGGATGAAGAAGAGGAACGAAACGGAGGCGGGGGGAGGGAGAGGGGGAGGAGGGAACGAAACACAACACACAATCAACAACAACCATGCGTGCGTACACCGTCAGAGCTCTGACCCCAGCACTCGTGCCATTCACCCTCACGGGAGGAGTTAGAGAGGAGGGCGGGAGAGGAGAGAGGCGAGGGCGAGGAAGGAGGGGCAGGGGACGGAACATCACATACTACCTGTACAGCGCCTCCTGCCAAAACAATGCGTCGGCGAGGGTTGAGCCTGCCGTCTCACAACGCTGGCGGGGCAAATGAGAGACAGAGAGAGAGAGAGAGAGGGGAGCGAGGGGGAAGGAGAAGGAGGAAGAAGAGGAGGAAGAATGGGAGAAACCATTTACCCCGATTCTCGGGGAACCCCTCAAACGGCATCGTAGGGAGGGGCGCCCGCAAGAGTGCCGTGCTGGGGGAGAGCCGCTCGCTGCGCCCGAGCCGTCTCCTTGTCGTTGACGAGGGACGTGAAGAAGTTCAGGTCCACGCCGAACTGCGGGTCCCGCCCCTTCTCCTGCGGCAGCCGCCGAGGGGGGGAAGGAGGAGGAGGAGGAGGAGGAGGAGGAGGAGGAGGAGGAGGAGGAGGAGGAGGAGGAGGAGGAGAATGAGGAGGAGGAGGAGGAGGAGGAGGAGGAGGAGGAGGAGGAGGAGGGGGAGGAGGAGGAGGAGGAGGAGGGGGGGGCGGGCCCCCGTGCCTGGCACCAACCAATCGTCGGGACCGAACCAATCGGGGGCCTCCCGCTGTGCCCTTCTCGTCCGCTCCCTACCTCGCTCACTCGCGCGCCATCGGCTGTCCCTTCTCGCCCCCCTGCTTCTTGACGCTGCGCAGACTCGATGCAGCAGCATGCAGCGTCATGATGCAGGACAGACAAAAAGGGATCGCCGACTTCGTGGTGAATCTCGCCCCCTGCTCCTCCTCCTCCTCCTCCTCCTCCTCCTCCTCCTCGTCCTCCTCCTCGTTCTCCTCCTCGTTCTCATCCTCTTCCTCCTCCTCCTCCTCCTCCTGCTCGTTCTCCTTCTCCTTCTCCTCCTCCTCCTCCTCGACTCATCCTCCTCGACTCCTCCTCCTCCTCCTCCTCCTCCTCCTCCTCCTCGTCCTCGTCTTCGTCCTCCTCCTCCTCCTCCTCCTCCTTCTCCTCCTCACATCTCCCTCCTCACTCCTCCCTCCTCACTCCTCGCTCCTCGCTCCTCACCCCTCACTCCTCACTCTTCACTCCTCTACCCCCTCACCCCCCGGGCACGGCCAGAACCGAACCCCTCCGCGGCGATCTCCTCGGGCCTCGCTTCTCAGGGTGCGGGGCAGGCAGCCGGGAGGGATCGGCGCACCCTCCGACGCCTCGCGCCCGCCCGCTCTCCCCCTTCCCTCGGGCTCACAGACAACCCGTGTCACAAGGAAGCCCGACACGGACGCAAGGGCCTCGAGGGCCGCCTCGACACCTTGCGAGCGGGGCGCGGCCAGCGAAAGCGGCCAAGAATGGGCCGAGGATGAGGAGGAGGAGGAGGAGGAGGAGGAGGAGGAGGAGGAGGAGGAGGAGGAAGATGCAAGGGCTAGCCTTGGAAAGCTGCTCCCCCCCACTGTGCGGGCTGACTGCAAGGCAAAGCTGGGCCGGAGGCCAGGCGAGGCGCGCCGGGGTCCCAAACCCATTCGCTTGCGGCTGCTCCTCGAAGCCCAGCCACCTGGGGACCCTCCACGCCGCAAGGAGGCACAACGTCTTGGAATCCCTCCCTCCCCTCTCCTCCCGGCTCCTCCTCTCCCCGCTCCGCGCGTCCCCTGTCTCCTGTCCGGGTGCCCAGTGGCCTCCCCCCATCGGCAGAGATGGACGAGCAGGCCTGCAGAGCGGAGGAGGAGAGCCCTGAATGGATCGGGGAGACGTAAGACCCGGGTACGGGGGACTCGGGTTGGCCCGACGAGGTCGTCAAAAAAATGACGAGGCCGAGCCTGCATTTTGACGAGGCCTCCCGCTGCAGACATCCCACGAAACTCCTCCTCGTCAAAATCCGAGGCGCGGTCGTCAAAAAACGATGGCGAACCCGAGTCCTGGCAAACCCGGGTCTTACGCTCCCCCGAATGGAGATCGCACCTCCATCTCGGAGCCTTTCTGAGCCGCCCCCTGGGATCCCTGGCCTCGGAGAAGCTCGCCCGACAGCGACAGCCTCGACCCCGACGACGACGACGACGACGACGGCGGCGGCGGCGTCGGTGGCCTCGACAACGGCATCGACGACGACGATATCGACGACGATATCGACGACGAACTCGGCGATGGCGGCCACGACCACGACGACGACCCCGCGCCCGGCCACCCGCGCTCCTTGCAGAGCGCCTCGAAGGCCTCGTCCCACGCAGCCTGCCCGCCCTCGAAGCCGGTGGACTCGGCGAAGGCCTGCATCTCCGACTTGCTCAGGCGGCCGTCCTGGTTCGGGCGCCCCGCGGCCAGCCAGATGCTTCCAGAGGTCTCCCGAGCCTCCAGGGGACCCCGGAACTCCACATACGCATATATATATGTATATATATCTATATATATACAAAACAAACAACGTGCACGTCAGAAGCGCATGGGCGAGACAGTGAGACAACCCATTGCAATTACAAGTGGAACGAACCTGCCTTGATTCTGACCACCTCCACTTCCAAACGGGAGCCAAACGATACCACACTACCAGTGGGGTGGCCCGCAACGGTCAGGCTGCTTGACGAGGTGGCGAGTGGTATGACTTGGACTTGTCTGGAAGCGAAAGCAGGGTAGGTACCTCACTCTCTGAATCATACACATTCGGAGGCTCTGCTGTGCGCCAAGCGGCGCATTGGCCAATAGTGGTCTGTGGGCGTGCTCAAATGAGCATTGGTAGAACTACGGCAACGAGTACTCTTACTTCAGGGTTCTGGCGGATCTGGAAGCGAGCCTGATATCACCCGCAGATCCATGGCAGGGTTCAAGGGCGAGGGGCAGGGGAAAAAGCGTTGCCTTGAAATTGAAACAAATACCTTGCCCTGCTCTACCCCACTCCTACTCTACTCTGCTCCACTCCTATTCCGCTCTACTCTAGTCTACTCTATTCTCCTCCACTCTATTCTAACAGACGAGGCCATGCGGATAGCAGAGGAAGCCATCCGTATACTCTGGCCGAAACCACGCGGATAGCAAGCTATGCGGCTAGTTGACGAACCCAAACCTACTCTACTCATCCCTACTCCTTATGTTAGCCAGCGTGGACGCCGAACAGTGCGTTTCTAGCACTACATGCAGTGCTCTCTAGGTGGTGCATTCTAGGTGGGGCAATCTGTGTGGTGGAACGTAGGTCTGTCAATTTCGGTTGTGCAATCGATGTTGTGCAAGCTATGCGGTGCAATCTATATGGGCCAATCTATGTAGTGCAATCTGCGTGGTACAACATCAGTGGGGCAATATCTGATGTGCAATCTATGTTGCGCAAAATGTGTGGTGCAATCTATGTGGTGCAATCAATTTCTGTTCGCAATGAGTTGTCCACTCCACTGCTCGCGCAAACATCCCACCCACCCACCCGCAACTTGGTTTGCAAAATCTCTTAAGACCGTGACGGTGGGTACCAAATGGCACTTGGCAACAACAGCGACGCCGACGACGACATCGACAACGACGACGACGATGACGACGCCGACGACGACGATAACGACGACACCGACGACGACGACGTCAACGACGCCGACGACGACGACGACGGCGACGACGACGACGCCGACGTCGACGATGACGAAGACGACAACGACGCCGACGACGACGACGAAGACGACGACGACGTCGCCAACGAAGACGACGAGGGAGGAGGGAGGACGACCACGGCGACAACGACGACAACGACGACAACGACGAGGGAGGAGGGAGGACGGCGACGACGCGAACGACGAAGAAGGAGGAAGGACGGCGACGGCGACGACGAGGGTGGAGGGAAGACGACGACGGCGACAACGACGACGACGACGGCGACGGCGACGAAATAGGAGGGACGACGACGAGACGCCGACGACGGACGACGACGACGACGACGACGACGACGACGGAGGAGGAGGAAGGACGACCACGGCGACAACGACGACAGAAACGACCACGACGCCAAAGAGGAGGACGACGACGAACACGAGGAAAGACAGAGGACGACGTAGGCGACGACGACGACGACGACGACGCGGGAGGAGGGAGGACGGCGACGACGGCGACGACGACGACGCAAGAAAGCGCGCGCGCTGGCGCTTATGTTGAAAATCCGTGTTGCGAAACCTCGTGTTTTTGTAGGTTTTTTGGACACGCGATTTTGAAATCCTTCCGACACCGATGGGTTTTGAAGGATTTTGGCATACGCGCGCGACGACGCGCGCGTCTGCACTTCGTCCCATTTTTTGCGAAGGATTCTCGCGACGGCACACGCGCAAGGGTGTTCGACATATTTCGACATGCGCGCGCGCGACGCCCGTTTGGTAGCATGTTGTGAAAATCTTGAAAGACCTATGGTTTTCGTAAGATTTCCCAAGAGCTCGCGCGTAAGCTTTTTTAGCAAATCTGTGTTGCGAAACCGTATGTTTTTGTATGTTTGAAGCTCCATTGCGAAATCCTTCCGGCACCGAAGGTTTTCGAAGGATTTCGGCATGCGCGCGCGACGACGCGCGCGTGTGCACTTCGTCCCATTTTTTGCAAGGGATTCGTGAAAAAGTGTTATGTTAGAACAACAAATGTCACCGCATAGTGTTTATTACAAGGAGACCTCAGGGGGGGGGATACCGGCCCCCCTGGGACATTGTGATTTCATATTTAGGATGGACATGTTGTCAGAATCATATGTGATTTACATACCCGAAAGGGGTAGCGATAACTCCGGGGGGGTAGAGTCTCTTTTTTTCAGAACAGAGAACCAATCACTTGCTCAACTTGAAGCTGTCCTCTCCACTGCTCATGCAAACATCCCACCCTCCCACCCGCAACTTGGTCGCAAGACCTCTTAAGACCGTGACGGTAGGTACCAAATGGCACTTGGCAACGACACCGACGCCGACGACGACAGCGACAACGAGGACGACGACGCCGCCGACAACGACTACGACGACACCGACGACGTCTCCAACGACTTCGCGACGACGACGACGACAACGACGACGACGACTCCGACCACGACGACGACGCCGACACCGACGACGACGACGACAATGAGAACGCCGACGACGACGACGCCGACGACGACGTCGACGACGACGACGACAACGACGACGACGACGTCGCAAACGAAGACGACGACGACGACGAGGGAGGAGGGAGGACGACGACGGCGACAACGACAACGACGAGGGAGGAGGGAGGACGGCGACGACGCGAACGACGAAGAAGGAGGGAGGACGGCGACGGCGACGACAACGACGAGGAAGGAGGGACGGCGACGACGACGACGACGACGGCGACGAAATAGGAGGGACGACGACGAGACGCCGACGACGGACGACGACGACGACGACGAGGGAGGAGGAAGAACGACCACGGCGACAACGATGACGGAAACGACGACGACGCCAAAGCGGACGACGACGACGACGACGAGGAAAGACAAAGGACGACGACGGCGACGACGACGACGACGAGGGAGTAGGGAGGACGGCGACGACGACGACGACGACGCAAGAGCGCGCGCGCACGCTTTTGTTGAAAATCAGTGTTGTGAAACCCTTTGTTTTTGTATGTTGAATGGATACTCGATTTTGAAATCCTTCCGAAACTGGAAGTTTTTGAAGGATTTCGGCATGCGCGCGCAACGACGCGCGCGCGTGCACTTCGTCCTATTTTTTGCAGAAGATTCTCGCGACGGCACGCGCGCAAGGGCGTTCGAAAGATTTCGACATGTGCGCGCGCGAAGCCCGTTTGATAGCATTTTTTTTGAACATCTTGAAATAGACATGGTTTCCTTAAGATCTCGCAAGAGCGCGCACGTAAACTTTTTTGGTAATCAGTGTTGCGAAACAATGTGTTTTCCCATGGTTTTTGGAAACTCGATTTTGAAATCCGTCCGAAACCGAAGGTCTTTGAATGATTTCGGCATGCACGCTCGACGACGCGCGCGTGTGCACTTCGTCCCGTTCTTTTGCAAGGGATTCTTGAAACCTTATGATTTTGGATAAACGAATGTGCGCGCATAGCATTTTTTTGCAGGAGGATGGCGGGGGGGGCCGATACCGGTTTGGCTGGGATAGTATGAATTCGCAGGTCGGATGGACATTGGGTCAGGATCCTATGTGTTTTGTATCGGTTCCCGGGGAATCGTTAACCCCGGGGGGGGGAGGGTGGTAGAACCTAATTTCTTTTTCTAGACAGGAGAACTTATGTGGAACAACAGATGTGGTGCACTATCTGTGGTGCAACCCATGTGGTGCAATCTGTATCACGCAATCGATGTTGTGCAATCTACGCTGTGCAGCCTACGATGTGCAATACCTGTTGTATCATTCCCGAGGCAACGACGGGGCGGCGACGACAGCAACCGTAGCCGCCGGGCCGAAAAAACACGGCCCGGACGACGGGCGGCGCCGAGGCAGCGACGGGGCGGCGACGGCTGCCGCGTCGCCGCCAGACCGAAGACACGGCCCAGGCAACGACGCGGCGACGGCGCGGCGACGGGGCGGCGCTGGCGGCCACATGGCTGCCAAACCGAAGACACTGTCTCAGTTTCTTTAAGTAGAAATGAAGAATCCTTCAAGATAATCTTTAAGTAGAAATGAAGAATTTCTTTAAGTTTCTCAGTTTCTTGAAGTAGAAATGAAGCAAACGCTGTTTTGGGAATCTGTATGTAGTCCCACTCTGCCACTTAGCCGGCCGATGGCAACCCAATCAGGGTGGCCCCCGTGCGAAATCAATGGTTGCGTCTCAGCAGGGACGTGTCGTCCATGTTTCAAAATGCAAGGTCGGAATTGGACGGGGCAAGCATCCTGCATTTTTTCTCTTCCCTTCCCCCTCCTCCTCCTCCTTCTCCTCCTCCTTCTCCTCCTCCTCACCCTCCTCCTTCTCCTCCTTCTCCTCCTCCTCCTCCTCCTCCTCCTCCTCCTTCTGCTCACCCTCCTGCTCCTCCTGCTCCTCCTCTGCCCCCTCCTCCTGCTCCTCCTCCTCCTCCGATCCTCCCCCTCCTCCGGCTCGCAGCCCTGCCCCTCCTCCTCTTCCCCTCCCCCTCCCCCTGCCCTTCATCCTCCCGTCCGCTCCCTCTGGTCCACGGGGGGGGGAGGAGGAGGAGGAGGAGGAGGAGGAGGAGGAGGAGGAGGAGGAGGAGGAGGAGGAGGAGAAGGAGGAGGAGGAGGAGGACGAGGAGGAGGAGGTGGAGGAGGAGGAGGAGGAGGAGGAGGAGGAGGGGAAGGGAAGGGAAGGGAGGACCCCAGGGCCTGGTCCAGGTCGAAGGCCTGGAACACGGACCTCACCAGGGCGAACCGCTCCTCGGGCGAGCAGGGCGGGGGCTCCGCGGCCCTCTCGATCACCGGCGCGCCCATGCCGCCGTGGGCCCTCGGCACGCCTGCTGGGCGCCCCCCCGGGGGCAGCCTGGCGTCGATCGGGGCGAGGCCCTCCTCCCCGTTCGGCTACACGTGAGTTTTGTAGATGTATGATACCGGAGAAAAGCCCCAATCAGATCTTTGTTGGGGCAATGGGGCTATATGGGCTATAGGGGTATAGTGATGTAGGGCTATTGGGCTATTGGGCCATAGGGGCTATAGAACCTTAGGGCTATAGGGCTATGGGGCTATAGAGCTATAGGGCTATAGGGCTATAGGGGTCTAGAGCTATAGGGCTCTAGGGCTCTAGGGCTATAGGGCCATAGTGCTATACGGCTGTAGGGCTATAGGGCTATAGGGCTACTGGGCTATTGGGCTATTGGGCTATTGGGCTGCTGGGCTATTGGGCTATTGGGCACCCCGGGGCACCCCCGGGCACCCGGGCCCGGCCACCGAAATCGGCCACGCACCTCACCGGCCACCCGGGCACCCGGGCACCGCCGGGCACCCGGGCACCCAGGCACCCGGGCCTGGCCACCGAAATCGGCGACAAACCTCACCTAACCCTTTAATCCGCGAGGACCCCTACAGAGGCAAGCTCTGATGGCGGAATATATATATATACACAAGTATGTATATGTATATGTATATGTATATGTATATGTATACGTATATGTATATGTATATGTATATGTATATGCACATGCACATGTACATGTATATGCTTATGCATGTATGTATATGTTTATGCATGTATATATAGATGTTTTGTATATGTATGTATGCATGTATATATAATATTTATATGCGTGGCCTATGCATGAATACGGCGCAGCAAGCCTGCACCGCAGAGCCTGCACCCCACGCAGGCTACACGTAAGAGTGGCCCCATGGACAGGATAATCAACGACACCACCCCACCTACGGCCCCACGGGCCTTAGCATATACCATTCAATCTGGATTTGGTTTTCGCGTGGCATGCGCTACGGTCCCCGATAGGCCGTGCAGCAACATGGAGGGCCTTAGGTGGGGTGGTGACGTGTGGTTTTTGCTCGGCGCGGGGGCCCAGATCCAAGCGCGCAAGCCGCTGCGGTCGCACACTTCTCGGCAGCCGGGGAACGCCAGTGGGCCCGCGGGAGGCCACTCCTGCGAAGGGTCATTCCTACGTTTAGTCGACTCACGTTTCGTTTTTCCCAACCAACCTGTGTTGTTGGGTCCTCGCTTTGAAGAGACGGTCCCCGCGTCTCCTCCTCCTCCTCCTCCTCCTCCTCCTCCTCCCGTGCCCCCCCCCCGCCCCCAGTGGGGTGTGCCACATGCGTCCGCCACACCCAGCACGGCACTTCGTGGCCCCATAGGGAGGTCCACCTAACGCCCCAGTGGTGTGTACCACATGCGTCTCCCCCACCCAGTACAGCGTTTCGTGGCCCCATAGGGAGGTCCACCTAAGGCCCCAGTGGTGTGTACCACATGCGTCTCCCCCACCCAGTTCAACGTTTCGTGGCCCCATATGGAGCCCCACCGAAGGTCCCCGTGACGCAGTCCGCATGCGTCTCCCCACCCCAGGACAGCGTTTCGTTGCCCCATAAGGGCTCCGCCGAAGGTCCCCATGGCGCAGTCCACATGCGTCTCCCCTACCAAGTACATCGTTTCGTGGCCCCATATGGAGCCCCACCGAAGGTCCCTGTGGCGCAGTCCGCATGCGTCTCCCCCACCCAGTACCACGTTTCGTGGCCCCGTAGGGGCTCCGCCGAAAGTCCCCGTGGCGCAGTCCGCATGCGTCTCCCTCACTCAATACCGCGTTTCGTGGCCCCATATGGAACCCCACAAAAGGTCCCCGTGGCGCAGTCCACATGCGTCTCCCCCACCCAGTACAGCGTTTCGTGGCCCCATAGGGAGGTCCACCTAAGGTCCCCTGTGGCGCAGTCCGCATGCGTCTCCCCCACCTAGTTCAGCGTTTCGTGGCCCCATAGGGGCTCCGCCGAAGGTCCCCGTGGCGCAGTTCGCATGTGTCTCCCCCCCCCCAGTACAGCGTTTCGGGAGCCCCACAGAAGGTCCCCGTGGCGCAGTCCGCATGCGTCTCCCTCACCCAGTACAGCGTTTCGTGGCCCCATATGGAGCCCCACCGAGGGTCCCCGTGGCGCAGTCCGCATGCGTCTCCCCCCCCAGTACAACGTTTCGTGGCCCCATAGGGGCTCCGCCGAAGGTCCCCGTGGCGCAGTCCGCATGCGTCTCCCCCACCATTATAGCGTTTCGTGGACCCATAGGAGCTCCGCCGAAGGTCGCAATGGTGCAGTCCGCGCGCGATTTCCTCACCCAGTACAGCGTTTCGTGGCCCCCATATGGAGCCCCACCGAAGGTCCCCGTGGCGCAGTCCGCATGCGTCTCCCCCACCCAGTACCACGTTTCGTGGCCCCATATGGGGCTCCGCCGAAGGTCCCAGTGGCACAGTCCGCACGCGTCCCCGCCATTCATGTCCGCACCCCTCGCACGTTTCGTGGCCCCATAGGGGCTCCGCCAAAGGTCCCACCGGCACAGTCCGCATGCGCCCCGCCACTCATTGCGGCCCACCACTTACACGTTTCGTGGCCCCATAGGAGCTCCGCCGAAGGTCCCACTGGCACAATCCGCATGCGTGCCCGCCACTCATCTCGGCCCACCACTTACACGTTTCGTGGCCCCATAGGAGCTCCGCCGAAGGTCCCCGTGGCACAGTCCGCATGCGTCCCCGCCACTCATTTCGGCACACCTCTCACACGTTTCGTGGCCCCATAGGAGCTCCGCCGAAGGTTCCAGTGGCACAGTCTGCATGCGCCACCGCCAGTTCAGCGTTTCGTGGCCCCATAGGAGCTCCGCCGAAGGTCCCAGTGGCACAGTCCGCACAGGAGCTCCGCCGAAGGTCCCTCCCAGTGGCACAGTCCGCATGCGTCCTCGCCACTCATTTCTGCACACCCCTCACACGTTTCGTGGCCCCATAGGAACTCCGCCGAAGGTCCCAGTGGCACGGTCCGCATGCGTGCCCGCCACTCATTTCGGCCCACCCTTCACACGCTTCGTGGCCCCATAAGAGCTCCGCCGAATGTCCCACTGGCACAGTCCGCATGCGTCCCCGCCGTTGATTTCCGCAGACCCCTCACACGCTTCGTGGCCCCATAAGAGCTCCGCCGAAGGTCCCCGTGGCAGTCCGCATGCGTCCCCGCCGTTCATTTCGGTACACCTCTCACACGTTTCGTGGCCCCATAAGAGCTCCGCCGAAGGTCCCCGTGGCAGTCCGCATGCGTCCCCGCCGTTCGTTTCGGCACACCCCTCACACGTTTCGTGGCCCCATAGGAGCTCCGCCGAAGGTCCCAGTGGCACAGTCCGCAGGCGTCCCCGCCACTCGTTTCGGCACATCTCTCACACGTTTCGTGGACCCATAGGAGCTCCGCCGAAGGTCCCCGTGGCACAGCCCGCATGCGTCTACCTCACCCAGTACAACTTTTCGTGGCCACAAATGGAGCCCCACCGAAGGTCCCCGTGGCGCAGTCCGCGGGCGTCTCCCTCACCCAGTACAGCGTTTCGTGGCCCCATAGGGAGCTCCACCGAAGGTCCCCGTGGCGCAGTCCGCATGCGGGTCCCCCACCGAAAAAGTGTATCACAATTGCGGTACTCACACCTGCATCTGGCGCCTGGATGGGGAAGCGCAACACGCTCCCATCGAACAAACCTGCAGCACATCAATTGATGCACAGCCATCACCATATATATATATATATATATATATATATATATATATATATTATATATTATAATATATACACACACACACACACTCGAACCATCGCGCGCGCTTCGCGCGCGCTCAGGTTCCAGCCCAGGCCGGGGGGGCGCTGGACGATCTTGGACGTCGCTATCAAGCACAGGCGCGCGACGGCATCTGAGGAGCTTCTGGGGTGTTCCGCATGCTTCGTCAACTGGCTGTTGGAGGCACCTCTTGGGTGCTTCTTGGGGGGGCGTCTGAGGGTCCCTTGGGGGCATCGGTTCTGCAATCTGAAGCCGTCATTGGCCGTCTTGGCTGCGTGGAGGCCCGACTTGAGGCCACCTGCGGCCAGATTGAGGCAATCCGGAAGCCTCCCGGGGGCCTCCTGGAAGCAGTTTTGACGCATCGAGGGCACTCTTGGGCTATTTTAAAACCTCTTGGACGTCTCCTAGGGGCCTTTTGGGCCCTCGGGAAGCTTTTGGCGTCCTCGTCGGACCACTTGAGGGCCTCTTGCGGCCTCCTGTGGGTCTTCTGGGGGGAACGCTCTGCTGTTGGGTCGCGTTCCCATTCTTGGGCCTCTCTCGGGGCTCTTGGGGCCCTCTCGGGCCGTCTTGGGCGCCTCAAGCACCGTCTTGGGGCCCTCGCGGGCCGTCTTGGGGCCCTCTTGGAGGCTTCTTCCTCTGTTTTGGAGCGGTATTGGAAGCCTCTTGGGCCGTCTTGGAGCATCGGGATGCCAAAAGGCCGACAAACATTGAAACCCGTCAAAGCCCAATCGTAAAACAATGAGTTGTGCCTCTTGGGGCCACCTTGGGAGATCTCTTGGAGCCTCGTCGGCCCTCTTGGGAGCTTCTTGGGGGCCTCTTGGATCCGATTGGGGGCCTCTTGGGACTTCCCGAGAACCTCTCGGGGTAGAAAGCTCGGATTCTCGGTTCGTGTTTCCCTCCTTGGGCCTCTCTTGGGGCCGTCTTGGGGCCCTCTCGGGCCGTCTTGGACGCCTCAGGCACCGCCTTGGGGCCCTCGTGGGCCGCCCAGGGCCCTCTTGGAAGCCTCTTCGGCTATCTTGGAGCTGTCTTGGAGACCTCTTCCTCCTCCTCGTCCCCTTCCTCCTCCTCCCACTCCAGCTCTCTCTCCTCCATATCTTCCTCCTCCTCCTCCTCCTCCTGCAGCGAGTTCTGGAAGGCTCCCGCCGGAACATGCTGTGCACAAATGCTATCACTGCTCCCGCCACCGTGCCCTGGGTGGTGGGTCAGAGGCCTCATGGGTGTTGGTTTGGATCTCGTGGTTGGCCTGTCGGGGACGTCCTGAAGGTATTTTCGCAGCTTCTCGGTAGCCGTTTTGGGACCGTTGTGGGGCCTCCTCGGGGCTGTTTTGTAGCCTCTTTAGGCCTCGTTTGGGCCTCCTGGGTGCCTCTTGGGGGCCTCCTGGGGCCTCTTGGGGGCTCCTTGTGGCCTCCTGGGGCACTCTTCAAGTCGGAGGGTCGAATTTTGGAGTCATGGTCCCCCTCTTGGGCGCATCTTGGGACCGTCTTGGGGCTCTGTTGGGCGGTCTAGGGCGACGCTGGGGCCCTCTTGGGGCCCGCTTGGGCCGTCTTGGGGCGCTCTTGGGGGCCTATTGAGCCGTCTTGGAACGTCGGACAGCCGAAAAGGCTGGAAGGCCAACATCGTTCGAAAACATTCGTAAAATTGACGATTTCGGCCTCTTGAAGCGCTCTGGAGAGGCGTCTTGAAGCGTCGTGGAGTGCCTTGGGGGGCCTCTCGGGCCGTCTTGGGCCTATCTTGGGCGTCCTGGAGCGGTCTTTCGTCCGGAACGCGCTCGGGCAAGCGCTGGGTTTGGGGAAGGCGAATGGGAACCGTTCAGGCAGTTTGTGATGCTCGGGGTAAGAGGCGGAAACCATCCTCATAAGACATGCAATCTTCCTGGAGTCCGCCGGAACGCCTGGAATGATCACGCGCTGCGGTTTCCCATGCCAGCGTCCTCGGACGTGGGCGCGCTGCCACGAGCGCGTTCCGGGAAGATGCTCCTGCCGGAACGCGCTGAAAAGATCTCGAGGCTCCCAGGTGGCCTCCAAGAGACCCCAAGAAGTCTGATAGGTATCACGGTACGGCCCGAAGAGGCCAAAGTCGTACATGTTCAATGGTCTTTTCAATGTTTCTGGCTTCTCGCGTTTTCGAGCTTCCAACGGTCCAAGAGCGCCGAGGAGCCTCCCAAGACCGGCCCAAGACCACCCAAGAGACCCTCAGGACGGCCCCAAGACAGGCCAAGAAGGCTCCAAGACTGCCGAAGAGGCGCCCAGCACAGCCCCAGACCACCCCAGAACAGGCCCAAGATGGGCCCAATAGCGGGAGCAGGAGGCTTCCAGAGACCTCCGAGAGGCCTCCGGGACCCCCCAGAGGCCCCCCCCCCCCCATCCTTGAGAGACCCCAAAGAGACCCCGACGAGGCTCCAAGAACAGCCCAAGCTGCGAGAGCCGTCCCGAGAGAGCCCAAAGAGGGTAAAATCGTTGATTTCCCATGGTTTTTCTTATGTTTTTCGCCTTCTCACGTTTTCCCGCTTCCAGCCCTCAAAGATCGAGGATTTTGGGGAAAAAAGGAATTCCAAGAATTTCTTTTTTAAACAAAATAGAACTCCTACCCGGGTGTCCTACATATCCCTTGACATCTGGCCGGTACCGCGCCTCCTGGCTTCTTAACGTTGTCGCGGAGTCTCCGAAGGCCCCAAGGAATCCGGGAATTGTGGATTTGGGTGAGATGCTCATCCATTCAGGACTCAGGACAGTATGCCTGGGCCCGGGCATACTGTCCAGGCCATCCTGAGCGCGCGCTCAGGTTCTAGCCCAGGCCGGGGGGGCGCTGGACGATCTTGGACAACGCTATCAAGCACAGGCGCGCGACGACATCTGAGGAGCTTCTGGGGTGTTCCGCATGCTTCGTCAACTGGCTGTTGGAGGCACCTCTTGGGTGCTTCTTGGGGGGGCGTCTGAGGGTCCCTTGGGGGCATCGGTTCTGCAATCTGAAGCCGTCATTGGCCGTCTTGGCTGCGTGGAGGCCCGACTTGAGGCCACCTGCGGCCAGATTGAGGCAATCCGGAAGCCTCCCTGGCTGGGGCCTCTTGGGGGCTCCTTGGGGCCTCCTGGGGCACTCTTCAAGTCGGAGGGTCGAATTTTGGAATCGTGGTCCCCCTCCTGGGCGCATCTTGGGGCCGTCTTGGGCGCATCTTGGGGCCGCATTGGGCGACTCTGGGGCCCTCTTGGGACCCTCTTGGGCCGTCTTGGGGCGCTCTTGGGGGCCTATTGAGCCGTCTTGGAACGTCGGACAGCCGAAAAGGCTGGAAGGCCAAAATCGTTTGCAAAGATTCGTAAAATTGACGATTTCGGCCTCTTGAAGCGCTCTGGAGAGGCGTCTTGAAGCGTCGTGGAGTGCCTTGGGGGGCCTCTCGGGCCGTCTTGGGCCTATCTTGGGCGTCCCGGAGCGGTCTTTCGGCGACTCGGGGCCCGCTTGGGCCGTCTTGGGAGCCTCTGGAGGCCCTCCTGGACTATTTTGGACCTCCCCGGCCGCCCGTTTTCCATGGGGGGTCGGAGGCGGCGGCCTCCGAGGCCCAGGACGCGGAAACCCTTTGAAAACACAAGGAAAATAAGCCCCGGTACCCCGGAGGGTCGGGGCAGCTGTTTTCGGGCACCGGGCCTCCTGGGTGCCTCTTGAGGGTCTCCTGGGGCCTGTTGGGGCCCCTTTGGGGCCTCCCGGGGCCCTGTGGAGGCGGGAGGCTCGAATTTCCGGTTCGCGGTTCCCCTCTTGGGTCTTGGGCCTCTCTTCGCCCGTCTTGGGCGCGCCTTGGGCCGTCTTGGGGCCCTCCAGAGACGTCTTGAGCCTCTCTTGGAGGCCTCTTGGGCTGTCTTGGGGCGTCCGCGGGGGGCCTGGGAGCCGTCGTGGAGCGTCGGAAAGCTGAAAAGGCGGGAAAGGCAAAATGTGTCCAAAATCTTAATAAAATAAGCGATTTTGGCCTCTCGGGGCCCTCTGGGGGGGCCTCTTGGAGGCTTCTTGGAGCGTCTTGGGGGCCTCTTTGGCCGTCTTGGGCTTATCTTGGGCATCTTGGAGCCCTCTTGGGCCTCTTGGAGCCTGCTGGGCCTGTCGTGGAGCGCTCTTGGGACACTCTTGGGCCGCCTGGGCTGCTCCAGGGAGGCTCCAGGCCCCCCCGTCTCGCCATGGGGGGTCGAGGCACCTGTCCTGGGCTCCCCGGCCTCGCTCCCAGGGATATATATATATATATATATATATATATATAGATGTACAGATCTCTCTCTCTATATATATAGACATACATGACTGTACATGTAAAGCTGTGAATTCGTACGCATGTGTGCATGCATGCTGTATGTATGTATGTATGCATGCCTGTATGCATGTATACATGTATGTATGAATGTATATGTGTATGCATGTATGCGTGTATGTGTGTAAGTGTATGCGTGTAGGTGTGTATGTATGTATGTATGTATGTATGCATGCACGCCTGTATGCATGTATATATATATATATGCACATATATATATATATGGATGCATGTGCGTATGTGCGTATATGTGCATTCTATATATTAGGTATGTACGCATATCTATATGTATTTCTGTATGCATATATGTCTGTTTGAATGCCGACATCTATGTATGCATCTATGCATGTATGCATGTAAACAATTCTGCAAACGTGCATGCATGCATGCATGTATAATTATATTTGTGTAATTGCATATACGTTTATGTACATATTTTTGATACCGGAGAAAAAACCCACCATTAATCTTTCTTGGGGGATAGGGCTATGGGGCCATATGGCAAGAGGGTTCTAGGGCAATGGGGCTATAGGGCTATAAGGCTATAAGGCTATGGGGCTATGGGGCTATAGGGCTACTGGGCACCCGTGCACACGGGCACCCGGGCACCCAAGCACCCGGGGCACCTGCGCACCCGGGCACCTGGGCACCGGGGTCCCAGGCGTGCCGCCGAAATCGGCGCCCCACGTCACCTAACCATATGAATCCGCTAGGACCCCTACAGAGGCAAGCTCTGATTGGGGAATCTATACACTGCCTGAGTGCTTAACTTTCACTGTGCGGGGCAAAGACGGACGCGCTCGTACATAATTTGGGGAGGCAGGAGAGTACAGCCGGACTGAGGAAAGTATCCTTCAAGAAAACGAGGCCCTCCGCCAGAGCATTCGAGGGTGCCCTCCCCCAGGATGCACCAGAACATCCAATAAGCTAGGAGAACATTACAATGGAGGCCAGTCCACAAGAAACCTTCCACAAGAAACCCAACCCTGAGACCCCAGAACGTCCATTGATTTTTGGTGTGGGAACGTCACGGTTTCCGTAGCAAAACCATCGACACCCAAGGAATCCAAGGCACCCTGGAGGCACGCACGGTGTTTCTTGGCATGGGCCCCCACTGTAGGGTAACCTCCCCGAAGCGATCTCGATCTTATACATGGTCCGACAGTGCAGGAAGACCTCTGGTACAAGAAAACCTTTAACAACATGTAATCTTACTAATTGGCTGGTGTAGTTGTGTAACCATGAAGGAAGACGCTGCGAGAAAATACTCCAGCCGCGAAAACACAATGACCATAACCACCCAACCGTAAAGACACACACTCAATTTCTTGAACCCGGTCGATCAGCGAGGCCTCCGGGCCTAGAGACGGGGCAGCAAGGGCGCGGGGGGGGGTTCGACCCCCTCCCCTTCCGGGAGGGGTCACGTCCAGTAGGACGAGGCCAGGACGAGGACAACATCGACTGAGGATAAATCCAGAATCTTTTAGATCTGGCGGCTCTGGAAGACGTTTCGGGCGCCGCGGCCTTCTCAATGCCTCAATGCGTTCCGGAACGCCCTGAGAGCGTTCTGGAACGCCCTGGAACGGATTTATCCTCGTCTTAGTCCCGTCCGATCCAGGATGTTCGGGTGCGGGGGGTGCGGTTTGGAACCTCCCCCCCGCCCTCAGGCGACCACGGCGCGCGTTTTTTTTTTTTTTTTTTTTTTTTTTTTTTTTTTTCCCCCCCCCCCCCCCTCGGTTTTTCTCTACGACCCTGGATGCGATGGGGAGGGTGCAGAGGGATGTATGGAGGAGGGAAAAGGATGAGGCGGGAGGTGGATGAGACAGAGGAGAGGGGATGAGGAAACGGGAGGAGAAGGAGGAGGAGGAGGATGAGGAAAAAAATCATATTCAGATTCTAAAACATGCGGAAACCAAGTCTGGTTTGGGCGCGTCGCAAAAACTCTCACCTGGGTGAAGCAGCCACCACTTATGGGGGGAAGGCCCCGAAACAGCCTGGACAAGACATCCTTCCCCGCCTTGGATGGAGGGACCCCTTCAGGCAAACGTGGATTTGCCAGGCCACGCACCTTCACCGTTGCGTGCCTGCCACACTTCTCACAATAGAACTCTCCACGAGGAACCCTCAGAACGTGTCCTCCAGCACATTTAGGGTTCAAAGGGTGGAGCAGAGGATCAGAGGAGAGGAATGAGGAGCCCAATCAGGGGCCAGGACAGAAAGCGGAGACACGCCACGTCATGGGGAACCTCCGCACACAAGTGATACACTTGATACATGAACCACATCTGGCAGGATGGCGCCCCGCAGCTCGCAGCCTATCCATCCCCACCATGTAAGAGGCAAGGAGCAGGCGGGAGGGGCGCGGGGCGGCCTACGCGATCAGCAACACGTCGGTGATCTTCCTGGGCAACCACCCTATGGATGGCCAGGGGTCGATCGAGGACAGCGGGCGCAATCCGATCGACAAAACTAGTCAGATCAACCTGCTCCGAGGTGGGGCCGCCTTTGCGGGCAGCCCGCCCTGCAGAGAAAGCGGGCAAACCAATTCAATAATTGCTCATCGCGATCGATCGCGTGCTGCGCGCGCTGCTGGGCCGTCGAATGACTCTTCATCAAAGGGATTTCAATCCGACCAGGACCTCGATCATCATGAGCAGCCCAAATCCGAACCCACAGATCAGTCATATTGCTAGCTGCTAACGTCTGAGCTCGTGGCTGCTGAAAAGACTTCACCAATGGGAGATAATTCGAACAACATGTGACATCCCCAGTGGTGTGAGACATCAACATCAAGACGGCGTGCAACTCAGCGCGGGGGCTAGGCTGCTCACGGGTGGGAAGAGTACCGCGCAATACACTATTCAGGCGCAGACCGAGGTCCTCAGCCACTCCAGGACGCACCATGGCCCATCCACATCTACGAAGCCTTTTATCAACAGCATGGGGCCCTCCAGAACCATCGAGGCCCCGTTCACCACCATGAACTTTAGTGGGCGCGCTGTGAAGGCCCCAAGACCTCGCGAGCTCACGAGGGGGAGGAACATGCCCACAGCTAGCATCTATACTAGGGAGCCCTCGTGTGTAGAAGGTGGTTCGAGAGTCTGCTTGCTCAGCTTCGGACACCGAGAATTCACTATCAAGCGCGGCAGGATCGCGCAGGTGGGGATTGCATGGACAGCATCAAGTCGTATGCATAGGGGCTCAATCTCATCGCCGCGTCTGAAACACCACCCATCCGCGCGATAGCCGGCGTCGAGCAATCTACCTTCAGGCCAGTAGCCTCCGACCGCGATGGTGGCAAGAAGCGCTGCGCCAGCGTGGTCTCCATCTTGAAGCAGCTTCTTGTGCTTTCGTCGAAGCGCTGTGCTGGGGCGCATTGGCCTGCGCGGCGGCAGAGCACTTCTCGCGTGCGCATGACTTGAGGTGGTACCTGAAATCTGGTTCATTCATTCTGAGAGGTGCTCTACCTTCGACGATCCAATGATCAACTTCTCGTGGTTCCCACTCGAGATCTAAAACTGTGGCGTAGGCAGCTGCAACAGGCCCACGAACATGCCTCCAGCGATTGCACTGAGCAACCTTACCAAGCTTCTCGTGCAACTGATTCCAGGAACGTCTAACTCAATTCTTAAGACCGTCAGACAGACTAGACCGCACTTCCGATGACATAGTTAGCTGCTCCACGCGTAGCCGATAAATCGGATCATCGCTATAATCCTGAAGTGCACAGCGGTGCAGGCAGCCGCCCAGGCGCGAATCTGCCTGAGAGCTCCATGGCCCCAGGACTCCGCGGCCAGGACCCCTGGTTTGAGAAACGCCAGAGAGGCGCCGCGCAAGGAACGCAGATGCGCAAGCTTCCGCCCGCGCCGAAACGATAGGTTCCTCCTCTGGTGGATTTTCCATGCAGCACGCCTCTGGTTGACCGTGGTAATGGTACCGAGGTCTTTCACAGCCCGAGCAAACTTAACATCTGCACCGACCCTGCGAAATTCTTCACTGATCAACCTCTCCAGCTCGACGGACGAGGCCGCTGCGCGTGACCTGTCGCTGACCGCGCAGCCCAAGTCAGAGATATCAGCAGCAAATTCAGCAGCAGCTGGCGAAAGATACCCGCAGATAAACGCATAGGTTCAATTCAGAAACTGAGCAATGTCATCAACATAAGACCTGACAGGTGCTCTAACATATGGGTTATCTCCAGGGCCTCTGGGGATGATATGGTGACCCTTCTCGAGGGCGCCGTGCAGGTGGCACTTGACCCAGGGCGTGCTCTGGCTACGCCCAGCAAGAATATGCCCCCCGCCGCAATCGCACGTGGCAGTCTCCCAGACACTTCAAGAATCCTCGGAGCAGTTTGGACGAGGGGCCCAAAATGCAGGAGGTGCCCAGGGCGCCCTTGATTGGAGGCCAAGTGGATGAGCTCACTCTGGGGTCGGGGACTTTGCCGCTGCTCGTTCGTCGCATATAGAATTGGGGGGCAGAGCCCTGATGCGTGCGTAACACTGCGGCGGGAAACTCAAGGTTGCCTCAACCATATTCAAGATGCCAGTCAACATTTCCAATGCATCGATTGGCGCAGACAGAAAGAGACGAAGCTTCCAGAGGTCGACGCCGATTGCCGCCGTAGCAGAGAAACGCGTACAAGCACGAGCGACATCGCGAAGCTCAAGAGGTGGGTGCTCTTCAGGAGAAGCCATCGCCAATGAGCGCAGTTCATTCAAACCGGCTTTCAAACGCCTAGCTTGCTGAGGATTCGGGGTCCACCAAGACGCCCACGTATCTTCGAAATGTTTCATCATATATCCCTGGGTATTCACGATGCCAGATTTAGTCTCAAAATATTCCGCCCAAGCCTTGTCCTGAGCCTTCAGATAACCGTGGACAGGTCGAGCTCCTCTTGGCAGAGAAGCTTTCAACCACGTAAGCATGCTCTTCTTCGTCATGATGTGGGCCTGTGACCAAGCCTTAGAACAGACGGCGCCTGCGGCATCAACCACTTCTCGAAGCGCATCCAAACCGCGAGGGGGGTTATCGAGTCTTTCCTGCCATGCATTCGCCTCGGTGGAAGACGCCGCCGGTGCAGCGTGAGAGAACGATTCGGCGGCGAGACCAGACAGAACACTGCGATGTTGCCGAGCAGCATCCGAAACATTGACATGTGCGATACAACTTCCACAGCTCAAAAGACGGGCCGAGACCAACGACCAGTGTGACAGATCGGGGTTCCGAAAACTCCGCGCCAGTGCACCGCGAATCACTGGGGCTTGTCTTTAAGTTTCAACATTGGGCCTCGGCCGCGGAAAAACCTTGCGTCGCCCACGACAGCGCGCGCGAAATAATGCTTGCAATTCGAGGGCACGTGGCCGCGTGAGATGCGGCATGCCTGAATCACCAGACATGTGGTCTACCGCGTGCTCAGGAAGCGATGAAACCATATCGCCGGGCATCGCCAAGGGGGCCTCCAAGAGACTCGAACTAGCTTCAGCTACGTCTGTTCGCCAGTGATTATCAGGGCCCGAGGCCCCAGGGATCTCACGGTGCTTGCTCCTCTGACAGACGGGCTCAACCAGTGCTTCCATATCGAGGGCCACGCCGAGGCGCGCGTGGGTCTTGAAGGGGGGTTTCAGGTCGGCATTTAACGTCGGGTATGGGTGCAGGGCGCGTGAGCACACGACGTAATCAATCATTGTGTCACCCGCCGCACAAATGAACTGCACATTGCCGGGCGAACGCGTCCTCGCAGACAGAAGCTCCAACATGCCAGAATCATCCAATACATCTACAGACATGCTGATGTCCCCCAGCAGAAGCCGCGGGATAGAGAGCCCTCGCACAAACTCAACAACCCCACGAAGACGACCAGAATTTGCACCCGAGGCCCCGATGGACGGAACCAGGTAAATCACTCCCACAGCCGCATTGCACGATTTCAATCGCATCTCCAGGACAACCGACATTCTCTTGAACCAACTTGCAACGCTCTCGGGGCCTGGATCAAAAACTTACGGATGCACGAGCCAGGCTGGACAGCGGCAGCAACTCCTCCATGAGTACCTCCGCCTGTAGAAGCCAAGGCATCCTGAACATGGGGGGCCCATGTCATGAATCTACGAGACTTCTTCATCTGGAAGGCCTTCGGGCCGCTCGCGTGGCGCTTGGCCGTGGCGGCCCCATCAGCCTTAGCAGCCTTAGCTGCGAGAGATCCCTGAGCAAGCTTAGACCACTGGGTTAGATTAATGACTTGAAAATCATACTTGATGCCACTACACGTGGCTTGACAGACGGGCTAGGAGCGAGGCGGCGCAGCCTGGCCGCTGCCCGCGCCAGGCTGCTGCTCAGCCGCTACTTGCCGCGCGGGCTCACCGCTGCCCGCGCCAAGCTGCTGCCCAGCGGCCGTCTGAACTTCAGCGGGCCCTCCGGGGGAACGCCCGAGCTGGTCTGCAGCGTTCTGGCAGAAGACGCGGTGCATGTCGCGCGTGACGGCCTGCCCCTTCTTCGCGCGTTTCGTCGCTCTTTCTTGAACCTGCCTCTGTAGTAGATCATGGTGCTGCTGGGCTTGCTGGGCGCCCACTCCATTCTCAGCAGCGCGTCTCTTGAGGTCTCGAAACTGGTCTCGATCATTGGGCTCCATGGCATCATGTCCTGCCTCGCTGGCAACGTCAGAAGCCGCATCATCTTGACCTGGTTCGAGGAGGCCGCGCATCCGCTGCAGATGCCGGCGGTCGTTCTTCCATTGATCGAGCGATATGGCGGTGAACTCCGTGAGCGTGCCCAGCGTCTCATCGGAGAGCTCATGGAGGTGGGCTTCCACAAAGACGAAGTCCACCAAGCGGCCACGCCGCCATGGATCATCAGCATTGTCAGGAACCATGCCAGGCTGCATGCCAGGCCCAGGCGGCGCCTGCGGGGCGCCCCCAGGCGGCGCGCCGCCGAGCGGGGCCCCACCTGCCACAGGGGCAGGCTGGGCCGCGCGGCGGGCGAGGAAAGCCTCCTGCTCCTCGCGACGGCGCCGCTGGTCGAGGACCTCGGCACGCTTGGCGAACTTGAACTGGTTGACGTCGAACAGCGTCTTCTCCGTGTCGGCAGCACGCGTGGCGGCACGAGCCTTCTCCAAGGCCTGCTCCGCCTCCGCGTGATTGTGCTCATCTCCTCCATCGTAGCCTTTGCCTTGTTGTATCGCTCGAGCCGCCGCTGAACTTCCTGCATGGCGAGGCGCTCACTCTTGGTTGCCAATTCGACCTTCTTAGCCAAGGGTATTTGCCCAGCCGTCGCCATGCTGTCGAGCTCTGCATCCGACTAGCCATGAACTTCTGGAGGCAGAGGAGCGGCAGCCTGCTTAGCCACCCCAGCCAAAGCAGGGTAGTGGGCCAACCAATCCTCGAGCTCCTTCATGAGGTGTGGTGGCATCGGCACCGCAGCGGCTCCAGGGGGAACCCCATGGCCACCATCAGGTCGATCAGCATCGCCGTGACCACCGTCGAGAAGAACGTAATTGCCACCGCACAGGCTGCACTGGCGATGTCCGTAACAAGCGTACTCCCAGTGCCCGCCTGCCCCACCCACGCGGTAGGACGTATCTTTCTGCTTCTTCTTCTTGGGCCAAGAATCGGGTTTCCACACCCAAGCCCCAGCCCCGCTCCAGCTGTCGCGGTCACGCCACGGGGCGCGTGAACGCCACGACATGCCGCAACCAGCAGGAGAGGTAGGTATAACGCCGTGAACACTGCTCCGTCAGGAGCGAAGGCCGAAATGCCACCAGGGAGCCTCGTGTGGGCTTGCCCCCTGATGGCCAAGAAACTGTCCTGGCCAGCTGCCTTGACAACGTGGCAACCTGAACCAAAATGGCTTGACCTAAAATAGCTACGGCTGGATGAGGAGGAGAAACAGATGGGTCAAGATAAGGACGACCCCCAGGACGCAGTAAAACCCTGTAGAGCCACAGCATCCCTGGAAATCACTCCCTCCTCCGTCAGTTCCTCCTCTCTCCTCTCTCCTTTCTCCTCGCTCCTCTCTCCTCGCTCCTCTCCCCTCGCTTCTCTGCCTCCTCCTCCTCCTCCTCCCCGTCCTCCTCCTCCTCCTCCTCCTCCTCCTCCTCCTCCTCCTCCTCCTCCTCCTCTTCCTCCTGCTGCACGCACCTCCTCCTCCATCTTCTCCTCCCCCCTCCCTCCTCCCCCCTCCCTCCTCCTCCTCCTCCTCCTGCTCCTCCCTCCTCCTCCCTGTTCCTCCGCCTCCCTCCCCTTCCCTCGTCCTCCCTCTACCTCCTTGTCCTCCGCTTCCTGCTCCTCCTGGCGGAGGCACACCCGCCAAGCGGCAGCCTACGGACGGGCCGCCCAGCTTCGCCAGCATCATCTGCAGCTCGGCGTCGGTGCAGTAGCACCCCGTGTCCTGCGGCGGTCGTGGGCCGACGGTGGGGGGAGGCAGGGAGGCAGGGGCCAAGGAAGGAGCATGGAGGGAGGCGAGGTGGGGGGAGAGAGGGACGCATGGAGGCAGGGATGAACAGGCGGATGATGATGATGATGATGATGATGATGATGATGATGCTGCTGCTGCTGCTGCTGATGATGATGATGATGATGATGATGATGATGACGAGGATGAGGAGGAGGAGGGGGGGATGGAGGAGGAGGAGGAGGAGATGGAGGAGGTGGGGTGAGGAGGGATCGCTGCTTTGGGGCGCGCCCTCTCCATGACCTCCTGGCTGACCGGAGATCCAGGCGCAGTCCAGAGGGTGTCCGAGATCACCTCTTCCTCCGACTCCTCCTTCGACTCCTCCTCCTCCTCCTCCTGCTCCTTCTCCTCCTCCTGCCTGATGCTTTCCCTCTTCGACAGGCGGTCTCATGCTACACGCTGCGACGCTAGTGGTGATGTGGTGAAATATGTAGGCAATGTTGTCCTCCTCATCTTGCTACTCCTCAGCTGGTGTTAATGCCTCTTCCTTCTGGCTGCTTCTCATGCTCATCCCAGAGCCTCCGAGAAAGAGAGAGAGAGAGAGAGAGCGAGAGAGACAGAGAGAGAGAGAGCGCGTTATCCAGATGGAAGGCCCGCATGCAATTTTCATGATTCAAGCGAGGTCCAGAGATGTTCCAAAGTCACTCCCCCCTCCTCCAACTTCCCCTCCTGGCGCTCCACGTCCTCGAACTCCTCGGTGGGAGAAGAGGGATGAGAGAAGCAAGAACATAATCATGAGGACGAGGGGGGAGGGAGGACGAGGAGGGATGTAGCAGAAGAGGAACTGCCAATCTTCTACGCACGATCTCTCTCTCTCTCTCTCTCTCTCTCTCTCCCCCCGCTCTCGCCCTCCTCCCGCGCCGTTGCCGCCCTCCGCCGCCGCGACAGGCGCGGAGGACGGGTGCGAGGTCAAAAGACGGCCCAGGAGGCCAGCTCGAGACGCTCGTCCTGCGACTGGTCGTTGACCAGCTTGCAGAAGAACACGTAGTCGACCCCGTCCTTGCGGGCGGGGCGGCGGGCGCGGGGGCAGGGGCGGACCAGGGGGGCGGCGGCGGGGGGCGTACAGATCCCAGATGAGATCAGACATGCATTCAGGAGAAGGAGGAGGAGGAGGAGGAGGAGGAGGAGGAGGAGGAGGAGGAGGAGGAGGAGGAGGATGGGCCGAGGAGGAGGATGATGAGGAGGAGGAGGCAGAAGAGGAGGATGATGAGGAGGAGGGGGAGGAGGAAGAGGAGGAGGAGGAGGCAGAGGACGAGGAGGCAGAGGAGGAGGAGGAGGAGGAGGCTAATCTCCCTATGGCGGCCCAAGGCCTGCCTGGCCTGCATCGCGCGCCTTCGAATCACACGTGCCGGACTTCCTTGCTTGCAGTGGCCTCCAAGAAGAGGGTGGTGATGGTGGAGCCAGCTGCCTGCAGATAGAACGCTGCGCACGAGAGATCGTGAGAAGTGTTCGTGAATCTGGCACTGCCATTTTCATGTTCTGGTTCAAATAATGACTGGCCACATGTGGGTCATTTCCCAACCAGCGCTTGCAAAGAAAGGGCCCTTCTTTGTTCCACTAAAGAACTGAATGGGTAACCTGGGGATTTTTTTAGTGGCCGCCTCGTGGCCACCCAGTGGCCGCCCCGTGGCAGCCCGTGGTCGCCCAACGTAGCTTGCATCACATAGCTTGCACTGTATAGCGTGCACCGCCTAGATTGGACCACATAGCTTCCACCGCACAGCTTGCACTACACAGCTTGAGCCTCCTAGCTTGCACCACGCCCCTGGCACTACGTAGCTTGCACCACGTAGATTGCATCACACAGCTTGCACCACATAGCTGGCGTCACATATCCTACACATCAGCGGCGCAACAACTTACTTTTAATCTGGGTACAACTATGGGTACGAGTACGAGAATCAGTAGTGACATATGAGCTCCCCAAATACCAAAATAATGCTTGCATTTAGGGGTTCATACTTGTCTGACTGAATCAAGAACTGGTTGGGTCCAGCGGGGATTCTCCACGTTGCCGCCCGTGGCCGCCTCGTGGCGGCCTCGTGCGCTTGGTGGGTCCAGCAAGGTTTCGCCACGTTGTCGCCCGTGGCCGCGGCTTGCGCTAGGTAGGCCTGGCGAGGTTTTGCCACGTAGCCGTCCGTTACCTCCTCGTTGCTGCTTAGCTTACACAAAAAATGTTGCACAACACAGCTTGCACCATACAAGTTACACCACATGTCTTGCACCACGTAGGTAGCACCACATTGCACGGCATAGCTTGCACCACATAGCTTGCACCGCGTAACTTGCCCCACGTACTTCTTGCACTGCGTGGGGTCCATGGCATAGCTTGCGCCACATATATCACACGACATGGGTGTACCACATACCTTGCACATCCATAGGGCAACAACTTACTATTTGGGGTCCACGCTGGCAAACATACGTACTTCTGAATCGGACAGTGGATCCCTTGACTCCTCCTCCTTCTCCTCCTCGTCCTGCTCCACCTCCCCTTTCTCCTCCCGAACCCCCTTCTTCCCCTCCCTCTCCCACCACATTGGTCTGGAACATCAGACTCGCGCTGTGACCAACAAGAAACCCATGATGCTTCCGCTGGGGTTTCGCACTGGACCTACCGCTTCCCAGGCCATCTGCGTTGGGCCGAAGCTCAAACCGCACGCGCTGCGCCCTCGCTCACAAGTAGATCCTCCCCTTGCGCACCCACGTACCTTGAGATCCGACGTTGCGAAACATACATTGAATCCAGCACGACCCCAATTGGGGGAACGCTTGCTAAGCGGCATTGCTTGGTAGTGCTAGGCGTTGCATTGCCTTGGTTGGCACTGCATTGCATTGCTTTGCGTTGTTGGGCATTGCTTTGATTTGCTTGACATTTGTTTTACAGTGCTTGACATTGCTTGGCATCGCTTGGCATTGATTTGCTTTGGTTTGCATTCCCTTCATTGTTCGGCTTTGTTTGCAGAGCTTGGTATTGATTTGCATTGCCTTGCCTTGCTTGTCATTGCTTGGCGTTGCTTGACGTTGCTAGGCATTGCTTTGCATTGCTTTGCATTTTTCATTGCTTGACATCGCCTGGCATTTCTTCGCGCTGCTTTGCCTGGCATTGCTTGGCATTGTTTGGCCTCGCTTGGCATTTCTTTGCGTTGCTTCGTTGGAATTGCTGGGTATTTCTTCAAAAGCAGAGAGGCAGAACAACCAAGGAACCTGGGGAAACTTGGGAACGGCGGGCCTTCAAAAACAATAAGCAAACAAAACCAAAAAAACCTGGGGAACTCAAGGAGCCTCCAGGAACGCGAGATCAAGGGCCCCGGGCAAGGCCTCGTAAAAAAACAAAACGGGGAAACCCCGGGAATCCCAGCGCGACCGGGTCTGACACCTACAGGTTTCTTCAACCACAGGTTTCAAGTATTTAAGAACCCGGAATGCAAACCTGAATTGGGAACATCGTGGGAAATCGCTACCGTCACCCCGGACTCCGCACTTTTCAAGCCAGATCTATCTGTGATGGCCCCGGGGCCCGACACAAGGCAAACTCGCCCGCTATCCAAAAATGCGACGCCCAGATCCCAGGGTTGCACGCGCCCACTGGTATATCGCCCAAGATGCGAAAATGGAACTCGCCCAATATCCTCCACGAGGCGAACTCGCCCACTATGGCAAAAATGCGACGCCCAGATCCCAGGGCTGCACACGTCCACTGGTATCTCGCCCAAGATGCGAAAATGAAACTCGCCCGCTGGAGTCGATCTGTGATGGCCGTGAAACCCGACACAAGGCAAACTCGCCCGCTATGGACAAAAATGTGACGCCCAGATCCCAGGGTTGCCCCTATCTCTCGCCCACTTGTATCTCGGCCCCGTGCGCACTACAGCGGAGGCCCGACCACAAGAAACCTCCCACAAGAAACCCAACCCTGAGACCCCAGGATGTCCATTGGTTTTGGGGTGTGGCAGCGTCACGCTCGCGTCACGCTCTCCATGGCAAGTTACGCTACCGAGGGACCCCACATACTTATTTTATGTCACGTGTGTTCACAAACCATGTCACATCCAGGGGGAAATCTCCAGGCTCGCACCAGATCGCACGTGCGCTAAAACGTTTCACAACCATTGAACCATTGCAGTCTGCATCGCCAGACACGGAGGTGGCAGCGCGTCCAAGGCGATTTTGGGGGGCATGGCTGCCGCGCGAAATAGGATTACAGGAACGCCCGCGTGAGAGCGCAGGCGCGACGAGCTGGCTTGAGCCAGGGTGTTTACAAGTCTGGATCAGATACGAGTTCTCGCCCGCGCACCCCCGACCCCCACCCCGCGTGGAGCTCTCAAGGCTGTCAGCTTTCATGGTGTGGCGCCCCCACCCCAGCGCACTCTCTGTGGTGTCGAGGAAGTGCCACGCCTGCTACGCTTTGCGAGGCCGCAACGGATAAGGAGACCACCCCCAGCGCACCCCCTGTGGTGTCGAGGAAGTGCCACGCCTGCCACGCTTTGCGAGGCCGCAGTGGATAGGAAGACCACCCCAGCGCACCCCCTGTGGTGTCGAGGAAGTGCCACGCCTGCCACGCATTGCGAGGCCGCAACGGATAGGGCGACCACCCCCAGCGCACCCCCCGTGGTGTCGAGGAAGTGCCACGCCTGCCGCGCATTGCGAGGCCGCAACGGATAGGGAGACCACCCCCACCGCACCCCCTGTGGTGTCGAGGAAGTGCCACGCCTGCCACGCATTGCGAGGCCGCAACGGATAGGGAGACCCCCCCCCCAGCGCACTCCCTGTGGTGTCGAGGAAGTGCCACGCCTGCCACGCTGTGCGAGGCCGCAACGGACAGGGAGACCACCCCCAGCGCACCCCCTGTGGTGTCGAGGAAGTGCCACGCCTGCCACGCTTTGCGAGCCCGCAACGGATAGGGCGACCACCCCCAGCGCACCCCCTGTGGTGTCGAAGAAGTGCTGCGCCTGCCACGCATTGCGAGGCCGCAGCGGATAGGGAGACCACCCCCAGCGCACCCCATGTGGTGCCGAGGAAGTACCACGCCTGCCACGCTTTGCGAGGCCGCAGCGGATAGGGAGACCACCCCCAGCGCCCCCCCTGTGGTGTCGAGGAAGTGCCACGCCTGCCACGCATTGTGATGCCGCAACGGATAGGGAGACCACCCCGAGCGCCCCCCCTGTGGTGTCGAGGAAGTGCCACGCCGGCCACGCTGTGCGAGGCCGCAACGGATAGGGCGACCACCCCCAGCGCACCCCCTGTGGTGTCGAGGAAGTGCCGCGCCTGCCAACCACCCCCAGCGCACCCCCTGTGGTGTCGAGGAAGTGCCACGCCTGCCATGGTTTGCGACGCCGCAACGGACAGGGAGACCACCCCCAGCGCACCCCCTTGTGGTGTCGAGGAAGTGCCACGCCTGCCACGCATTGCGAGGCCGCAACGGATAGGGCGACCACCCCCAGCGCCCCCCCTGTGGTGTCGAGGAAGTGCCACGCCTGCCACGCTTTGCGAGGCCGCAACGGATAGGGGGACCACCCCCAGTGCACCCCCTGTGGTGTCGAGGAAATGTCACGCCTGCCACGCTTTGCGAGCCCGCAGCGGATAGGGAGACCCCCCCAGCGCACTCCTTTGTGGTGTCGAGGAAGTGCCACGCCTGCCACGCTGTGCGAGGCCGCAACGGATAGGAAGACCACCCCGAGCACACCCCCTGTGGTGTCGAGGAAGTGCCACGCCTGCCACGCTGTGCGAGGCCGCAACGGATAGGGCGACCACCCCCAGCGCCCCCCCTGTGGTGTCGAGGAAATCCCATGCCTGCCACGCCCTGCGAGCCTGCAACGCATAGCGCCCGAACCCCCAGCGCACCCTTATGGTGTCCAGAAAGTGCCACGCCTGCTAGGCTTTGCGACAATGTCGTGGATGGCGGCCGCACTGAGAGACCACCCCCTTCGCACCCCCTATGGTGTCCAGAAAGTGCCACGCCTGGTATGCCTGGACGACTGGGGCGTGCTGTGCTGTGCTGGCCTGTGCTGCGGTCTGCTGCGCTGTGCTGTGCTGTGCTGTGCTGTGCTATGCTGTGTGTGCTGCGTGCTGTGTGTGCTTGTGTGTTTGTGTGTATGTGTGTATGTGTGTATGTGTATGTGTATGTGTGTGCTGTGCTGTGCTGTGCTGTATGCTGTGTGTGTGTGCTTTTGTGTTTGTCTGTATGTGTGTATGTGTGTGCTTTGATGTGCTGTGCTGTGCTGTGGATGGGGGAGGAAGGAAGAGGAGGGGGAGGAGGAGGAGGAGGTGTGAGTCGCGGGCGCGGCGCGGCAGAGAAGAAAACAATAACCCACCAAGCATGTGGGGAAAAACCATCGAAGCCCAAGACGCCCAGGGCACCCTGGAGGCGAGCAGGGTGTTTCTTGGCATGGGCCCCCACTGTAGAGTCAACAAGTATAGTAAGGATGCGCGATAAGGATGCAAGAGCGTTGGAAGGCCACGTCGAAGCTTTTCGAGCGGGGCGCGGCCAACGAAAGTGGCCAAGGATGGACCGAGGATGAGGAGGATGAGGAGGAGGAGGAGGGGGAGGAGGAGGAGGAGGAGGAGGAGGAGGAGGAGGAGGAGGAGGAGGAGCCCAGCGTAGAGGGGGGCAAGGAGGAGGAGGAGGAGGGAGGAGGAGGAGGAGGAGGAGGAGGAGGAGGAAGGAGGAGGAGGAGGAGGAGGAGGAGGAGGAGGAGGAGGAGGAGGAGGAGGAGGAGGAACCTTGGGACGGTTGCCCATCCTTACTAATCGGGGCTGACCGTACCTCGGCCCCGTGCGCGCTCGCGATCAAGACCTGGCCGACCGCGCTCGGCCACGCGCGGCCCCCGCGCGGCGCCTCCGGCCCCCCGCACGGGGCGCGCCGCTCTCTCTCGCGCCCCGCTGGGCCGCGGTGCCCGCGCCGGGGACCGCTCGTTCAGCTCCCGCCTCCCTCCCCTCTGCAGTATTGGGCGCCCGAAATGGGTACGGAAAGAATGGGTACAGTGCCCAACAGCAAACGTTGTCCCGAACCACCTCGTCCTCGTCCCGCCTCGTCCTCGTCCCTCGCCTCGTCCCGCCTCGTCCTCGTCCCTCGTCGTCGTCATCCAGGGCCGAAGGGCAACGGCCCGAAGCATGTAGTGAGCCTCCGCGTTCGTCTCGGAGATGGCTGTCTTTCCCCTGCCATCGCTCGGGCGCCCAAAACTGCAGGCCCCCGGACGGGGGCCCGCAGTTTTGGGCGCCCGACATGGGTACGGAAGGAATGGGTACAATGCCCAACAGTAAATAATGTCCCGAACCAACAGCGGCCGCTGTTGGGCGGGCGGCCTCCTGTCTCGAATGGGCACAGGCCGCGGCGGCGCGGACAGCGAGCCCTGTTCAAAATGAACAGGAACTGCTGTTGGGCATCGTACCCATTCTTTCCGTGCCCATCTCGTTCGTGCAGAGCAGTGGAGGCCAGTCCACAAGAGACCTCCCACAGGAAACCCAACCCTGAGACCCCAGGGCGCCCATGGATTTCTGGCGCGGGAGCGTCGCGTTTTCCATCGCAGAATACCATCGAGGCCCAAGAAAACCGGGGCATCCTGGAGGCAAGCAGGGTGTTTCTTGGCATGGGCCCCACTGCATTTCCTCCTCGTCTCTCCTCCTCCTGTTCTCCAGAGCCATTCGCTTTTGAACCCTCGATGGCTTGACAGCGCAATCCAGCATACTGTTCCTTCCTCTGCCCCTCCCCTTGGGCCACCTTGAGCGCCCTGGAACGCCGTCAACCCCCTAGGGCCGCCTCCTCTTGCCTTTTCCCTATCCTCCCTTCTTCTCCCTCCTTCATCCTCCCTCGCCTCCTCGTTTTCCTTATCCTTCTCCTGCCTCCCTCCTCCCTCCTGCATCGTCCTCTTTTCTTCTTGTTATTCTTAGTGCGAATACTATTGTTCTTATTGTTGTTGTTGTTGTTGTTCTTCTTCTTCTTCTTCTTCTTCTTCATATTGTTATTAGTATTACTACTACTACTAGTATCATTCTTATTATCATTTATAACCATATTCTTAATATTATCTCTTTCTTCTCTTCTCTTCCTCCTCCTCCTCCTCCTCCTCCTCCGCGTCTCCTCCTCGTCCTCCTCCTCCCCTCTCCTAGTGCTCTTCCCTCCTGCTGCTCCTTCGCATAAGCATAAGTTTTCGGAAGTCCTCACGGATCGTTGGATCTGCGCTGGACCCTCCTTGGCGTCGCTCCGGCGCAGCCCCTGGCGCGCTCCGCGCGCCAGGAGGGGGGTCCAGCGCCGATCCTGGAAATCCGCGCGGGCTTCCGATAGCTCATGTCAACTTCGTTTTCCTCCTCCTCCTCCTCCTCCTCCTCCTCCTCCTCCTCGCGTCACCTCTCGCGTGAGGGCGGTCCGCCGCAGCAGGCCCACTCCTGGTGATCCTCCCCCCCCCCAGGGCGGATCCCGCGCCCCTTTCGTAGGCTCGTGGGCGGCACGGCGGAGATGAGTGCAGCGCAGGTGGCGCACATCTGGCGATGTGTTCCTTCGTATGGAGCGTTCATGCCATAACCCGCCTCGCGCGGACGAAGGGGCTGGGTACATTGCGGATATTTTTTTCTTTCTGGCCTCGAACGGCTGCGCGGGTGGATGGAAGTCGTCTTCAACGTGTGGCTTTCCACCACCAGGGCGGATACGGAGCGGGTTGTTTCTTAAAGATGCCCATCGCCTGAAACTGCCTCATGGTTCATGACCAGTCAAACCGATATCCCCGCCATCTGCTCAGATTGCGAAGGAAACGCTGAAGGTGGTTCTTCTTCAAAATCTGGATTTCGCCTCGGGCCTTCTTGCGTACCAAGACCTGGCAGCTTGATACCCCCACCCGCTTCAAAATTAGCCTGACGAAGGACCCAACCATATGCAGCTGCGAAATGCCGCATTGTAGGTACTGCTTTCGGTGGAGCTCCCGATGGGGCCACGAAGCGTGCGAACAGTGCGCCAGAATCGGTGGCGCGGATGCATGTGGACACCGCCACTGGGGCCTTCGGTGGAGCTCCCTCTGGGGCCGCGTGGGGGAGGCGCATGCGAACTGCGCCATTGGGACCTTCGTTGGGGCTCCTTATGGGGCCACGAAGCGCTGCCATGGGTGGGGGCGACGCATGCGAACTGCGCCGCTGCCGCCTTCGGTGGAGCTCCCCATGGGGCCACGAAGCGTGCGAACGGTGCGCCGGAATCGGTGGCGCGGACGCATGTGGACACCGCCCATGGGGCCTCTGGTGGAGCTCCCTCTGGGGCCACGGAACGTTGTCCTGGGCGGGGGAGACGCATGCGAACTGCGCCATTGGGACTTTCGTTGGGGCTCCTTATGGGACCACGAAGCGCTGCCATGGGTGGGGGAGACGCATGCGAACTGCGTCGCTGCCGCCTTCGGTGGAGCTCCGTATGTGGCCACGAAGCGCTGCCCTGGGTGGGGGAGACACATGCGAGCGGCGCCACTGGGACCTTCGGTGGAGCCCCCTATGGGACCACGAAACACTGTCCTGGGTGCAGGAGACGCATGCGAACGGTGCCACTGGGGCCTTCGATGGGGTTCCCTATGGGGCCACGACGCGCTGTCCTGGGTGGCGTTGACGCATGCGGACCCTGCCGCTGGAGCCTTCGGTGGAGCTCCCTATGGGGCCACGAAGCGCTGTCCAGGGTGCGGGAAACGCATTCGAACGGTGCCATTGGGACATTCGTTGGGGCTCCCTATGGGGCCACGAAGCGCTGTCCTGGGTGGGGGAAATGTATGCGAACAGTACAAGTGGGGCTTTCGGTGGGGCTCCCTATGGGACCACGAAGCGCTGTCTTGGGTGGGGTTGACACACGCGGACCCTGCCCCTGGAGCCTTCGGTGGAGCTCCCCATGGGGCCACGAAGCGATGTCCTGGGTGTTGACGCATGCGGACGGAGCCTTCGCTGGAGCTCCCCATGGGGCCACGAAGCACTGTCCTGGGTGGCGTTGACGCATGCGGACCATGCCGCTGGAGCCTTGGGTGGAGCCTCCCATGGGGCCACGAGGCGCTGTCCTGGGTGCCATGACGCATGCGGGCCCAGCCACTGGAACCTTCGGTGAAGCTCCCCGTGAGGCCAGGAAACGCTGTCCCGGGTGGCGTTGACGCATGCGGACCCTGCCACTGGAGCCTTCGGTGGAGGTCCCTATGGGGCCACGAAGCGCTGTCTTGGGTGGCGTTGAGGCATGCGGACCCTGCCACTGGAGCCTTGGGTTGAGCCTCCATGGGGCCACGAGGCGCTGTCCTGGGTGGCGTTGACGCATGCGGACCCTGCCACTGGAGCCTTCGGTGGAGCCTCCCATGGGGCCACGAAGCGCTGTCCTGGGTGGCGTTGACGCATGCGGACCCTGCCGCTGGAGCCTTCGGTGGAGCTCCCTATGGGGCCACGAAGTGCTGTCCTGGGTGGCGTTGGCGCATGCGGACCGTGCCACTGGAGCCTTCGCTGGGGCTCCTTATGGGGCCACGCAACGCTCCCCTGGTTGGCCTTGACGCATGCGGACCCTATGGGGCCACGAAGCGCTGCCCTTGGTGGCGTTGACGCATGCGGGCGCTGCCACTGGAGCCTTCGCTGGAGCTCCCCATGGGGCCACGAAGCGATGTCCTGGGTGGCGTTGAAGCATGCGCCTTCGGTGGAGCTCCCTATGGGGCCACGAGGCGCTGTCCTGGGTGGCGTTGACGCATGCGGACCCTGCCACTGGAGCCTTGGGTGGAGCTCCCCATGGGGCCACGAAGCGCTGCCTTGGGTGGCGTTGACGCATGCGGACCCTGCCGCTGGAGCCTTCGGTGGAGCTCCCTATGGGGCCACGAAGCGCCGTGCTGGGTGGCGTTGACGCATGCGGACCCTGCTACTGGGGCCTTCGGTGGGGTTCCCTATGGGGCCACGAAGCGCTGTCCTGGGTGGCGTTGACGTATGCGGACCCTGCCACTGGAGTCTTCGGTGGAGCTCCCAATGGGGCCACGAAGCGCTGTTCTGGGTGGCGTTGACGCATGCGGACCCTGCCACTGGAGCCTTCGGTGGAGCTCCCTATGGGGCCACGAAGCGTTGTCCTGGGTGGCGTTGACGCATGCGGGCCCAGCCACTGGAACCTTCGGTGGAGCTCCCCGTGAGGCCAGGAAACGCTGTCACGGGTGGCGTGGACGCATGCGGACCCTGCCACTGGAGCCTTTGGTGGAGCTCCCTATGGGGCCACGAAGCGCTGTCTTGGGTGGCGTTGACGCATGCGGACCCTGTCACTGGAGCCTTCGGTGGAGCTCCCCATGGGGCCACGAAGCGCTGTTCTGGGTTGGTGAAGCGCAGGGAGGTGACGAGGCGGATGGGAGAAGGAGGAGGGGGAGGAGGAAGGGGAGGAGGAGGAGAGGAGGGACGCGGGGTGCTGTCTCTTCAAAACGAGGACCCAACACCACAAGATTGTTGGGAAATGTTGGACGTGGATGCTGCTCGAATTCGTGCTTACGCTCTGGCGAAAGCGCCCGCTTTCCCGAAACCTTTCTTGCGACGGAATGGATGGGCGGCCGTTCCAAGTAAACTGGCAGTGTTCTGTAAACTCGTGTGCTCGGCCCTGAAGACAGCATGATGGTTGATGCGCGTTTCAAACCACCCAATGGGATCCTCACCTTCCCAGCGGGCGCACGCCTGGCTTCGGCTAACAGAAGGGGGGGGGGGGGCTTGGGACGTGCATGGATCATTGCAGCATCGATCGTGTGCGCCGGGCTTATTTCTTGCTCTCCTCCTCTTCCCGCGGGCGTGGGGCCGGGGATGGGGAAGGAGGAAGGAGGAGGCTGAAGTGAAAAAGGGGGGAGGAGGGACATCCTCCCTACTCCGTCCTCAGTCTTCCATCCTCTCTCTTCCCTCCACCGTCTTCCATGCTCCTTACCTCCTTCCTCTTCCTCTCGTTTTCCTTCCTCCCTCCTCCGTCCTGCTTCCTCCCTTTCTCCCTCCCCCTGCCTCCTCCCTTCTCCCTTCTCCCCGTCTGACTGTCTCCTTCTCCTTACTCGCACTTACTCCCACCTCCGCCCTCTATCCTCCCGCATTCCTCCTGCTGCTGCCCCTCCTCCTACTCAAACCTCCCTCTATCACAGCTCCCTCTCCTCCTCTTCACCATCCTACTTAGGTCTCGTCCTACTACTAAGGCCTTCTTTCACTACTCAGGCCTGTTGGCGCTGCTTGTCCTTTCGCTCATGACGGCTTCTCCTTCTCCCCCTCCGCCTCCTTCTCCTCCCTCTCCTCTTCATCTTGTTCTTCGTCATAATCGTCGTCCTCCTCCTCCCCCTCCCTCGCCTCCTCCTCCTCCTCCTCCTCCTCCTCCTCCCTGAGGGCCACCTGTCCGTTGCCCGAGGGTCCTCGGGTATTCTGCCGTTGTCGGAGCACAGCTGCCTGTACTCCCCGGCCCAGACCTGACGAACGCGCACCAGCAAGATGGGGAGGAGGGAAGGCGTTCGGTCGGTCCGGGAACCATTTCCGGCAAGCATACGGGAGCTAAATGCCTGGAAACAGATCGGGGCGAAATTCTTCTTTGCGTGCTCAGCAACCCCAAAGTGGTGATCTGTGAAGCGTGCGGCTCTTCGGGATGGCAGCGACTAATGCTGAGACTCGGGTTCCCGGGCAGAGAGTTCATAAGCGGCTCACGTGGCAACCTGTCCGGTGCCTTCCACACACGGTGGTAAACTTCGGCGTGCCATGTCGGCGTGGCGTTCGTGCTCACTGTGTAGCGACTGGAGGTAACCCTGCACCCAAAGACAGCGGCACTGGGGTTTCGGCCTTCTGCTCATCAGTTCAAGCTGAGGGAGGTCCGCACAATCTAGTGGTGGGAGTGCACTGGAGCCAAAAACAGCCCACCTGCAGTTCGCCGGATATAGTGTCATCCCAGTGTCGTGAGGCGGAACAGACGGAAGAACCTGCGGGTGTGTCTCGCGGAACCCTTCTGAGCAATCCCTCCGTGTCGGGTGCTGGATAGTGCTCAAGGTCGCTGGGCGGTACACGGCAGCTGTGCTGGAAGGGTGGTCCACAGAGACCTTTCTCGCCCCCGCGCAAGTCCCCTAGCCTCGTGGCAACAAAAAAAAACAAGAAAAAGCCAACCAAGCGACCAGCCAGCCAGCCAGCTGGCCGACCATCCAAGCTGTCAGCCAGCCATTCAAGCAGGAAAGGGTGCCAGATGCACGGAGCGGAGCCCTCTAGACATGATGTCCTCCTCCTGGTGATCCTCCTCTCCGCGGCAAGAAGACATCCTCCCTCCCCTCACACCCTTCCCCCTCCCACTCCCTCTCCTCCTCCTCCGGCAAGATAGCAGGAGGACGTGTTCGAGCCAACATGCGCGGCAAGAATACATCCTCCTTCCCCTCCCGATCTTCCTCCTCCCATTTCGTCTCCTCCTCCGGCAAGATAACGAGGAGGACGCGTTCGAGCAAAAATGCGCGGCACGAGGACATCCTCCTTCCCCTCCCACTCTTTCCCCTCCCATTTCCTCTTCTCCTCGGGCAAGACAACGAGGAGGACGTGTTCGAGCAAACATGACACTCTGGGGTGCTCCTGGGTGGACGGCTCGAGCGAACCGGCAGGGGCGCTCGCCAGAAGGGCGGAGGTCTCACTTGTCGAAGTTCGGGGGGGAGGGGGGGGAGGAGGAGGAGGGAGGAGGAGGAGGAGGAGGAAGAGGAGGAGGAGGCAGAAGAGGAGGAGGAGGAGGAGGAAGAGGAGGAGGGAGGAGGAAGGAGGGGGAGGAGGGAGGAGGGATCGGAGGTTTGGGAAAGAGAGGGGTAATGAGGGGGAGAGCGCTGAGGGGAAGGGGAGTGTGGGTATGGGAGTAGCAGCGCAGGCAGGAGGCTAGCGCAAGAGAGAGAGAAGGAAGAAGGATGCGGGCGCGCACGACGACGACGATGACGGCGACGACGACGAACGACGATATCCGTCTCGCATGTCGGGAGGGAAAGCGCGGCTTGTGATCGTTTGTCGTTGCTCGTGCTTCTGTATGTTCATGTCTAGCATAGCTTCGCATCGCTTGGTAACCGCTTCCCCATGGGCGAAGCGAGCCATTCTTGAACAAGCCCCCGAGCGCAACACTCCTCATAAACAAATCGCGCGCCTGTGCCTTCAACAATTGCTGAAGGCAGTCACGCCGCATGACTCTGGCTTCGCGGTTGTCTTCAGTATGGTTTGAAGCGGTAACTCTCATCGGGTGCTTACCCTTCTTCTTCTTCTTGCTGCTGTTGTTATGGCTGTTCTAATCTCCCCACATCGAAATGCCGAGAAATCCATAGAACACTGACATCTTTGAGGCTACTACTGGTACTACTACTACTACTACTACTACTACTACTACTACTACTACTACTACTACTACTACTACTACTACTACTACTACTACTACTACTACTACTACTACTACTACACTACTACGACTACTACTACTCTACGACTACTACTACTACTACTACTACTACTACTACTACTACTACTACTACTACTACTACTACTACTACTACTACTACTACTACTACGGCAACGACGACTACTACTACTACTACTACGGCTACTGCAGCTACTATTACTACTACTACTCCTACTCCTATTCCTACCTACTACTACTACTACTACTACTACTACTACTACTACTACTACTACTACTACTACTACTACTCTCACTACTACCACGACTACGACTACGACTACGACTACGACTACGACTGCTACTACTACTACTACTGCTACTACTACAACTACTACTACAACTACTACTTCTACTACGACCACTACTACTATTACTACTATTGCAACTATTACTACTATTACTACTATTACTACTATTACTGCTACTACTACTACTACTGCTGCTGCTGCTGCTACTACTACTACCATTACTACTAGTACTGTTATTGCAACGATAATTCCAATTCTTATCATTCGTGTTCGCATTATTAACCGCCTTGGGCGTTGTATTACGGTTATCGCGTACATCACCGCTACTAGTACAGCCAGCCTATCGACAGACCTGCTGCGCATGTCACTGATGTTGCCACGATTGCTGCTCTTACCGCTGTCACCGCTGTTGTTACCCGTGAGCAGGGCGAGTTGAGACATCGGCTGCGCAAAATTAGTCCCCAGGCCCCTCCCAGTGTCCAATTGCACCAGTCTCCCAAGCTGTGTCGCGTTTGGACCCCTCCTGGGGTCCAAACGGTCCAATCGCATCTGGACCCCACCCAAATCCAAACGCGACGAAAGGGCCCCCCGAAGGCCAACTACCGTTGTCTCAGCTCGCCCTTTTCTGAGCTACAATGGCGCGCTGCCTGCTGCTGTCGCTGCTGCCGTGGCTGCCGGAAAAAACTGCTTCCTGTGCCGTCGCTGCTGCTGCCAGCGAGGAGGCTTCCGCCGCAGTGAGCAGGGAGGCCGCGCGAAGCCTGCTCGCTGCACTGGAACCCCGTGTGCCCGGCGAATGCCCGCATCTCCCCCTGGTTGAGCCGGCCGTCCCTGCGGGGCGGTGGAGGGGTTCCCAGGACCTCCTCCTCCTCCTCCTCCTCCTCCTCCCAGGACCTCCCCCTCCTCCTGCTCCCTCCTGCTCCCCTCCTCCTCCTCCTCCTCCCTCCTCCTCCTCCTCCTCCTCCTCCTCCTCCCAGGACCTCCTCCTCCTCCTGCTCCCCTCCCCCTCCTCCTCCTCCCAGGACCTCCTCCTCCTCCTCCTCCTCCTCCTCCCTCCTGCTCCCCCTCCTCCTCCCTCCTGCTCCCCACCTGGCCGGGAACTTTTGCTCCGCGTGTCGCGGCGGCGGCCCCGGCGACACGCTGGGGCCCTGTCGCTCCGCTCCTCGGGCCGGGGAGGCCGGGAAGGGCTCGCGCCGCTGACGCCCGGGGAAGCGGGAAGTGCAGCATTCGGGTCGGGCGAAAGGGGGGGATAGCAAAGGGGGGGTTTGAGAATCAGCTCACGTAGCTGATTTTCCCGGCGCCTCCCGGCGCCGGAGGCGGCTATGTATCGAGGAATGGGCCCCTCGGTGAGGCCGAAACCAGCTGCATGCAGCAAATTTCGTAACCCCCCCTTTCCCAATCCCCCCCTTTCGCCCGACCCGAAGCATCTAAATAATTACTAAACTTACGGGGCGTGAACACGACCACAGCCACTGCTTTTCCTTTGTTGCCGCCTTCCAGCCCGCAGAAACAGAGCAGTGGTTGTGGCCATTTTCGTTGAGCTTGGCACCAAGTGAATGACCACAACCGCTGCTTCTTTTTCGGCCGGCTGGAAAGCGGCGCAAACAAGAAGCAATGGCTGTGGTCATTTTCCCGTCCCGCAAAAATCATGGCGGCAATCACACGTAAAAAACTAACTCGTGAAACTTTGTCACGAGCTAAGCCGTGCGCAGGCGCATCAGCTTGAAGGTCGCCCCACCTGGATCTCGGGGGCTGGGAATGCGGCAAACATCCCAGCTCGCAGGGGAGGGCGTCCAAGGGGAAGTGGATAACGTTTTGCGCCCAACCGTGGTGAGCCAGAGCTGGCGGAGGGACACGGTAGCCCAAAGCTACCGACCCACATGACGAGGCCAGGACAGGGACAGCATCGGACCAGGACAGATCGGGGGTCTCTGGGATCTGGCAGTTCTGGAAGATGTTTCGGACGCCGCGGCCTTCCCAGAGCGTGCTGGAGCGCTCGGAGAGCGCGGCGAAACGCTCTCAAACGATTTACCCCTGTCCCAGCCCCGACCGATCCATCGAGCGTAGCCGAGGAGTAGTCCGACGTCTCATGCCACCCCTGGCGCCGATGGTGATCGGACGATCTGCCAGCGAACAACGTCCGCAACTCGCTCCGATTGTCTCTGGCTGAGCGTGCCGGCGAGCAACATGTCAAGGACCCCAGCGTGAAGGGGCCCAGGATCATCTCCTCCTCATCCTCCTCCTCCTCCTCCTCCTTTTCCTCCTTCCTCCGCCTCCTCCTCCTCCTCCTCCTCCTCCTCCTCCTCCATCTCCTCCTCCTCCTCCTCATTTTCTTCCTCCGTCCTGCTCCCCTCCTTGTGATCCTCCTCCTCCTCCTCCTCCTCCTCCTCCTCCTCCTCCATCCTGCTCCCCTCCTTGTGATCCTCCTCCGCCCTCCCCGTTCCCTCCCTCGTTCCTCTTCCATTCCCCCACCCTTCCTCCTTCCAATGTCTCCCAAACTCTTCATGAACTGGCTCCTCCGAGATCCGGGCGTTCAAATCTTTCCACGCTGGGCGTTTTCGACCAATTTCGGGGCCCCAGGGCCCTCACGAATCAACCCGGCCAGAAAAATGTAGCCGAAAGATTGGGACACAGGGCTCCAGTCGTAAACTTCCACGATGTGGCAATCTCGCAACGTCGGCTCTCAGGGTCCTCTCTCGTTCCTATTCCTCCCTCCCCCTTGCTCCTGCCAGTGCCTCGCAGACTCTCCAACTGGCTCTTTCCTCTCCTCCGCCCGCAGCCTGGTCTGGCGCGCAGCCGAGCCGCTACCCACCCGCGTCCGCCCCTGGTGGCGCCGACCTGCCGAAAGCGCTCCACTGGAGAACTCCGTCCCCGTGGGGAGGGCAAAGCTGGCACAGTTGCAGCCAACAGAAGCTACCCCAGGCAGCCTCCTGGCCAAAAAGGGTCGGGTCCGAGTGGATGGGGTCGGAGGATCACGCCGCTTCGCCGATGCATCGGCGGAGGGCGAGGTCCTCCGAAACCATCCGCTTCGACCCCATGTTGGGAGGCCCAGGCATCCGACATCGGCGCGCTCCGTCGCCACAGCGAGCGGCACTGGCGCCGTGTCTCCACGGGTTCTTCCTCCGACCCGTGCATCCTGGCGCCCACGCGCCACACGCAGGAGTGGCCCTGGGCAAGAGTGGCCTCTCGTGCGCGGCTTCAAAAAGGGGGGCGCGAGGGGGCCGGATCGCAGCGCGCAGGCCGCTGCTGTCACATCTCATTCCACGACCAAGGGGTCCCTGGTGGGCCCGCGCTTGAGGCGACTCCGGCGAAGGGTCACTCCTACGCGTGTGTGAAGATCTACGGGTCCCCAGTTCATGCCGGCGCTCGCCCGACCAAGACGACCCCCCCCAGACCCTGCAGAGCTCCCCAGCGAGGCGAGAAGTGGCCCTGCACAGCTCCCGAGAGGCTACAATCAGACCTAGGCCAGAAGAACATCCCTCAAGAACGCGAGACCCTCCGTCGATGCCCAAGAAGCTGAAACAAACAGAACGCCCAAGGGTACCCTCCCCAGGATGCATAAGAAAATCCAACAAACACGAAGAACCCTAGAGTACCCTCCCCGAACCGACCTAGATCTTATACCTCGGTCCGGCTGTATCCAAGAGGCCCCGAGGAGGCAGCGCAACAACCATGCGGCGCCACCGTCGTGCCACGCTGAGGCGTCGCTGCGCAGCTTCCCCACGCGCGGTGGCGGATGTGCGCAACACATTCGGGTGTTCACATTCATTCGGGGGGGGGGGCGACATGGCGCCTTGAGAATGGTTTGAGTAAGAATGGCCACAGGAGGGGGAGGAGGAGGAGGAGGAGGAGGAGGAGGAGGAGGAGGAGGAGGAGGAGGAGGAGGAGGAGGTGTTCACAATGCGGAGTGCGCGTGCAAGGAGTAAGCAGCTGCGCTGCGTCGTCCTCCCTCGGTTGCCACAGGTCGCGCAGGTGCGGTTGACATGTGCAGACGGTGCGGCGATTTCGAAGTACGAGTGCAGACACGATAGACAGGTCGATGTCGTTGCTGCGGATGACAACGACCACGATGACCTTGTACTGTACCGGTTTAGCTTCATGACTGGATGGATCCAATGCTTTACGCATTGCGCCAATGCCATCGTTCATATGTGAACGATTCCGTGGTTGGATGTGGCCAGGTCTTCACACATGCCTAACTTACGGTTCAATCCTAAGCCTCCAGATCAGGACGGTGATGTTTTTTACTGGTCGTTGAAACTGGAGTCGCAAAGGTAGCGAACATGAATCATCACTGCCTGACAGGGGAGCATATTGGAACATCCGATTTGCATTCATGTGTCATCAGCGACTGGTTTAGGCCGAGTTGATGAGGCGGTGCTCTCAACTCTACATCCTCGTTCAACTCGGCACATCATATTGTATATATCGGGAGCGGCCAAGAGGGAGGGTCCAGGAGTTGGGGGTGCAAATCATGACTGGCGGCATGTGCGCGGCCCAGCGGGGGGCCAGGGACGTACTGAAATAAGAAGAGGCGCCGTGAGATCTGGGGAAATCTCATGGCCCCCGCCACGATATTCCCCCCCCCCCCCCCTAGCCATCACCCCCCTGTTTTGGCCGCCCCCGAATAGAACCAGGGCCATGCAACTCCCGCGTGATACTTCAGCAACGCCTTCATGAGAATCGATCAGCGTTCGTGTTCAGCTAGGTGCCTTGTTGGGGGCTGCTTTCCGAACTTGACTTCGCTGTGCCACAGACATCTTCAAGACGCTGGATGCTTTTGCTTGGCCGACCTCCCCCCCCCCCCCTCTCTCTCCCTCCCCCTCCCTGTCCCCCACCGCTCCTCCTTCCCCTCCTCCTTGCCCTTCCCGTCTTCCACTGCCAATGAGAATGGTGAGCCAAGTTGCAACAATTATGCTCTGGCTCGTCTCCGATACCACGTACAAGCCTTCAATTACCCCTGGACTTGCAATTGCATAAACGTTCGATGGGGCCATTCTGAGAGGGAAGTATGTCTCGTTTGACACTTGCATCTATACTTACAGAGGTCTTGGGGTGTCTGGATACCGCTCTTGGCGCTGGTCGCCCAAAAGCGTGGAGTCGCCATCCACTGTTCACGCCCTACACTAAACAGAATGCAACCTCCAGGCAAGCACAGTGGACGGACGTGGTCCGCTCGTTTCGATAAGCGTTGAACGCCTTCTCTCGGTGATGGGGGAGGAGCGAACGGGCTCGGCCGTCCTTCTTCCTCCTCCTCCTCCTCCTGCGCATTAACTTCCTCCCCCCTTGGAGGCGGTTGGGGATTCCGAGCTGGATGAGCCAAGAGAGTCGGTCAAGAGGGGGGGACGCAGGCAAATTCGCACAACATCGGCCCCCAGACCTCTCCCGGTGCCGAAACTGACTCATGCCTCGAGACGCGTCCAGCCGTGGCGACGACAGGGGAACCGGTGCTGGGCCACCTCAGCCCCCACTCCCAGCTGGCTTCCACTCCCCCCCCGTCTGTCGATGCCGAGCTTGCCGAGGATGGAACGCACAAACCACGACCGGTACCTAGTCGGCTGTCCTTCTTCTGTCTCCTCCTCCTCCTCCTCCTCCTCCTCCTCCACCATCTCATCGTTCACGGTGGGTCCGCGGTCCGTTGTCGGCCACCATCTTAACCTTGATTGAGCGCGGATGGGTACCCGAGTCACCGACATGTTGGCATTTTTCGGACGATATCTCATGGCAATTTCCTGAGGCGGAGTACAACGCAGAGATGGCTCTCAATAATCTTAGTGGCTTCTTCGTCGATTTCGATTATTCTTCTGCTGTTGGTTTCTGGGAACGGGCAGCCAAGCATTTCTGTGGGGCTGGCTTGGAGCAGGGAGCAGATCATTTCTCACTGCGGCTTCTGCTTCGGTACCTTCGTAGTCTGCCACGTGGACGGCGACTGGAGGAGCTTCTTGTATCTATTGCAGCTGGTGGGGCTTGGCCCAGGGCACGGAGGGCAGAGTCCGCCTCCAAGGTCCAGGTCAGCCCGTGGTGCCCGCGGTGCAAGGTCAAGAAGGAAGACGCTTTCCACAGGTACTGGGGATGTGAGCACAACGCTGGTTCTGATGCGTACGTCAAGTCGGAGGCCTTGCTGCCGAAGGCGACGTCCCAGCACCAGGCGGATGAGGCTTTCTGGCTGAGGGGTGTCATTCCCAAGGGATGGACCAGCCTGCCGTCACCGCCGTCAGCAGCGGCGTGGACAGGTACAGGCGCTCTACTGAACGGCACGGACGAGAACAGCCTGGGACCAGGAGCAGAGTATGCGCCCATCGTGATGTTCGGGGACGCTAGTGGGGGGCCCGACTCCCGTGACCCGAGGTTCCGTCGCGTCGGCTGTGGCTTGTCAGTCGTCAAGTCGGAGGCCGACCTGGAGGAGATCGCCACGCTGCAGGGTCCGCTTGTTGGTGAGCAGACCGTGCCGCGCGGAGAGCTGACGATGCTCCTCATGGCTGCGCGTCTGACTAGCGACTTTGCAGTGTATGTGTGTGATAATAAGATGGTGTACGATGGATGGTATGCACAGCGGTACCGCCACCCGCAAGGGGACCTGGCTGAGCTCTGGGCATTCGTGGGCATGGAGTTCCAGGAGCGGGACCCCGCTCATTTTGTGGTCCTGTTCGTGAACTCGCACCTCTCCGAGGCGGAGGCCGAGGAGATCGGCACGCCTCTGTGGCTGGTGCGGGGCAACGCGCTGGCCGACAGGTTGGCGGGCGAGGCAGCGAGCGAGGCTCGGCTGCCGCAGGCGGTCAGGGCCAAGGTGCAGCAGGTGGAGCACGAGGCGTTCCTCGTGCGGATGCGCCTGCTGAGGGCGTCGCTGGACGCCCTGGCCGCGGAGGAGCTCGAGAAGAAGGCGGGGCGCCAGGGGCGGATGGGTCCGCTCGGAGTTGTGAGTGATGGAGTCGGGAGCAGTGTTTCCTCACCCCCTCCTCCTCCTCCTCCTCCTCCCCCTCCGCCTCCCCCTTGTCCTGAGGCCCTGTCTGTTTTTAACACCCAGCACGCGCTCGACGATTCGGGGCGTCGGTGCCGTCGGTGTCGTGGGTCCTCGTCGAGCTCCGAGTTGCGGAAGTGGCGTGCTTCTCCGTGTTTCAGGTTGATTGCTCTTGATGGGTCCCTTCGGGTTCTTCCAAGGGGGGTCGAGCTGCACCTCGCGGGGGGAGTTGTCCATTTCTCGCACAAGATGCGGTTTAATCAGGATGTCCAGGTTTGGTTCTGTGCGTCGTGTGGTATGTTCTGTGATCAGCAGCTCGTTGGGTTAGGAAGAGCCTGCCCTGATCAGGTTACGTCTACCCGAGCTGAGTATCTCGATCGAATTCAGAGAGGTTTGTGGCCTAAGGTATATAGTACCAAGGAGAAGGCCAGGCGAGCACAGAAGGGGCTCCCGTTTTGATGTTAAGGGATGTGGACACTGTCCTGGGACTCTTACTCTTACTCTTACTCTTACTCCTCCTCCTCCTCCTCCTCCTCCTCCTCCTCCTCCTCCTCCTCTAAGCTCTCCTCCCTTGCTGCTCTTGCGCATCCTCGTCCTCCCCCACAATCCTTCCTTCGACCCGGGCCTGTCGAGGTCGAGCTTGTCGAAGACGGAGCGCACCAGCGATGACCGGTACGTCGACATCGGGAAGGGCACCGCGCCTGGGACGGCCTTGGGCAGTGCGCCCACTGGACCCGCGGGTACGAGCAGCTGGCCGCCGAGCCTGGTCCGGGTCGCGGGCGGGGATCGAGTCGCAGAGGTGGAGGGAGGAGGAGGAGGAGGAGGAGGAGGAGGAGGAGGAGGAGGAGGAGGAGGAGGAGGAGGAGGAGGAGGAGGAGGAGGGGGGGAAGAGGCAGAGGAGGAGGGAGAGGAGGAGGAGGAGGAGGAGGAGGAAGATCGCCGCCTCCTGCGAAGAACACCTCCTGTGAGGTTGGTCTCTCGGTTTGCATCGAGTCGATCCCAATTACTGCTCCATCAACCTCATCGTCCTTGCGCGCATCCTCCTCCTCCTCCTCCTCCTCCTGCTCCTGCTCCTCCTCCTCCTCCTGCTCCTGCTCCTGCTCCTCCTCCTCCTCCTCCTCCTCCCTCCTCCCACATTCCTTCTCCCTCATCACTCCTCCCTCCTCCACCCCGCCCTCCTCCTCCTCCTCCTTCTCCTCTTCCTACTCTCTCCCACCCCCCCGCCCTCCCTCCCGCCCTGCCTCCGCGTATGTGCCCTTCCTCTTCCTCCTGCTCTTGATCATGCCCCTGCTTCTGCCGCTGCTACTGACCCTCCTCCTGTTCCTCTTGCACCTCCTTCTGCTCCTCCTCCTACTGTTCCTTGTCGTTGGCAACGACTGAAGAGTGGGAGACGTTGGTGGTCAAGACGGAAGGCGGGGACCGGGCGACCAGCGATGAGGGGCACGGGGAAGTCTGCATTGGCAACTTGGAGAGCGGCGGCAGCAAACGCGGTGGCGAGTGGCATGTGGAAGGGGACCCGCCACCACCGCCACCTGGGGGCGCAGGATCCGCTGCTCCGTGGGATGCACACGTGCAGGATTCTCCCTCCGAAAAACGGACCCGACAACATACACCCTTACGGCTCCGCCTCTGCCTCTCGCGAGGGTTGCGCCCGAGACGGTCTTAAATCGCCTTGGAAACGGAAACACAATTCCTGGCGATCTGGTGGTAGATGCCTCCCAAAGGAAGTCCGAGCAGATGGGGTCGGAGAATCGCGCCGCATCGCCGATGCATCGGCGATGCATCGGCGACGTCGGCGTGGAGACGATCGGGCTACATGTCGAGCCGCATCGCCGATGCCCCTGCACTGCGGCGCGATCGTGGGACCCCTCTGCTCGGACCCCATTAATCGGCGATGGACAAACCTCCCTTTAGCAAACCTCCCCTTAGTGAAAACGGCCTGGGGCCGAAACCGACGGACCTGGACCCGCAAAAATGACGGCCGCGACGCCCTCTCGCGAACCGAAAACGGCCAATTCGCTAATCGACGTGTCAGGGTAGGAGGCCTGTCAACCTCCGAATTTGGGAAGCCTGGAGACGGGCCTCGCGCCAAAGGGGTCTGCACCCTCCGGGTCTTGGCCAGCGGTGGCCCTGACGGCAGCTGGGTCGAGGCCAGGAACATCTCTCTCTCTCTCTCAAGAACAGGAGACCCTCCCGCCAGCCAACGGTACAGGAGCATTCGAGGGTAGCTCCCTCCCCCAGGATGCACAAGAGCATCCCACAGGCACGAAGAGCACAAAGGGTATTCTCCCTGAACCGACCTCGACCTTACACACGTCGTTCATTTCTCATCGCGCCCCTTTCTACTTGTGCTCCTTTCTACTTGTTCCTGGCCCCCTAGTGGCCAGGAAGAGGCCCGGGCTAGAACAATTAGAAAGGAAAGGATCTCGGCTCCCCCCCAAATCGAAGAACTCTCGGAGGACAACATCAAAGAACTTTCGAATACTTAGAAATAAGCAGCGTGTATAGCGAATCCGAAGTGAGCGGCGGCGCGGGTGGCCGCGTCTGGCCGCGGCCTGGTCAGCATGGCGTGCAGCTCGTCGTCGCTGCAGTAGCAGCCCGTGTCGGCCGACCTGCGCGGAGAGGGCGCGGCGGAGAGGGCGCCCTCGCCGGCGGCAGCGGGGCGGCGGGGGAGGCGAAAAGCGCCCGTGGGGCCACCACAGGGCTGGACCTATGCAGTGCTTTTCGTTTTCGTTTTGTTTTTTCGTTCTCCCTCGTCCTGTCTTGGGTTCGCCTGCGCTGCAAGACGACCTCGAAACGAAAGCGGCCCACGAAGTCGCCACGACACCGTCCAGGCCCACCCCCTGGGCCACCACTCTGCGCGCCCCGCACCCCGCGGGGCTGCCGTCGCGCTCTCTCTTTCAGAGGCGACGCCGGGACGAGGAGGGCGTCAGGGGAGGATCTACGTCGAGAACCCGTGGGCTCCAGAACGGCCCTGGAGGCCAGGACGAAGATGGCGTCGGGTGAGGATGTAAGTCGAGAACCTGTGAGATCCAGATGCACGGTTTGCCCCAGGGCCGTAGGCGACCCGAGGAGGAGGAGGAGGTGGAGGAGGAGGAGGAGGAGGACGGGTCGCCTAAGCCCTTCGGAGAAGCCCTACAGATCCAGAACGGCTCTGGAGGTCCCAAGGGCTCGGCCTTCTCGGAGCGTTCCGGAATGCTCCGAGGGCGTTCCGGAACGCTCTGGGGCGGACTTGCCCATGAAAGCAAAAAGAGCTCCGCCATTCAAAACCACCCCCTCCCGAGCTGGTGGTAGTGGTTCCTTCTCCTGTAACGATGGAAGAACAATACCAATAAACATACTCATAATCATAATAAGACTAATGAAACTACGATTATTATGAATGTTGTTTGAGAAGAAGAATGCTACTCGGTATGCTAATAAAACTATTCATAAGAACATAAATAAGGATCATACACATAATAATGAATAGTGATAGTAATAATAAGACGCAACGCCATAAATATTAACTTTTGGAGCTCCGCGCGGATCTCTTGGATCTGCGCTGGACTTCCCTCCCTGGCGCGCGGAGCGCTCCAGGGGCGGCGCCGGAGGCGCCGCCCTGGGGGGCCCAGCGCCGATCCGAGAAATCCGCGCGGACCTCTGAGTTAGTTTTTTTATGTTGTTGTTCGTTCCCCTCATGTTGAGTCGGGCATGTCCCCCTACAAGGGGATTTTGAACAACAAATAAAACATACCCCCAACATATTCCCAAATGGTCAAAAATAGTAGACACATCGTCCCCAGATTATTTTGCCTATTTTTGAGTATCCCTTCTGTACAGAGACAGGCCCGACTTAACCCTGATAGGCTTTTCCGCCGTCGGGGACCCCCGTCCCAGGGCGGCGGGGAAGCGCATATACCCCCTGCGGTGGCGGGCGGGGGGGCACACACTTCGGAGCCGCCCTGGGACAGACGCCCCCGATGCCGGAAGCCACTACTTCATGCCGTCCTTCGTCCGCCAAGAGGTGGGCGCCCCGGCCCCCGTGCTTCGGGGGCGCGCAGACATGGATGAGCGATCCATGGATTTGGAGCGCGGTCGCCGAGTCTACGGATCGAGGGAGGTGCCCTCCCCAAAATGCGACCGGTGCCGCCTCGCTCGGCGGCGGAAGTCCGCGATTCCTACGGAGACGGGGCCCGTCGCTAATCCACCCCCCCTTGATTGTTTATGTTTATGTCATTGTTCGTTCGCGATCGCCTGACTTATGTCTATGTCACTGTTCGTTCCCCGAGTGGGCTTTTCCGCCGTCGGGGGCCCCCGTCCCAGGGCGGCGGGGAAGCACGCACCCCCTGCGGCGGCGGGTGGGGGCGCACACTTCGCAGCCGCCCCGGGGCAGACGCCCCCGATGGCGGAAGCCACAATTTCATGCCGTCCTAGAGGATGTAAAAAACCACATCGACGTAAACTTTTGGCGCTCCTCGCGGATTTCCTGGATTCGCGCTGGACCCCCCTCCCTGACGCGCGGAGCGCGCCAGGGGCGGCGCCGGCGGCGCCGCCGGGGGGCCCAGACGCGGATCCGAGAAATCCGCGCGGAGCGCCAACAGTTTATGTTTGTGTTTTTTTTTTTTTTCCTCTTCGATCCTCGTCCGCCAAGAGGTGGACGCCCCGTCCCCCCGAGATGCCGGCGGGCCCTGGTCGACTCCGGAGATGCCCCGGGGGCCGCTGCCGTGGGCCTCTCTCTGGGGAGGTCTTCCTCTGCTTCCTTTGCTTCTACACACGCGAACTACAGGGCAGTTTTTCATACACAGGACTTGTAAACATGTGGTATTTTAATACATGATTAACTTTTCAGTGAATTTATGCATGAACTCATCGTTGTTTTTAGTACTTAAATCCCTGCATTGTTAATACATGATCCGCACGCGGAGCATGTATTAAAAACGGAACTGTGCACCCAATGACCCTTCGGCGCAGGAGGTCTCGCGTGGGGCTGTAGAATACCCTGCGAACGGCGCTGGTATAGGCACTGTGCTGAACCAGAAAAGCCCGACGAGGAGCGAGCAAAGGCAGGTGGGTATCTTCGTGCCCCAGCCCCGCCCCCTTTCCTCTGCTTCCTCTGGCTTCCGCCGAGCTTCTGCCAGCGTCGGGTCGGGCGAAAGGGGGGGATAGCAAAGGGGGGGTTTGAGAATCAGCCCACGTAGCTGATTTTCCCGGCGCCTCCCGGCGCCGGATGGAGCTATGTATCGAGGAATGGGCCCCTCGGTGAGGCCGAAACCAGCTGCATGCAGCAAACTTCGTACCCCCCCCTTTCCCAATCCCCCCCTTTCGCCCGACCCGACAGCGTGGCCACCGATGCTCGCCTTCTGCCAGCCTCCGCCGAGGGCGAGGGGCCGACCCCTCCACACTCCCGAGGCGAGGACCTCTTCGGAACGCCTTGGGGGCTCCTGGCTGGCATCGCGGTGCCGAGATCGGCGGCCTTTGGCTCAGAGGTCGCTTCCTCGGATCTCTCGGGCAAGGGCACCGGATTCCAAGAAAGCTGCCTCGCCATGTGTACGTTCTTAAAACAGGGCTAGGATCGGGATAAGTCGCTCCAGAGAATTCCAGAGCGCTCTCAGAGCGTTCCGGAACGCTCTGGAGCGGCCGCGGCGCCCGATACATCCTCCAAACCCGCCGATTCTCAGAGATTTCGAGTTATCCCGATCCGATTTTGTCCCGATCGTCGCGTCGTTTTAGTTCTCTTGTTCGGCGTTTCGACATTGGGCGGAAGGGGGGCAGGGGAGGGGGTCTGGCTCCGGACCTCTGCTGAATGCGACTGTTTGCAACAGTGCGTCCTGTGGGGGAGGGGCTCCACCTGCTTGAGACAGGCGCCCAAAACAGCCAAGATCTACTCCATGGGGGGGGGTTAGGGGGTGCGAGGGCCCGCGCCGATCGGCAAAACAATGAAGCAGAAAACGATCGCTATCTTACGCCTCATGGGTGTTTGCGCTGACGGGGAAGTGGAGGAGGAGGATGAGGAGGAGGAGGCGGACCAGGAGGCGGGGGGGGGAAGAAGGAGCAGAAGAGGATGATGATGCTGCTGCTGATGATGATGATGATGCCTTGATGATGATGATGATGATGATGATGATGATGATGATGATGATGATGCTGATGATGATGATGATGATGATGATGATGATGATGATGATGATGATGAGGGCAGGGGCAAGCGCATGAGTAGGAGGTGGGGTGGGGGGATACGGGGAAGCACGGAGGAAGGAGCAGGGAAGGCCGAGGTGGAAGAAGATGAGGATGAGGTCGGGGAGCTAGGTGCCCGATGCCACCGCCGGGCAAGGACGCGGGAAAGCGGCGACGGCGAGGGAATGGGGAAGGGCGGAATCAGAGTGCGAGGGGGCAAGAAACGTGACAAGCGACGACACAAGCTCCCACCCATGATCCTCACCTCCTACCAGGTCAGGGTGCATCCTGCCTATAGCCCATGCATGGAAGTCCGAGGTGACGCAGGACTGCCCAAAGCTCATACACATTACGTGACGCTGCTCGCGGGTCACAGCTATTGCCTCATGAGGTCAACTGCCGCCTGTAGCTACTCACGGCGGCTCCCCTCCCCACGGCTCCCCCCCCAACCAAACTACAGTCAAAAACCATAATAAGGACGCGCGGTAAGGACGCAAGACCCTTGGAGATCGAAGTTGGGATTTTTGGGGCGGCTGACGACGAAAACCTCGAGGACGCAAGAGCAAGGAAGAGCAAGGACGCAAGGGTACCCTGAGCAAAGTCGCGCGTCCTTATTAGGGTTTTTTGACTGTACGCCCTGCCCACGAGGCCGCACGAACGGAAAGGAGCATGCGTGCCTGACCTCGCCTCCCCATGGCCCTCCTCCGCCCCCTCCCCCATTTCCTCCTCTTGCGGCGCCTCCTCCTACACAGTCGGGACTGATTGGAGAGGCACGCGAGACGACACAAGACCCTTCCGAGGGCCACACTGCCATAGGAATGTAGGAAGACGTGGGTCGTGAAGCTCAGGACACAGGAGTACCCTTGATTTGGCAGGGTCGACCCACTAATCAGTCTCGACTGTACGTCGGTCCATCGTGCCAGCCGATCTGTCAGACCTATAGCGCCAGTTTGCCATCTAATCGGTCAGGTGTGGCACTGGCACCTCTGCGTCTGGACTGCCTCCCGAAGCGCTCTCGATTTTTGTTTGCCTTCCGAAACGTTGCCAGTGATTTGAGCAGGGACCGACCGTCCCGGCATGTCTTTAGGCCTACCACGAAATTTTCTTAGAACCCCGAAGTGTTCCAATAACAAAAACATGGTTCTCAGAACATGAACCCAATGCGTTTTAACAGGACAGTCCCGACCAGAAATGTTCTAAGAACACTGCGTGGAATCCACAAAAGGTTCTTAGAACATTGTTTGGTAGGCCTAGAGGCACACCAAGACGCTTCGCCACTGCTTGAGTGATCCCCCCCCACCTCGCCGGCCCCTCGACGAAGGCTTCCCAGCAGAGTCAGCCACGAGAGATGCCGAGGCTCCAAAAGGGGGGCCATCGAAAAGGAAGGCGTCGGGCACCCGGCCTGCAGCTGTCGTCGACGGGGAGGGCAGGGCCTTTTTTTTTGAGCGGGCCGTCGCCGAAGTCTGTGGCCCGCGGGTGCTCTCCGAACGCGCGCGCGCCAGGCGCGTTGGGCGCGAGGCCCGAGCTGGGTCTGGACATCCAGCGATTCGGTAAAAATATGAAACCGCATGGCCTTCGCCATCATTGGGCCTTCCCTCCCTGCCCGCTCCAAACGGTCCCCCCCCCGCCCGCCCCCGCGAAGCCCCGCGGTCGCTCTTGGCGCGATCGGCACCCTGCAACATAAAAAGGGTGGCAGCTCGCCGCTCACCAGCACACGTCGACTGACGCCTCACTCTCGGCCGGCGGCTCGAGCGTCCACCTGCGCCGTCGCGTCGGCGGCGCCCCACGGCGGTGGCGGGGTGCCCCTCGGGGCGCCTGCAACCGAGGCGGGCCCGTCGCCGGGTGCCGCGGCGCCGAAGAATCTGGCGAGGCCCCCGAGCCCGAGCAGCGAGAGCAGCCCGCACCCGGCGCCCCACAGGCCCGCGGCCAGACTCGCAAAAAGCCGCCCAAGCGAATACGGTTGCACTGCGGAAACACTCGCCCGGGGCGCGGCCCTCGCGGTGCTGCCGGGCTCCGAGGCGGACGCGCCGTTCGGCCTGAGGACTTGCTCGTCCGCCTGCTGCTTGCCCAAACCATTCACCATGTTCGCGTACATCCCCTTCGCCTGTCTGTTCACCTCCTTCTGGCCCTCCATGGCCTGCTTCAGCAGGGCCCTGACTTCCCGGTTCTGCGGGTCCACCTCGGCCGCACACCTGCAGTCCCTGATGCACTCCTCGAAATTGTGGAGCGCGTGCTCGCACTGGGCCCGCCTGTAGAGGGCCTTCACGTTGCCTTTGTCGTCTCGCAACACAATGTTGCAAGCAGCCTTGGCCTCGTCATACTCGTTAATTCTCAAATAACACATAGCCTTATTCAGCTCGCATGCCTGCTTCAATTCCCGTGCCTTTGCCTTGACGTCTTCAGGGTAATTGTCGATGTATGTGAATACATCACCGACCTTCTTGTAGCGCCCGAGGGCCAGGTCCAGTCTGCCCGCCTTGAAGAGCGAGGTCCCCACGGCCTTCCGCTCGCCGCAGAACTTCAGCCGCTCCTCGTCCGACATGTCCCACGTCTCCTTACCATTCTCGAACTCCTTCATCTCGAGCTTGAGGACGATCGACTCGCCACCCGCGCCAACGTCCCTCAGGCCCAGGTTCGCCTCCGCGGCCAGCGCTGGGCGCGCCACGGTCAGCGTCGCCCGCTCGAGCCTCTTCATGTGCGCGGCCGCGCACTCGAGCGCGTCGCACACCTCCCCGTTGCCGAGGGTGAACTCCAGCACCTGGCTCACAAAGCCCGGGATCAGCGCGTCAGCTTGCCGCGCGTCGTCCACACTCAGTGTCACCTTCGAAGCCTCCGTCGGTGTGGAATGACCCTCGCCTTCTCGAGTTCGCTTCTTGAGGACGGTACCGTCTTTCCTGAAGGAGATGTCGCGCGTCTCGCAAATCTCCCGCAACTTGATGGTCACCTCCACGCCATCGGACCAATCTTCACATGAATAATCTTTGGTACACCTCAACAGGGCCTCCTCGCCCTTCTTCATGCCCTTCAGGGCGGCGTCGCATGCCCTGCCCAGCGGCCCGAGGGCGCTGGCGCCCAGCCTGTACTCCAGGCCGGCCCAGTCCTTCGCGGGCCCTCCCGCCGCCGCGGTGACCTGCACATCAATGAACACCTCATCGTCGAGCTTAGGCTGCTTCCACCCGGTGCCCTCCGCTAACACTGTCTTGATCACGCAACCATCCCCGAAGAGGTCGTCCTTGGCGACGAAGGACAGCAGCTCGATCTCAAAGATTAGGGTGGCATCCTCTGGGATCTTGGGCGGCTGGCCTGTGGCCCCGTAGGCGAACTCTGGGGAAACCCTGAACGTGGCGAGCTCGCCCCTCCTCATCGTGGCGAGGGCCTTGTCCCAGCCTGCGATCACGTCTCCCTTGCCAAGGGTGAAGACGAACGGCGTCTGCCTGGCTCTCGACGAGTCAAAAACCGATCCGTCGGACGCCAATTTGCCGACGTAGTGGACCGTCACCTCGTCGCCAGACTTCGGCATCTTCCAATTGTCGGGGTCTGCCTCGTTGATGATCTCCTTCAAAATTCCATCGGGGAGCACAGAGCCCAGGGGCAGCCCCATGTCGGGGGGGAGGTCCCCGTCATCGGAGTCGTCCTCCGCGAGGCCGCCGGGCGGCGACATGAGGTCGCCATACATCGCTGGGCAGGGTCGGCGCGCCACCCCTCTCGCGCCTCACCCGTGCATCTGCCCCGCCTCCCAAACACCTTGAGCCGAAAAAACACTTGAGCCAAAATGGCTACGGTGGGGAGGGCAGGGCCTTTGATAGAGGAAGGAAAAAACACATAAACGTAAACTTTCGACGGTCCGCGCGGATCTCTTGGATTTGCGCTGGGCCCCCCTCCCTGGCGCGCCGAGCGCGCCAGTGGCGGCGCCGGAGGCGCCGCCAGGGGGCCCCGGCTCGGATCCGAGAAATCCGTGCAGAGCGCCGAACGTTTATGTTTATGTGCTGATTTCTTCTTCGATTTGAGCCCAGCAGGGCTCTAAGACCACCCCAGGCGTTGTTTTGAGGAGGGGTCTAAGACGAATGCACGATTCGAGCAGGCCTGGCACGGACGGGTCGGCCGTGGGAGCTAGCGAGTCCGAATGATGTGCTGGGTGTCGCGGCAGATCCTAAGCAACAGGGTGCACGTCCTTCATTTCCAATCGTGCTCGTTTCTAATTGTGCTCGTTTCTAATTGTTCCTTGCCCCCTAGTGGCCAGGAAGAGGCCCAGCATAGAACAATCAGAAATGAAAGGATCTTGGCACCCCAAAGAATCGAAGAGTTGTCGAATACTTAGAAATGAATAATGTGTAAGCTTTGTAGAGGACTCTGGAAGGGTCTGTTCGCACAGGAGCCAGCGACCAGGGGGCACGTCTACCAGGGTTCTGAAAGACCTCGAGCCTTCGAGCTGACAACATCCTCGTTGCTCGCTCCTAGTGAGCCTCGCCAGCACGGAGGAAGAACGGCGTCCGCGCTACAGGCATCGCGCTACCACAAGAGACGCCGCATGAAGAACGATTGAGCTTTTCTGGCCACGGCGGCCCTCGGCCGCAAACAGGTCCCTCGACCTAGATCTCAGGAGCGGCGCGGAACAGAGCACCTCCTGAGCCCAACGTGGTCCTCAGCTCAGCGTCTTGACTGCATGGGGCCTCGCCGACGCGAGGGAAGAGCGCCGTCCAGGCTGCGAGACCTGTCGTTCACGAGCTTCGAGAAGAACGCGAGGTCGACCCTCTTGAGGTCCCCGCTGTCGATGCCCCCGCACAGGCTCCTGTCGGCGGCGCGATGTGCCCCTGAGCACCCTCTCCGCCTACTGCTACGGAGTTTCCTACGAAGCATGACGCGCACTGATCCCCAAGGATGCACGCTTCGCGGCAACTGTACACACACACCGCGCTGTGACAATGCCTGGCTTGGAAGGGAAGCTCCCCACGCAGACACTCGACATGAGACAATGAAACACCATGAACGCTCCGCGGCCGACACTGCCATAGTATGTGTGAGAAGGCGGTCGGGGCGATCCCAAGCAGTACGCTAAACTATCATATTATACGACGTGTGCAAGGGGCGCGACGGTTTGCCAACGACTCTTAGGGACCCCAAATCCGTGTGGTGACGGACCGCCTGGTGCTCTCGAAATCCCCAACGACTTCACCGCGTTGTACGCTACCGCACGGTTTTAAAACCTCGAATGCCTTAGTCGCCTAAGACGTCGTTGGATAATGACCAAAATCGCGGGAGAAATCGTGAGAGCTCAACGAACCGGTTGAGATCCCAACAATAAGGGAGAGATCCCAACGGGTATGAACAGCTGGGCGGGTGCAATCCCAACGAGGCTTTCTGGAGACTGCATGAAACATTTCGCCGTCTTACGTATGAACGTACACATGCACATACATATGACTATGTATATACATATATATATATATATGTGTATTCAAATGCATGCATATTTATTTATATATATATATACTTGCGTGTATGCATGTATGTATATAGGTAGGTGTGCATGCATTATATATCTGTATGTCTGTATGCATGCATGCATGTATGCATACATGTATGTATGCATGCACGTATGTATGCATGTATGTAGGTATGCACACATATATACATGTATGTGTGTGTGTGTGTGCGTGTTTGCATGCCTGTATGCACAGATGCATCAATGACGGTATACATGTGTGCATGCATGTGTATAGATGTATGTACGCATAGTTATATGTAGACATGCATTCATGCATGCACGCATGTATGCACGTATGCATGTATGCGTGTACACGCATGCACGCTATAAACAAACATATGCATGCATTCATACACGTACGTATGTATGTATGTATGTATGTATGTATGTATGTATGTATGTATGTATGAATCGATGTTTGTATGTATGTCTGTGTGTATGCATGGCTGTACGTATGTATGTATGCATGTATGTTGCTCATGTGCGCGCCTTATAGGCGCCCTACTGGCGCCTCGTAGGCGCATGGAAGCTTCCTGTTAATTCCTGCGAGCTTCGATTCCTGAGCGATTCCTGAAGGATGCCTGCACATCCCCAAGTGTTTTGCGAGGATTACTATTGTCCTCGTGACGATTATTGGCAACTCTTCAGACTCCTCGAGGACTCCTGAGGTTTCCTGCGAATTCCTGCAAGGGTCCAAACGATTCCTTCAGATTCCGGAGGTATTCCCCAGATTTCCTGAGGATGTTGTGAGGGCGTGAGGGTGTTTGCAGACTGCTCAGGGACTCCGGCAAGGTCCCTGAAGACTTCGTGTGGGCTCCTGATGAATCCGCGAGGGATCCGATCGCGTTCCTGTAGATCCCCGCGGGATTCCTGAGAATCCCTGCGGAGTCCAGGCCCGCGGGGGTCGTGCAAATATTCTTTCACATTCCTGCAGCATCCTGAGGGCCCCTGAAGAAGAGTTCCCGAAGGGTTCCTCCAGATTCCACAGAAGGATTCGTGAGGGATCCTATGGGATTCGTGAAGCTTCCAAAATGATTCCTGCGTATCCTTTAAGGACTCCTCTGGATCCCTGCAGATTCCCGAGGAAACTCTGAATGATTCCGAAGGATTCCGGAAAGGGCCCCTGAGGGTTTGGTGAAGCATTCTGCTTGATGCCTGAAAAATGCCAGAAGGATGATTTTGGGAGGGTCTGCGATTGTGGTTTGTTCGGACCTTCCTGGAACGTCTGGTGGAGCTGTACCAGGGCCCCCTTGAGCCATCTTGAGGCCGTATTGGATCATCTTGCAGCCGTCCTTGGCCGTTTTTGAACACTTCGGCTTCAATCGCATACGGCACTCGGACAGATGATATCCCAACTGCGCACGATGAGAACCGTAACAACTCCCGTAACGGGTGCCATGATGTTTTCGCTGCTCTCATGGTAACGGAAGTACAGCTTCAAACAAAATGTTCGCGCCCGCTGGGATCTCACCCTTTCCAATTTCCTGGACCGTTGGGATCTGACCCGTCTTGTTGGGATCTCGCCCGTCCCGTTGGGATCCCGCCCATCGCGTCACAAAGCCGTGCGGTGACCCCGCACCCCCACTGATTCACCACGCGGTGTGGTCACCATACCGTTTGCGGGCCCCCGAGGTTAAGCACCCCTCGCAGCTTTCATACACCTTGCGAAATGCTTTAGAAATCATGGGTTAAGAAATTCATAGTCTCAAAACTTGAATAAAAACCCAACATTTCCATTAAAATCTTAAGATTTACATTGAAACGTTAAGAATAATCGAGACTCTGGCCGAAAACTTAAGTTTTCTCAAGCATCGCCCAAGGTGTAGGGATCGCCAGGATGGCCCGTGGCGGCAAGGCGCCCGGGGAGTGCGCTGGACGCTCGCCAGGAGCTGCCCCTTGCACCACCGCCTCGTCCTCCCCCACCTCCACCTCCACCTCCTTCTCCTCCCCTTCCTCCTCTTCCCCTCCTCGTTCATACCCACAGCGCAGGCACGATGGTGATGTTTAGGAATGCAGAACGATGTTCATGCAAACCATATTGGGAGATTATGTCGTGATGAAGATGGCTGTGGCGACGGCGATGTTTCCGACGACGACGCCGAAAACGGCACGATGCATGATGACCTCGTCAGGGCAACGGTGCCCCGACGAACATCCGCGTTGGGGCAGTAGTGCCCTGACCAAATGTTCTCCTTGGGCGATGGGATTCGACATACCAAACCTTGGGTTGCTTGATGACGGTCGCGGGGCCCGAAGATGCCCCCAAACGCCGAAAGCTGTGACAATGATTCCGGCGTGATTTCCCGGTCGAGTCGCCACATGTCGGGGTCCCGACAAGTCTCTGGAGGTCCCCGCACGAGGTCCCAGGAAGTCTCTTGAGGTTCTTGGCGGTACCTGGAGGCCTCCAGATGCCTCTGGAGGCCCAAGGATGCCAAGATGTAGGAAAGCTTTGCCCTCGAGCCTAGATTCTGCCCCTTCTCCTCGTCCTCCTTCTCTTCCTTTTCCTCCCTCCTCCCCTCCTCCTCCTCCTCCTCCTCCTCCGTTTTACCGTTTTCCTCCTTCCTCCTTCCTGCTCTTCCCTCCCTCCTCCTCCTCCTCCTCCTACTTCCTCCCTCCCTCCCTCCCTCCCTCCGTACCTCCCTGCTCCTCCTACTTCCTCACTCTTTCTCCCTCTTTCTCCCTCCTCCTCCTCCTCCTCGTCG
>CAUYUJ010019174.1:0-7500 GCA_963575745.1 Prorocentrum cordatum | reverse complement strand
GAGGAGGAGGAGGAGGAGGGGAGGAGTGTCATGTGTGTCATGATCGCCACAGTCACAGTGGCAAAGGAGGAGGAGGAGGAGGAGGAGGAGGAGGAGGAGGAGGAGGAGGAGGAGGACGGACGGGTCGCCGAAGCCCTTCGGAGAAGCCCCCCACCCGCCACTGCTTGATGAGGCCGAGCCTGCCGTCCGAACGGAGCCCGCCAAGGGTGGGGCCGGGCTAGCGGCCGGCCGGCTCGCACCCTGGTGGGGAGCCCCCGCCCCCCGTCCTCCCGCTCTCTGCCCCTCCCCCTGCAAAGAGGAGGAGCACGAGGAGGGGGAGGAGGGCTGGGAGGAGGAGCGCAGGGGAGGAGCACGAGAGGGGAGAGAAGGATTGGGAGGAGGATAATGAGGAAGAGGGGAGGAGGAGAAGGAGGAGGAGGAGGGGGAGGAGGGGGAGGAGGAGGAGGAGGGGGAGGAGGATGATGATGAGGGCGGGAGGAGGGCGAGATGCTCTTCTCTGAATGTCTGGTTCGCCCATGTGGCCCCGAACAGTTACTCCACGGGGGACAACTTCCGACGGGCCGTAGTCGTGGGACGTGCGTCCGAAGCCCTGTAGCTTTCCCTGCTGTAGCCACTTGACCAGCTTTCACGCAGGATCCCTGGGGAGCAGGAGAAGCAAGATGCGGAGCGAGTGAACGAGTCGGTGGGCTCCAGGTGGTGCGTCAACAACTCCACTATAGACAGACGACGATTCCAATGACAGGTGGGTGATCACTTCCGTGGTTCCCCAATGCGGCGACCACATGTGAATCCGACCTCTGTAGGTCAGATTTCTGAAAATTCGGTTGGGTTGAAGCATCGAAAGGAGTCCACAGCCAAATGAACCCCAGCGGGGTGTACCATACCCCACCGCCGAGTGGACCCGCAGAGGTAGGATTCGAAATTAGTCGCAGACCAATCAGGGCTTGCACTGAATGGGGGGGAAGGGGTCCTCGCGGATGTTGTAAAGATTTGGCGAACGCCCGCCCTCGATTTCGGCAAATGGACGTGTTACTGGCTCCTGGGGTCTCTGTTCAAAAATTGCAGGAGTCTCGCGGAACGGATATTCTGAGAGCTGGGCGGACATCGGCCGCTGGGTTGACAGACAGGTTCCCGGGCTCCTGGTTTCCAAGTTTCAGGTTCCTGAGTTGCAGCCAGGCTCCTGGGGCCTCGAGATTACAGATCGAGTACAGAGTGCAGGGTAGAGCGAATAGTTCCGAGCATAGAGCATCGCGCAGGCAGCCGAAAAGTAGAGTGTAGGATATGGGGGTAGAAGTTGGATACATCGGTTCCAAATAGAAAAGGGGAAGTGGCAGAGTAGAGGGAATCGAGTTCAGGTAAACACATGTGTATACATATGTACGATAAACCCCCGCATAGCACATGCTCATTTCAGGTAACACATGCGTATACATATCTATCTATAACGGAACTCATCGACAACTGTTCATATGTCCGCTGACCCCCGCTTGCCAGGGGCGAGAAGGCATGTGAGCCATTTGGCTGTCCCCTTTTTTTATTACGAGGAAGGGGACGACCGCGACGCACCACATGTACTCTCCACACCGCCTGCCAGGCCCATCACAAACAACTTGGGCTCACATATCAAGGCAAATGCATGCGTCACGGATTCGGTGCACGAGCAGTAGCACGAGCAGTAGCACGAGAAGTGGCTGTCCCCCTGCCCCTTTCCTCCTCTCCTCGGGTCAAACATTTTGTTTAGGGGGGGACGAACTCGCCAGCTCGCCCGCATGGCCTCCGGAGCCTTCCAACAGCCCCAAGACGGCCCCTCCTCCCCCTCCTCCTCTCCTCTCCTCTCCCCTCCTCCTCCCCTCCTCCTCCTCCCCCTCCTCCCCTCCTCCTCCTCCTCCTCCCCCTCCTCCCAAAATAGCCCCACGACGGTCCAAGATGGCTCCGAGACGGCCAACGAGGCCTCCAAGACGACCCCCCCTCCAAGAGGGCCCCAGGAAGCAAGCATCTTGCCAGTCCCTCGAGAAAACGTAGACGTCCAGCGAATTCGCAGTTTTGGTCTCAGCGGCGTCCAGAACGGCTCACGAGACCCCCCGAGATCGCTCCGGTGGGGGCCCACGGCGCCCCCCAGAGGGCCCCAAGACGGCCGAAGGGGGCCCCAGGACAGCCCAAGGAGCGCCCAAGATGGCATCCGGGGGCACCGGCAGGCCCCCCAGGAGGGGCCCGAGAGAGGCATCTCTCGAGCTTACACTCCGAGTCCTCCGCCCTTCGGAGGACCCCCGAGACCGCCTGCAGGCGCCCAAGAGGCAGCCAGCAGGCCCGAAGAGGCCCCCCGAGGAGCCCCAAAGAGAGGCCGCTGGGAGTTCCCCGGGAGGCCCCCCCAACGGCCCCAGCCGTGGACGGCGGAACGGCGGCGGAACGGCGGGGGTCGGCGGCATGGCGTAAGCCTTTTGAACACGTGTACCCATCGGTCGAAAGAAGTAGGTAGAAACATGGAGTAGGAAGGCGATAGATTGGGTTTCCGCCCGCCTCCTGACGAGGAGGGAAGAGGGAAAACCACTCGACTCTTGAAGTAGGAAGGCGCTCAAAGTAGATTGGAATCTGGGAATCCAAAAATACATACTTTCAATGGCCGATGGGTACAAATAAGAGGGCGCATCGCCCAGGGAATGTGATAGTCAAGAGAGCTGAGAGCAGAGAGCAACTAGCAAGGGGCTCGCATTTCTTTGTTCGCCTCCGCGACCGGAATGCTGCCATGGATTTCTTTGAGCGAGCAATTTGGGTTTTCAGTGTTCTCTTCTCTTTTCTTGCCTCTCTTGCGCCGCGGGGCAGTCGAGCGGAGTCTGAACGGTCTGAAAAGTAAGAGGAGGATCATGATGCCGAGAAGCAACAGGTGTAGCAGTAGGAACAGCAGAACCAGGGGGAGGGGAAGGGGGAGGGAGAGCAGGAGGGAGAGCAGGAGCGGAAGCAGGAGGGGAGAGGGGAAGACAGTTCCCTCCATGGCTGCCCTCCCTCAAGGTCGAACACTGGACCTCTCCCAGAGCGCTCTCTGATCAGGATGCCAGTGCGAATCGGACTGTAGCCACGAGGATAACCGAACGCCAAGCATAACCGAAGGCAGCCAACGAACACATCGGAACGTCCCCGAGGCTTCCAACGACCTCCGGCGTCGTGCCTCTCTCCGCGGCAAGGGCCCCTGAAGCTCCCGACCCCGTCCCCAGGGCCAGGGCCCCATCCTTTACCAGCCTCGAACGTATCCCTATCCCTAAGATTGACACGCCAAAAGGCGATCACAATCTTAGGGATTCGCCCTCAAAAAATAAGGGGATCCCTAAGATTGGCATGGTGATGAGGAGATGCCCAGCATAGGGATAGGGATGTGTTCCAGGCTGGTAAATCCTGCTTCACCTTGCGGTGGGCCACTGGGACGCCTGGGGGTCTGGGGAGGTCATATCGGAGGAGTGGGGAGCACAGGACGGGTTCGATCCGATCGGCCACATCGAGCGGACAGTGCTGGCGCCTCCAGGGGCGCCTGCGCCTGCTGCCGGCGCGCTGGCGAGAGTCTCCCGAAGTGCGGCTCCCTTCAGCCACGATGGCCAGGAGAAGGGCGGAGGGAGGAAGGGAGGAGGGACGAGGGAGGAGGAGGGAGGAGGGAGGAGGAGGGAGGAGGGAGGAGGTAGGAGGGAGGAGGGAGGGAGGGAAGGGGGGGAGGGAGGGAGGGAGGGAGGGATAGGGAGGAAAGGGCGGAGGAGGAGGAGGAGGAGAAGGGGGAGGAGGGAGGAAAGAGGAGGAGGAAGAGAGAGGAGAAGGAGGAGGAGGAGGAGGAGGAGGAGGAGGTGGAGGAGGAGGAGGACAGAGGAGGAGAAGAGGAGTTTTTAAACGGAGGCGGAGGCGGAGGCGGAGGCGGAGGCGGAGGCGGAAGCGGAGGAAGGAGGAGGAGGAGGAGGAGGAGGAGGAGGAGGAGGAGGAGGAGGAGGAGGAGGAGGATGCGCTCGCATCAGCGCGGGCGTTCGGCCGCGCTGGCGCCCGAGCGCGCCCCGCGCGCTCGGGCACGGGTCAGGATGACCCGCTGCGACCTCGCCGAAGTGCACCGCGACGAAGTCAGGGGCGCACGCGGGGATGTGGGGCCGCCTCCCCCCGCGCGCGCCTCAGGGCAGCGGCCCGTCCAGGCCGCCGCCGCCGCGCTCCGCGCCGTCGTCCACGACGCCGTGGTCGTCGAGCTGCACGAACTTGACGGCCACACGGCCTGCGGCGCCTGGCGCGAAGCCCTTGGCGAGCCGAGCAATCGCCAGCTTGCCCTTTGCTCCGGGCTCCCCGCAGGCACGGGCGAAGGACGAGCTCCTCGCCGCACCTGTGGCTCCGCAGACGAGGCAGGCCAGCAGCGGCATCTCACGTTGCAGCTGGGCCTCGACCTGCGGCTCGATCCGCACAATCACGTGCGCCAGCGTGCCCTGGGCCCTCAGCTTCCTATTGTGGTCCAGGGCGGACGTCACAATCGAGCCTGGGCACTCGCTGGCGCGCTCCAGCCAGCGGCACCTGCTGCGCCATCTCGCCCCAGGCGGCCCACGGAGGTCGCAGCCTAGCCTGGCAGTCGCTGGCTGCAACGCTGCTCGCGGGGCCGCCTTGTTGGGCTTCGCCGCGCGGTGGGTGGTGTCGTCCCCGCCCGCAGCTGCCCCAACAGCTGAGACCCACATGGCCACGCCCTCGACCAGCTCCCGTGCCGACTGCAGGCGTTGTCGGTCCTCGGGCGCAATCCTCGCGCGCTCGGCCGCGCACTTCGCGGCCTGGTCAGCGATGCAGTTGCCGATCCAGTCACGAGCGGTGATGACGCCGTCGTCGGTCACTCGGCGTCGCGGGACATGCGCAGGGACCTTCTTGAGGGTCAGGCCATGCGGCCCTATCCCCCCGAAGTCCTCGACAAGCCGCCGGAGCTCGCGCCAGAGGTGGGCCCAAGCGTAGCCCCAGCGCGTCGTGAGCAGCGGCCCGTGCTCCAGCACACCCTTGAACACGAAGTCGGAGTCGACGATGGCCCTGACGGGCGGCACGGCATGGCGCAGCGTGCCGATGAGCGCGGCCAGCTCGCCGCCGTTGACGTCGGCGAAGGGCTCGCACAGCGTGCCCGAGATGCCAGCGCGGAAGGCGTCCGCGTCCTCCTGCAGCACCACCGCAGCCCAGCCGACGCTTGTGTACTGCTGGAAGTCGCCCTCGTAGGCGGAGCCGTCCAGGTACACGTCGCCCGACGGCAGCATGCCGCCTACGTCTTGGCCCAGCCAGCTGAGCCCAGGAGGCCGAGGCGGCTTGATGATGCCGCGGGGCGCGGGCCACAGCACGCGCTCCAGCAAGCACTCCACCTCCACGAGCTCAGCCTTACCCGCCATCTCACGGATCTTGCTGGGCAGCCGCAGCTCGGACGGCCATCCACTGCAGCACGTGTGCCTGTGCAGCAGCGTGCCAGCGTCGCCGCGCAGCAAGCGCTTGTCGTCCGAGGCGTAGCCGCCCAGGTACTTGCGGCGCTGCGACCACTGGCCATCCACGATGACCGAGGCGAGGTATCCACACTCCTTGGGCGCAAGACGGATCGCCTTGGCGATCTGAGCAAGCTTCGCACCAGCGGCAGTGGGTGTGGGTCCCGTAGCTCCTCGAGGCGCGCCACTCGGGGGAGTAGCGTCATTAAGGGCAGCATCCGCCAGCCCACCCTGAGGAGCCGTCGACGCACCTTGCCGCGGAGGTACGAGGCTTGGGCAGGCACCAACCCCAGCGTCTCCAGCAGGCAGCCCAGGTGCGAGCGGTGCCCCGCCTTCTGGGTCTGGCCGCGGCGGGGGGTCAGGCGCCACCTGGCCGAGCAGGTCGTTGATGAGGTCACCCCATCCGTTTCCAGCTTCAGCGCGCGCAGCTTGTAGAGTAGCGGCGCTAGCTTCACCGCGGTCAGGTAGCCAGGCCCGAGCACGCTGGCCAGAGCTGGGCCTGACAGGCCGCCCGCAGCAGAGCCAGCCACAGCACCATGCCGCGCGACACCGCCACGAGTTGCCTCCTCTCCCGACGGCAGCGCCGCGACCTCAGGAGGCACAGCAGGTCGACCGACAGGCCGAGGAGCGGCGGCGCCAGCGTCACCGTCGACGTAGTTCACCTGTCGGCCGAAGAAGCCCTTGCGCTGCACCGCCCCCGCGTTGGTGAGCCTGACGATGGGCTCAAGGGTGCCCCCATCAGCCAGATGGGCGAGCCCAGGCCGCTGCCCAACTTGTCGCCGCTGCCAAGCCTCCACCGCCATCCAGAGCAGGCGCTTGACGACCCAGGGCGAGGTCTCGAAGATGCATATGCTGTCACCGCAGTGCGTGAGCCAGGTGCTGCCGTCAACAATCTGCCAGCCCACGCGCTCTAGGGCGAGCCTGACCGCGGAGAAGGGCCCCTTCACCTGGCACCAGCTAGTGGCCGCACACTGGGCCAGGCCATACTTGATCACATGCTTCGGCACCCAGCGCTCCCAGACCGCACGCAGCATCGCCATCACTGGGGCCAGCGTCGCGCGGTAGACAGGGTCGAGGAAGGGCGTGAGCATGAGCGTGAGGGTCCGCGACCGCCCCGCCACGCTCGGCGCCACGGCCGTGAAGATGAGCGTACGCAGCTTGTCGAGCTCCGTGGTGGCGCAGCCCGTGACGGAGAAGCCGTAGGAGACGGACGCCTCGAGCCCGCTGCGCGCCACCTTGCGGACAGCCAGCTTGCGCCCGACTCCAGTCTTCAGGATGGCCACGCGCCTGAGCCTCAACCCCGCGAGCACCATCTTGTCGCCGCGGACTTTCCTCGCAACCCTGCGGCCGCAAGAGAAGTCGACTCCAAGATTGCGCTCGCCCTTGACCGACACCATGCCGAGCGGCCGCTTGAGCTTCGCAGCGACGGCGTGCCTGAAGTCGGGCACGTTGGCGAGCACACGGGACTTGGAGAGCGCCACGTTGAGGTCGACCTCCGTCAAGGGCGTCTTGAGCTTGAAGGCCGCCTCCGCCACCTCCTTCGTGACACGCACTGCGCCGCCGAACCTGTGCAGCATGAGGTCACCCACGACCGCCGCCAGCTGCAACGTCGGGTGCTGTTCGACAAGCCTGTCCAGCGGCCCGATCAGCATCAGCTTGAGCAGGGTGGTGGCGAAGCCGTCTCCTGGCAGGATCGCCTGCCGAGCCTCGATCACGTCGGAGTGCGCGCTGCCCAGGGCGAGCACCCTCGGCGCGCAGTACAGCTCCACCTGAAGCTTGAGCTGCCACAGCGGGAAGCCAGTGCGCACCGCGGCGTCCAGCAACCAGTGGTGCCTGACCTGCTCGAAGGCCTTCAGCAGGTCGAGCAGGGCGGCCGCCGCCACCCAGCGCTTCTCGTCGCCGCAGTCCTGCCCACGCTGCGTGGCCCACTCGCCAATGGCAGCCTGGTGCCAGACCGCTCGCTCGCAGCTGCGCCCCGCTGAAGCCCACCAGTAGCTGCGCGCATTCTGCATCTCCCATCCGCGTGCGATGTCACGACGCAGCCGAG
>CAUYUJ010019173.1:163744-176244 GCA_963575745.1 Prorocentrum cordatum | reverse complement strand
TGCCAGGGGACGCGCCACGCGACGTGCCAGGGGGACTCGCCAAGGGACGCCCCACGGAACGTGCCAAGGAACGTGCCAAGTTGCAATGCTGAGTGTATCGATCTTGATGTACCGTGCCGAGGGCTGTGCTGTGCTGCGCCGTGCTGAATTGCGATGTGCCATGGCGCGATTGTGCTCTATAGCCTCGTGGATCGAATCCTCCTTTGCATCCGAGTCCTGACCGAACTGATCTGGATCTTAAGCTCGAGCTGCCTGAACACATAGTAGCTGCCCCAGAGCTAATTGACAAGGGGACATGCCAGGAGGACGCGACGCGGAACGTCTCAAGGGACCCGCCAAGCAACGCGCCAAGGGACGTGCCATGGGGACACACCGCGGGACGTGCCAAGGGGACGCGCTACGGAACGTGCCAATAGACGTGCACCGCGCGACGTGCCAGGGGGACTCGCCACGGGACGCTCCGCGGAACGTGCCAGGCAACATGCCAATGAACGTGCTCGTCGCCTCGCCTTCCTCGACACAAGCGCACGCTTGACATTTTCCGCCGCAGTGTCGAACGAGATGCCCTGGGCTCCGCGGCGAAAGCGAGAGGAGAGGCACGGGCTAACCCTAAGGGCGCATTGCCCGGCAGAGTGGGACATGAGTGGGGACAAAAGAAACCGGCTGACCCTGGGGGCGCAGTGCCGCGGAGGCAGAGAGAGAGAGAGAGAGGAAAAAAGCGAAGGGCTGACCCTGCGGGCGCAGTGCCCAGCGAGTCGGCGGAGAAGAAGGGGAACGCCGGCTGACCCTGCGGGTGCAATGCCGCGGAAAGCGAGAAAGGAAAAGACAAAGGGCTGACCCTGTGGGTGCAATGCCCAACGAGACGGCGGAGAGGGAAAGACAATGCCGGCTGACCCTGGGGGTGAATTGCCGCGGAGAGAGAGCGAGAGAGAGGGAGAGAGGAAAGACAAGGGCTGACCCTGGGGGTAGAATGCCAGGCGAGGCGGAGGTAGGGGAAAAAGCAAGCCGGCCGGCCCTGGGGGCGCAGCGCCGCGAAGACAGGGGCGGCCTACAGTTTGCTGAAGTAGCGGTCGCGCTTGGAGTTCTGGATGTAGATGGCGTCCCAATACGCCTGCCTGATCTCCTTGCCGCCCCCGACTTTGCAGGTGGATAAGTCGTAGAAACATACCAACAAATCGAGAACCTCCTGGAGGCAGCACGGGCCCATGACTGGCGTCGATGGGGGCAAATGCATGGCCTTGCACGTCGCGCCCGGGTGGCCCAGGCTGAGCTCCGGGCCCTCGCAGCACGGGTAGACCCCCTTCTCTCGAAGCTCCTTCATCCCGGCCGTCCGCTTACTGTGCAACTCGAGCCCGGACGCCAAGACCCGCCCGTACGCCTCCTCGTTCAACTGCTTGATGGCGGCCACGAGTGCCGGCTTACCGAGCTCCTGAATGGACCCGTCCTTGCGCCGCACCGTCTCCAGGAGCTTGGCGCTCTTGAGCAAAGTGATGGTGTGCTCCTGGGCCGGCGACGTGGCCCCGATGACCATCATCTGCATGCGGGAATCGCGGGCGTTGGTCTCCGGCACAAGGATGACCCGCAACTTCCCAGCCGTGCCCCAGGTCCACAGCTGGAGGCACCCCTCGAACGGGCAGCGCCAATCCCCGTGCTGCTCGGTGCAGCCCGGCGTGCGCCGGTGCCCGAACCTCACGCAGCGGAGCCAGAACTTGGGGTGCACTGGCAGGTAGGAGCACTGCGAACAGCTGTGCCGGAGCTGGACGCCGCCGCCGAGCATGACGTGAAAATCTCCCGCGGTGGCCAAATTGCTCTGCGTGTACACTTTATCGTACACTTCGTCCCACGACACGTCAGACCCCATTCTGTCGAAGGCCCGGGCCGCCAAGTGCGCCAGCACGTCCGTCTCCGACCGCACGTCGCGCCCGTAATACCGCTTCCGCAAGTTCCCAAACGAGGAGAGGAGCCGGACCTTGTCGCCGTCCGTCGACTGCACGAAGAAGGTAGCATCGCCCTCGGTCCGCTCGCCGTAGCACGCGTAGCACATGTTACGAAGGTCGGGCTTGTCGGCGTGTATGTCGATGGTGTTCCTCGAATTGCTTCGGGTCGCCGACCAGGTCCGAAATTGCCTTCATCCCTTTCGTGATGCGCGCAGATCCCTGCGGCACGTTGCCCTGGGCGTCGCACGGCACCAAGAATGAGGCGACGGGAAACTGGCGAGTACAAAAGTCGCACTTGCACTTGCTCAGGACTGTCGCGCGCCCCCCGTCGAAGTCGGGCGCGTTTGGAGGAGGCGGGGGGGGTGGCGACGACGAGGAGGAGCCGGCGGCGGTGGCGGAGCTGGCCGCGGCTCCGGCGCTCGGCGCCTGTGACGCATCGTCCGTTTTGCCCCGTTTCTTGCCCTTGCCCTTCCCCTTGCCGACCTCGCCATCGCGCCTCTTCGGCGTCATGAGCGCGAGGATGCTGGCGACGGTGAACCAGCCTATCGCAAACTCCCCGAAGCAAGCCAGGCAGGCTGGGACCGACATGGCCGAGTGCGACCAACCAGAGCGGCGGTAAGGAGGAGATGCGAGAGAACCGGCTGACCCTGAGGGTGCAGTGCCGAGAGGACAACAGGAGGGAGATCCACTCGAGCCGCGGCAGCGAAGGAGACACCCAAGAGGTCACGCAACGGGCCACAGGAGACCGCCAAGGAGGTATTGTTGTCTCTCCGCTGCTGAGGTCGGGGGCCAGATCCCCATCCTCTCCGACAGGCTCCTCCACTGCCTGGCCTAGCACGAAGTGGGCATCAACGGCGCTCTCAGCGACGGCCCCCTCCTCCCCCTCCTCCCCCTCCTCCTCCTCCTCCCCCTCCTCCCCCTCCTCCTCCCCCTCCTCCTCCTTCTCCTCCTCCTCCTCCTCGGGAGCCCTTTAGATTGACGGCCCAAGATGGCCTCAAGACGGCCAAAAGCAATCTCTGGCACACGGTGCTCCTTCCTTGAGAAGATCACACAGCATATGGAAACTCACACGACCGGGAGAACGTCTCGCGAAAGCGCGCGGCGCTGCAAACCCCAGGCAGCCATCTGCGTCGGACCTGGAGGAAAAGCGAGAAAACCACGGCATTCCGAGGCTTCCGAGAAGCCCTCAAACCCTCTGAGAAGTTCTCGCCATCTCCGCAGAGGGCCAAGAGCACTTCTCAGAGGCGGGATGGCGTCTGACAAGTTCGACCGCACTCAGAGGTCTGCTGCGTGCTCAATACAGTCGACATTTGTAGTAAGTACGAAAGGTAGGGACGCAAGACCCTTGAAGTCGCAGCCCCAAGGGCACCCTGAGAGGCCAACCTGCGAAAACAGCGAAGGGGGAGCCCCAGAGACAAGAACGCAAGGGTACCCTCGAGGGGAGTACACGTCCATACTGAGGTTGTTGACTGTACCATACCCCATACACACCACATCGCGGGCAAACTGGCAAGACATCTCCCAAAACAGAAAAGCCTCTGCAACAACGTGCGTGACTCCCTCCGCCTTCCCCCCCTCCGTCGTCCTTTGGCGTGGTGTGCTTCCTTCTCCTCGTTATCCACTCCCTCTGCCGGCTGATTAAAGCGAGGGCCCCGCTCTGTTTCACCAGGTCGTATTCGGAAACGCCGAGGGTGGCACATGTTTCGCCTGGGCGTTGTTGCGAACGCCCAGGCGAAACATGTTAGATACCCTCCTGGGTGGCCTGGACACGTGAAAACACGTGGTTCCAGCGCGGGGCCACCATGTTGGATACCCTCCTGGGTGGCCTGGACACGTGAAACGCGGCGCCCATTGGCTTACTCCGACGTGCGTTCCGCGCGTGAGCGCTCGCACGCGTCGCCCATTGGCACACTGCGAAGTGCGTTCCGTGTGTGCCCGCTCGCACGCGGAGCCCATTGGCTTACTCCGAAGTGCGTTCCGTGCGTTACTCCGATGTGCGTTCCGTGCGTGCCCGCTCGCACGCGGCGCCCATTGGCATACTCCGAAGTGCGTTCCGTGCGTGCCCGCTCGCATGCGGCGCCCATTGGCACACTCCGAAGTGCGTTCCGTGTGTGCCCGCTCGCACGCGGAGCCCATTGGCTTACTCCGAAGTGCGTTCCGTGCGTTACTCCGATGTGCGTTCCGTGCGTGCCCGCTCGCACGCGGCGCCCATTGGCATACTCCGAAGTGCGTTCCGTGCGTGCCCGCTCGCACGCGGCGCCCATAATAATTTCGCCGGCCCTACTCCGTGCGTGCCCGCCCTACTCCGTGCGTGCCCGCTCGCAAAATAATTTCGCCGGCCCAAGTCGCAGGGGGGCCGGGGGGTTAACCTACTAAAAGAGAACCCTGGGCCCGCGCCCTTTCCGGGAAAAAGTGACCCAAGAATGCCCCAAGAGGGCCCCCAAGAGACCCCCAAGGTGGCTCCAAGACCTTCGAGAAAACGCGTCCGAGGCGGTTGTTACAAAGGCTGCTTCCACCATCACCGCCAGCACCAGCAGCAGCACCAGCAGCAGCACCCAAACCACCACCAACAGCACTAGCAGCAGCGGCGGCAACACCAGCAGCAGCACCACCACCACCACCAGCACTAGCAGCAACACCAGCGGCACCAGCAGCACGAGAACCGGTAACACCAGCAGCAACAGCAGCACCAACAGCAGCAGCACCAGCAAAGGCAACAGCGCCAGCAGCAGCACCAACACCCTTCGCAACCAGAGATTTCCCAATTCACCGTTGTTGCCCGCGCTGTTTCACTATGTGCGTCTCTCCCCCCCTTCTCCCGTCAGCTCTCCTGGGCATCGTTCCTGGATGGGCTGGTGGGAATACGCGAAGCGTCAAGAATTGCCTTCCAAAGGCCTCCGAGAATATCCTGCTGAAGAGGCCCGAAAAAACATCCCCGAGGACTCTGGCCCACAACCCAAGCACTGTGGCGGGCTGGGACAAAGCCCAGTGGGATGATGACAAACATCATCAGCATCGTTGTCATCGGCATTTTCGAACACCTCATGGACAGCATCAGTGTCATCAGTATCCACACCAACAACGCATGTATCTCCATCGTAAGCGTCAGCATCCCATCCGCATCAACACCCGCATCGCGGAAGCCAAACTTGCCCAACAACATCCTTGTCACCACTATTCGCACCAACAACATGCGCATTGTCATAGCAAGCGCCATCTCCCTATCCAGCATCAACGTCCACAATCAAATCGCCAGAAACATCATCATCGTGAATTTTGCCATCTGAAGCATCCGACTTCTCATCGTATGCATCAGCATCATCCAAATCATTATCACAATTATCAGCACCATCATCAACACAACCACAATCGTAACAATGATCGCCATCAGCAGTACCCCCGTCGACAGAATCATCGCCACGTTCGTCCAAACCCTTCCCATCGTCATAAGCAGAAGCTTCGGCCTCATCATCATCGTTATCGCCATCACCATCATCAGCATCACCACCACGAACACAATATCTCCGGGGACAGCCGGGGACCTTCGAGGATCTGTGAGGGTCGAGGTCCAGGGCGGGAGCAAAAACTTACCATCGACAGCTAACTTGTCACCACTATCCACACCAACAACATGGACATTGTCGCAACGAGCGCCATCACCCTAATCAACATCAACGTCCAGACGCAAATCACCAAAACATAATGATCGTGAACGCCGCCGTCTGCAGCATCCAAACCATCATCGTGCTTGTCATCATCACCCAAATCATTATCTCAACATCAGCACCACCATTGTCACAATCAAAATCGCTACAATGATCGCCATCGTCATATCCCCCGTCGACGGAATCATCACCGCGATAGTACAAACCATCCTCATGATCATAAGCGCACGCTTCAGCCTCGTCATCAGCATCGTGGTCGTCGTCGTAATCATCATCGTCATGGGCGTCACCACAACGAACAAAATCGACATCATCGTTACCATCGTCGTCGTTATGAGCATCATCTTCCTCGTCAGTAATTATCAGATAACTCTTCCCCTCCCTTCCTCCTCGCCAGCACCATTCATGCTGTCGTCCTCCCCATCGCTTGTCAACAACGAGCGCGTTGTCAAAATAAAGGCAATCACCCTGATCAGCATCGAGAAGAAAATCGCCCGAAACAGCATTGTCGTGCACGCCGCCATCTGCAGCATCCAAGCCAAAATCGCACCCATCATCATCATGATCCAAGTCGGGCACCTCAACATCATCACAACCATCGCCATCACAACCAACATCGTTATAAGGATCGCCATCCGCATGCCCCCCCCCCGCCGACGGAATCATCACCGCGATCGTACAAACCATCCTCGTCATCATTGTGCGCGCGCGCGTGCGCGTGCGTGCGCGTGCGCGTGCGTGCGCGCGCGCGTGAGTGCGCGCGTGCGTACGTGAGAGAGTGACTGGGTGGGCGCGCGGGGGTAAGTGGGTGAGTGCGGTGGGGGTGGGGGGCGGGGGTGGGCGGGCGTGGTGCGGGCGTGGGCGCGGGTGTGGGCGCGGGCGTGGGTGCGGGCGTGGGTGTGGGTGTGGGCGTGGGTTGGGTGGGGTTGGGTATGGTGGGGCGGGCGTGGGCGGGTGGGCGGGCGGTGGTGTGCGCGTGTGCTTCGAGGGGGGAGGCGGGGGGCTGGAGGGATTTCCCGTTCCCGCCGTTCTTTCCCTCGCTGGGGCCGTCCCACGTTTACGCGTTCCCGCAACATCGCCACCCCCCTCGCGCTCGCCGCCCGCTGTTTCCCCCTGCCTTCGCTCGTGGCAAACGACGAGTTCAAGAGCGGGCTCTCGATGAAGGACTTCTCCATCGTTACCCATTCCCCAGGGGCGCGCGACGACGACGCCACCGACGACGGCGACGGCGACGGCGACGATTACGACGGCGACGGCGGGGCACCCGACGACGCCGACGTCGCCGACGACGACGCCAACGACATGACAACGACGCCAGCGACATGACAACGACATGCATCCTCCTCCACCCTCCTCCCTCCTCCTTCCTTCCTCCCTCTTCCCTCCTCCCTCCTCCCTCCTCTCTCCTCCCTCCTCCCTCCTCCCTCCTCCCCCCTCCCTCCTCCCTCCTCCCTCTTCCCTCCTCCCTCCTTCCTCCCCTCTTCTCCTCCCTCCTCCCTCCTCCCTCCTCCTCCTCCTCCACCTCCACCTCCACCTCCACCTCCTCCTCCTCCTCCTCGCTCCTCGCTCCTCGCTCCCCGCTCCCCGCTCCCCGCTCCCCGTTCCCCGCTCCCCGCTCCTCCTCCTCCTCCTCCTCCTCCTCCTCTTTTTTCTCCTCCAAGCTGTCGGAGGTCCGAGGAGCCGACCTCCGTTGGGGCTCGTGCTTCTGCCTAGCTCGCACTCGATGGAGGAAGGGGGCGCGCGAGGATGACGGCAAAGGGACGAAAAGAGCGAGGAGGTGCACGGCTTCCCCCGGGGCCGCAGGCGACCCGAAGAGGAGGAGGAGGAGGAGGAGGAGGAGAAGTTGGAGGAGGAGGGGGAGGAGAAGGAGGAGGAGGAGGACGAGGAGGACGGGTCGCCTAAGCTCTTCGGAGAACCCTTCCAGAGCGAGGAGGACGGCTGAGGTTAGAAAATCCAGGGTTCGCTAGGGACTGGATTCCTTTCAGAACAGCCGAAACTCTCCTCCCGAAACCCTGCGCAAGCCCTCGGGGAAAGGTTTCAAGAGCCGTTTCAGCAGGTTCCAAGAGGGCTTTGGAAGGGTTGTCGCTGTTGTGTTTTGGGGAAGCCAGTCCCTAGCGAACCCTGGGTTTTCTAAGGCTAAGGGACAATGTTGTGCTCCCCCCTCCCCCATATCCAAAGTTGACTGCAAGCTCGCGCGAGCTCTGGAAAGCCAACTGCGGATGCCCTCTCGCGCCCGTGCCGCGCCCCGCTCCTCGCAGATCTGGCGGGGCGAGCAAAACATGTAGCAGTCCGAACAAAGCACTACCAGAGCCCTATACAGTCAACCTGTATCAGAAGGACGCACGATAAGGATGCAAGGGCCTTGGACGCCCCTTCCGAAATTTCTCGAGCGGGGCGCGGCCAACGACAGAAGCCAAGGATGGACCAAGGAGGCAAGGATGCAAGGGTACCCTTGGGAAGGTTACTCATCCTTACTATGCGGGTTGACTGCACCCTAAGACGAAACCAGGACGAGGTTAAATTCGGGTGCAGGTACATCAAGATTCTATGAGATCCCGCGGCTCTGAAGAATGTTTCGAGCGCCGTGGCCTTCTCAGAGCGTTCCAGAACGCTCTGAGAACGTTCTGGCACGCTATGGAACGGATTTACCATCGTCCTAGACCCGTCCGAAACCCGCCGTTTTCTGCGGCAGTCTTCGAAACATATCGATCTGCAATAGTTCCGGGGCCCGCACAGCTGGGCGAGATGTCGTCGTCGTCGTCGTCGCCGTCGCCGTCGCCGCTGCCGTCGCCGTCGCCGTCGCCGTCGCCGTCGCCGACGGCGTCGTCGTCGCCGTCGCCGTCGCCGTCGCCGTCGCCGTCGTCGCCGTCGTTGTCGTCGTCGTCGTCGTCGTCGTCGACATAGTCGTCGTCGTCGACGTCGACTACCACTGCGAAGGGCGATCGACGACGACGAGGGTGTCTCGGAGAAGGGCCAGTGGAGACAGCAGCCTCCCCCTTTCCTCCCTTCCTCCCTCCTCCCTCTTTCCTCCTCCTCTTCCTCCTTCTCCTCATCATCATCATCATCACCATCACCATCACCATCACCATCACCATCACCATCACCATCATCATCATCATCATCATCATCATCATCATCATCATCATCGTCGTCGATATCGTGATCAACATCATCCGCATGATGATGATGATGATCATCATCGTCATCACCATAATCAGCATCATCAACATCATTCATCAGCATCAGCGTCAGCATCAGCATCAGCAGCATCATCCTCATCATCATCAGCAGCATCATCAGCATCATCATGATCGTTATGTGTCCCCTCCTCCTCCTCCTCATGCTCCTCGTCTTCCTCCTTCTCCTCCTCCTCCGCCTCCTCCTCTTTTTCGTCCTCCCTTGCATCATCATCATCATCATCATCATCATCATCATCATCATCATCATCACCAGCGGCATCATCATCATCACCATCATCATCATCAATCTCACCATCCGTATCATCATCATCACCACCACAACCTTTATCATCATCATCATGATCATCAACAACATCATCATCGTCATCATCATCATCGCCAACATCATTACAAACATCAGCATCGCCATCATCTTTTCATACGCCTCACCACCATCGTCGTCAGCACTATCATCACCATCATATGAATCAACATCATCCGCAACACCAGCATCACCAACATTATCAAGATCACCGTTGTCATCATCGTCATCATCATCGGCACCACCACCAACAACACCAGTATCATCATCGCTAGCAACACCATCGTCATTATCATCATCAGCATCGTCATCATCATCCTCATCATCATCGTCATTATCATCATCATCATCACCATCACCATCATCACCATCATTATCATCAACATCAACATCAGCATCAGCATCAACATCAACATCATCCTCAACATCATCAACATCATCATCATCAACATCGTCATCATCATCATCATCATCATCATCATCATCATCATCATCATCATCCGCGTCCTCCTCCTGCAGGCGCCACGGCGACTCCATCGCCGAGACCTGCTCTCCGCGCGCCCCGAACAAGGTAGGGTCTCGCGACGACGTAGAGGAGAACCACCGCGCGTCCAGAAGCGCCACGCGGACGCCTAGCCAACGAACTCGGCGGCCAGCCGGGCTGCGGCCTCCTAGGCGCGCTCGATCCCGAAGAGGATTCGCAGCTGCCGCGCCAAGTGGCGCGGCAGCTCGCTCGCGGCCGCCTCGGCCTCCGGCCCGTCCCCCCCTGGCGCTTGGGCCCTGTCCTGGGCGAGCCAGCGCAGGTGGGGCAGGGCCGCAGGCGGCAGATCTCATGAACCATCGGGAGCAGCGGCCAAGCAAGTGGCCCGCAGCATGTTTGTCTGCTTACTCTTCGGTGGCGATTGTGCCGTCGGCGTCTCTGGCCGCCGCCAAGGCGCGGGCGTCGCCTGGCACGCTGTAACGCACTGCGACGCGCCTCCAAGTCGAGGGGGGCCTCCTCTCGCTCGACCGCGCCCCGAGAACAGGCTGGCAGATTGGCGCGGAGCACATGCGCCAGCTTGCCCGCGCCGCAATGCCAGAGGAGAGGCCTCGTCGCCTGGGTCGCCGAGAGGTGCGGGCGGGCCCGCGCGGGGAACCGCGCGAGCTCCTGCTGCAGCGGCGCCGCAACTCTCTCGGCGGTCTCGGCGAAGCGCGCCGCGCCGCCGCTCAGGTCCAGCCAGCGCCAGTCGCCCACGTCCAGAAAAGTTGCCTGGCGGCAGCGGCCCCCCGAGCGGGGCGCCTGGCAGCGCGCGGCCGTCGGCGCGCCAGCGCTTCCAGCCCCGGCGGGCAAGGCGAGCGGGGGGCCGGGCCTGCGTCTTCCGCCGATGCAGTTCGGGCTCCAGCGGCCCTACCTCCGCAGTCGCCTCGACCTCGCTTGCTGAGCGGGCGGCGCAGGGGGCGACCGCGTCGCCCAGGTAGTCCAGGGCACCGACGTCGTCTGCCCACGCGCCGAGGCCGGCCGCCCCAACCCTCAGGGCGTCTTCGAGCGCCCGCAACGGGGGGCGGGGGCCGCGGGCGAAGAGGATGGGCGTCAGCGAGTCGCGGGTCGACGCCGCCCGCAAAGTCCTGGCAGCGGCAGTCTCCGCCTGCGGCCCGAAGTGCTGCTGGGGGCGGCGAAGAAGTCTGCGGAACGGAGGAACTCCGGCGCCGTCTCGTCCAGCTCGCCCAGGCAAGCCTCGCGGCGGGCGGCCCCGCTGGCGTTCTTCTCGCCTGGCGCCGCGGGGGCCTGGTCCCACCTCCGTCAGCGCCTAGTGCCTGGACGTCAGCGCCAGCCGCTCGACGCCCGCCTTCGCGCCGATGGGCGCTGGAGCGCGGCCGCGAGCTCCTCCTTCCGCGGCGTCGCCGGCACCATCCCCGCCAAACGGCGGACGAAGGGCGCGGCGACGGGGCGCGCCTCGCCGCCCACGGTGCTGCGCGGCATCGCCCGGGAAAGGGCGAATACGCCCGCGGCCCCTGCCAGCGGGTCCCCAGCGACGAGCCCGTCGCAGAGGTGGCAGGAGGCCTCGAGGGCTGCTGGCTCCGCCAACAGCACCCGTCAGCGCTCGAAACGGCAGCCCCGCTCCCTTTCGGGCTCCGTCTGGGCGCCTTTCGGGCGGGGGGGGCGGGCGAGGAGGCGGCGGGTTCGCCGCGCGGTTTGGGCACGAGGACAAGCGCGCCGCGCAGCTCGAACAGCTATTGGAGCGCGGCGGCCTTTTCGGGCATCAGAGGCGCCAGTCCCGGTCTCAGCGCCTCCCAGCCCACCGCGTCGGCGAGGTGCCCCTCGGCGGCGTCCCGTCGCCCCCCGGCGGCCCCTCCGCGCGCGCGCACCAGGCCATGGGCCGTTTGCCGCGCCTCCGCCAGTAGCTCTTCCCAGGCGCTTCAGTGGAGCAAAGAACACCGCTGGCGGATGAGCCCAGCCCGCGCAGCCGGTTCGTTCCCGGGTTGGCGCCTGCCGCCAGTGCCGCTTGTCAGCGGGGCAGAGAACAGGAGCCTCTTGCGGAGTAGCAATATAATTTCCAAGCCCTCTCCTCCACCAGGCTGCCGCGCGGCGCGCGCAGCGCCGCCTTGCAGGGGGGACTCGGCGGCATGCGTAAGTAGCCGCGGCCCGCGCCCCGCCGCGCACGAAGCGGAGCGTGGGGCAGTCCGCAGCCAGCTCGTTTAGTAGGTCCAGGTCGTCGACCTCGATCCAGCACGCCGCTTTCGTGCCCTGGAGCGAAGGCGGCGGCGGCCCGGGCCGCCGCGGCGGCGGGCGCGGCCGCTGCGAGCGCCCCGGGCGCCGCCGGCGCGTCCTGCCCAGTGGGGCCGCCAGCGGCCGCCGAGCCCGGGGGAGCGAAGCCTGAGGGCGCGGCGCTGGCGCGGCGCCAGGCGGCGATGCGGCGGCGATGCGGCGACAGCTCCCGCGGCGGCGGCCGCGCAGCCGCGGCGGAGCAGCGCGTCGCAAGGCGTCGCAAGGCGTCGCAGTGCTGCAGCCCGCCGCCCATGGCCCCCGCGCAGCGGGCGCTGCAGGCCCCCCGAAGGCAGCGCCCGTGCTGCGCGGAGAGGGCCGCGGCAGCCTCTGGAGCCCCCCGCGGCCGCCTGCCCCGGGCTTGCTGGCCTCGCCGACCCGCGCGCCGGCGTAGCCGCGGCGTCGCCTCCGCGGCTGTAACCGCCCCCTCCTCCCCCTCCTCCTCCCCCTCCTCCTCCCCCACCTCCTCCAGCTCCCCCTTCCCGTCGCCACCGAATATCGGTCGCTGGACAGTGGGTGGAGTCCTTGCCTGCCAGCAGAGTCGGCGGACAATCGACGAGGAAGCACCAGGCGGGGAGCCCCCCCCCCACGGCCACAGAGCGGTGCGAGAAGACTGGGTCAACAAGACGCTGCCTTACACCATAGGAGGACGCC
>CAUYUJ010019173.1:108744-161244 GCA_963575745.1 Prorocentrum cordatum | reverse complement strand
GGCTCTCGCCGTAGCGCCGCGCACATTCGTTTTTAAGGATTCGAAGAAGCTTCACGGATTGAGGGCGGCTTGTCTTCAAAATGCGGCTCTCACCTTAGCGCCGCGCACAGTCGTCCTCAAAGTTTGAAAGAGCTTCACAAATGGAGAATGGTTCCTTTTCAGAATGTGGCTCTCGCTTTGTCGCCGCGCACGCTCGTCTTAAGAATTGCAACAACTTCAAGGACTCCCAGGATTAACATCGGCAAGATGGTGAACTGGCAAGATGTCGGGATGTCAGGGCGCAACACTCACGTCGACTCGCGGTGTCCAAATCCCTAGAATGGCTATCTGGCGGGATTCAGGATCTTCAAGACACAACAGTAACGGTAATTCGCGGCGTCAGGAATGGTGTTCTGGCACAACTCCGCATTTTCAAATCGTTGTCTTCCAACGAGGCATTTCCCGCAGTGACAAAGAATCCGTGGAAGAGCCTAATTATGAAGAGGGAGCTTGGAGGAATGGTTTATTGCAATATCGTTGATGTGTCTTGGGTTAACACTGGTCCTCCTCCTCCTCCTCCTCCTCCTCCTCATACTCCACCTCCTCCGCCTACATTCCTTCTCCTTATCAATAACTCCTCCCTGTCGCGCCCAGAGGCTGGTCGAAAGGGCGGGCCGGGCGTTTCGCCTGAGACCTCCTTTCCATTTATGATCCTGAAGCTGAAAAACATGATCGACCCACGAACCCGGAAAGGAATATAGAACTGTAACACATGGCAGCGTTTTCAAAGACACCTGATTGGGTGACGGGCAAATGCAATGCTGAGTGTATCGATCTTGATGTACCCTGCCAAGGGCTGTGCTGTGCTGCGCCGTGCTGAATTGCGATGTGCCATGGCGCGACTGCGCTCTATAGCGTCGTGGATCGAGTCCTCCTTTGCATCCGAGTCCTGACCGAACTGATCTGGATCTTAAGCTCGAGCTGCCTGAACACATAGTAGCTGCCCCAGAGCTAATTGACAGGGGAACATGCCAGGAGGACGCGCCGCGAAACGTCCCAAGGGATGCGCCAGGCGACGTGCCAGGGGACGCGCCATGGGGTCGCACCGTAGGACGTGCCAAAGGGACGCGCTACGGAACGTGCCAATGGATGTGCCACGGAATGTGCCAGGGGACGCGCCACGCGACGTGCCAGGGGGACTCGCCAAGGGACGCCCCACGGAACGTGCCAAGGAACGTGCCAAGTTGCAATGCTGAGTGTATCGATCTTGATGTACCCTGCCGAGGGCTGTGCTGTGCTGCACCGTGCTGAATTGCGATGTGCCATGCCGCGATTGTGCTCTATAGCGTCGTGGATCGAGTCCTCCTTTGCATCCGAGTCCTGACCGAACTGATCTGGATCTTAAGCTCGAGCTGCCTGAACACATAGTAGCTGCCCCAGAGCTAATGGACAGGGGAACATGCCAGGAGGACGCGCCGCGAAACGTCCCAAGGGATGCGCCAGGCGACGTGCCAGGGGACGTGCCATGGGGTCGCAACGCGGGACGTGCCAAGGGGACGCGCTACTGAACGTGCTGGGGACAAGCGTTTCGCTCGAGACATCCTATCACAATCATCCGAATTCCTACGCGCGGGACGCGGCACGCGCGAGACATCCTCGGAATTCCTGCGAGCGGGACACGAAAACAAACATTGCGCCTGAGATATCCTCTGAATTCTGGCCCCCCACGAGGCCCCCGCTCGAGACATCCCCCAATTTTGCAAAACCAGCGTTTCGCTCGAGACATCCTCAACAAATTATGAAAAACAAGCGTTTCGCTTGAGAAATCCTGTCAAAACCCAAAGAAATCAAAATTCCTGCGTGCGGGACGCGGCACGCGCGAGACATCCTCGGAATTCCTGCGCGAGGAGCGCTTTTCCGTGTCGCGGTCGGCTCTGCAAAACCAGCGTTTCGCTCGAGACATCCTCAACAAATTCTGAAACCAAGCGTTTCGCTCGAGACATCCCCAACTCTGCAAAACCAGCGTTTCGCTCGAGACATCCTCAACAAATTCTGAAAAACAAGCGTTTCGCTCGAGACATCCTCACAAATAATTTCGCCGGCCCTACTCCGTGCGTGCCCGCTCGCAAAATAATTTCGCCGCCCAAGTCGCAGGGGGGCCGGGGGGTTAACCTACTAAAAGAGAACCCTGGGCCCGCGCCCTTTCCGGGAACTAGCAACAACTTCACGGATGGAGGGCAGGTGGTTTTCAAAATGTGGCTCTCGCCGTAGCGCCGCGCACATTCGTCTTAAACATTTGCAACAGCTTCATGGACTGAGGGCGGGTGGTTTTCCAAACGTGGCTCTCGCCGTAGCGCCGCGCACACTCGCCTTAAACAAGTGCATGAGTTTCACGGATTGGGGGCGAGTCGTTTTCAAAATGTGGCTCTCGCCCTGGCGCCGCGCGCATTCGTCTTCGAAATGGGCAAGCGTCACGGATCGAGGGCGGGTAGTTTTGAACATGTGGGTCCGTCTTGAAAAATCAGCAGGAACTTCACGGATTGAGGAAATGTCGTTTTCAAAACGTGGTTTTCGCCGCAGCGCCGCGCACATTCGTTTATTACATTTGCAAGTGTTTCACGGGTTGAGGGCGGTTCCTCTTCAAAATGTGACTCTCGCACTAGCGCCGCACACTTTCGTCTAAACGCATTGTGGAAAGTTCCACAGATTTCCATGGAATGCCGCTCTGGAGCGATGCAGAACTGCCAGGGCGCAACCGTTACTTTGATTCACTGTGTTGACGTCCCAGGAACGGCGTTCTGGCACGATTCAGGGTCGTAAAAGCGCAACAATCAAGTTGTTTCGTGGCGTTGAAATTACGAGAACGGTGTTTTGGCCTTCTTCAGGATCTTCCAACGGTTGACTCCCGACAGGCACTTCCCTCAGTGGACATGAACCATTGTAAGGGCCTGTGATGAGCGAGCTTGGAGGGAGGGTTTATTCCAACATCGTTGATGAGTCTTTGGTTTACACTGGTCCTCCTCCTTCTCCTCCTCCTCCACCTCCTCTTTTGTTTTCTTGATTTCTTTCTCTGTCTCCTCCTCCTTCTTCTCCTCTAACCGTCCCACCGCGAGCAGCGCGGCCTTGGCTCGAAGGGGTCGGGGAGGCGAGTGGGGGGCGTGTTCATGCGTACGCATGCGCCTTTGGCTTCCTCCTCCTCCCCTCCTCTCCTCCTCAACGGCCCCCAAACCAGCATGGACGAGGGGTGGCCCACGTCGTCGTCCTCCTCCTGCTCCTGATCCTGCTACTGCTCCTCCGCCTCCTTTTCCTCCTCCTTCTCCTCCTCCTCCTCCTCCTGCCCGTCCTCCTACGATGCGCTCCGCCACACACCACGCCACAATATAATTTTCGTGCAGACAGAAAGCGAAACGTTGTGCCTGCACCTCCTCCACCTCCTCCTCCTCCTTCTGATCCTCCTCCCCCTCCCTGCAGGATCCTCTGGAAGGCTCTGGCACTATGACAACATAGGAGGCCCCCCTCCTCCTCCTCCTCCGCCTCCTCCTCCTCCTCCTTCTCCTCCTCCGAATCCCCCATTATTCTTCCTTATAGGTACCTCGTTCCTGTCGCAACCCGAGGCCTGTTGAAAGGGCGGGCTGGGCGTTTCGCTTCCGACTTCCTCACCATACATGTTCCTGGAGATGAGAAATTGAAGCAGCTTAACAAATGAAGGGTGGTCCTTTTTCAACATGCGGCTGTCGTCTTAGCGCCGCGCACATTCGTCTAGCAAAAATTGCAACAGTTTCACGGATTGAGGGCGGGTCGTTGTTTTAATGTGGCTCTCGCCTTGACGCTGCGCATTTTCGCTTTAGAAACTTAAGAGAATGTTGCGGGTTGAGGCCAGGTCATTTTCACAATGTGGCCCTCGCCTTAGCTCTGCGCACCTTAGTGCTTCAACCATGCAAGGATTTCACGGATTGAGGGTTGGTAGTTTTGAAAACGTGATTCGCGCCTTAACGCCGCGCACGCCAGTCTTAAGACAAACTTGCAAGAGCTTCATGGATTGAGAGCGGCTTCTTTTCAAACTGTGGCTCTCCCTTTAGCGCCGCGCACATTCGTCTTAAACCGTTGCACGAGTTTCACAGGGTGAGAGCGGCTCCATTTCCAAATGTGGCTCTCGCCATAGCGCCGCGCACATTCGACTTAAACAGGTAAGTACTAGAGTTTCACGAATTCCCGCGTTCGATGTACCAGACATGACGTTTTGGAAATATTCAAGACTGTCAGGGCGCCCTCCGAAGAGAGCCCCAAGAGGCCAAAATCGTTGATTTTCATTGGTTTTTTCTATGTTTTTTGTGTTCTGGCTTTTTCGGCTTCCGGACGCTCCAAGACGGCCCAAGAGGCCCCCAAGACCGCTCCAAGACGGCCCACGAAGCTCCCAAGACGGCGCCGAAACGACCCAAGAGAGCCCTCAAGACGGCCCAAGTGCCGCCCAAGACGGACCAAGAGGCCCCAAGACGGGCCCAAGAGGGACTCAGGAGGGATACCGAGAACTCAAAAATGGAGCCCTCCGTCCCAGAAGGCGCCCAGGAGGTCCCAAAGAGGCCCCAAGAGGCCTCCAAGAGGCCCCAAGATGTCGCCAAGAGGCCCCAGGAGACTCCCAGGAGGCCCAAAAGAAGCCCCAGAAGGCTTCAAACATGTCTCCCAGGCGCCCCCGAACGGCCTCTCAACAGACCCCAAGAGGCCCCCCAAAGAAGCATCTTGACGACGACTCTATTTCGCCCCATCGAGAGACGACCCCCAGGGAACTGCTTCACCATCAAAACTCCCCACGCAACGCGTCCGAACGACACCCGCCCCCAAGAGCGCAACATGGGCAACGAACACACAGACAAAAACCAGCGATGCCATATCACGGGCCGGCGGAATGAGCGAAGCGATTCAATATTCAAGACTGTCAGGGCGCAACAGTCATGTGGACTCGCGGTGGTAGTCGTAGGAAAGGTGTTCTAGCACGAGTCAGGCTTGTCAAGGCGCAGCAATCAAGTTGGCTCGTGGCGCAGGGAGTCCCGAGAATGGTGCTGGCACGCTTCATGGTCTTCAAACAGGTGTCTCCCAACGGGGCCATTCCCTCAGTGGCAGTGAACCACTGTGGGGTCCTGTGAAGCGGGAGCTTGGAGGGAGGGTTTCTTCCGACATCGTTGATGAGCCTTGTGCCTACGCTGGTCCTCCTCCTCCTCCTCTTCCTCCTCCTCCGCTTCATCACCCTCGTCCTCCTGCATCTGCATCTGCACTTCAGACTGACGAATGGACAGCAACTCTGTACACTGCATGCTAACATTACACAAGGTCGCGTCTCCTCCACATCCATCTCCTTCTCTACCTCACACTCCTCCTCCAGCTCATTCCCGTCGTCCTCCCACTCCTCCTCCTCCTCCTCCTCCTCCTCCGCCTCCTCCTCCTCCTCCTCCTCGTCCTCCTCCTCCTCCTCTTCCTCCTCCTCCTCCTCCTCCTCCTCCTCCTACTCGCCCTCCTTCCTACCTCATTCTCCTCCACCTCGCCATCTTGCTGATCGTCTCGCTCCTCCTTCTCCTCCTCCTCCTCCTCCTCTTTCTCCTCACCCTCCTCCTCCTCGCACTCTTCCTTGTCCTCTTCCTGCTCCTGCTCCTCCTTCCCTCATTTTGCTCCTCATCCTGCTCCTCCTCCTAACCGTCCGGCGCCTCCTCCTCCTCCTTCCCGTCCTCCTCCTTCTCCTCCTCCTCTACCCTCATCATCATCATCATCACCACCATGACCATCGCCGCCACCACCATCACCACGACCAACATCAACATCATCAGCACCACCACCGCCACCATAGTCACCCAAATCATCACCAACACCATCACCATCACCACCAACATCATCATCATACGCATCGTCACCTTCAACATCAAATCAGCATCAACATCAACAGCAACATCATCCTCATCGTCACCACTGTGATCATCATACTAATAGCCAACACCAAGATTCCACTTACATACCATCAGCATCATCGTCACACGCACCATCACCATCACCATCACCATCACCCTCATCCTCATCCTCATCCTCATCCTCGTCCTCATCCTCATCCTCATCCTCATCCTCATAATCATCATCGTCATCATCACCATCATCATCATCATCATCAGCATCACCATCGTCATCATCATCAGCATCACCAGCATCATCAACATCATCACCATCATCAACATTGCCAGCCTGCTCATCGTCATCACATGCCTCGCCTCATCACCATCATCATCAGCAGCAGCCGCAGCATCGTCATCATCGTCATCATCACCAGCATCACACTCATCATCATCATCATCATCATCATCATCATCATCATCATCATCATCATCATCTGCATCATCATCAATGAACTCATCAGCATTAGCCTCAGCATCAGCATCATCATTAGCATCATCATCAGCATCATCGTATCACCATAATCGTCAGCAGCATCATCAGCATCAGCATCAGCATTAGCATCATCATCATCATCATCATCACCATGATCATCCTCAACATCATCAGCATGACCATGATCATCATCAACATCATCAGCATCATCATCGTCATCATCATCGGAATCATCATCATCAACATCAATATCATCATCACCATCATCATCACCATCACCATCATCGCCATCATCATCGTCATCACCAACATTATCATACTGAGAACCGGAATCATCAGCATAATCACCATCATCATCATGACCGTCATCATCACCTTCACCACCACCACCATCACCACCATATCCATCAGCATCAGCATCATCATCTTCATCAGCAGCGCCAGCATCAGCATCATCATCACCACCACCATCATCATCATCAGCATCATCATCATCATCACCATCACCGCCACCACGACCACCACTTTCATCATCATCAGCATCATCATCACGATCACCATCGTCATCGTCATCATCACCACCATGACCATCGCCACCACCCCCATCACCACGACCAACATCAACATCATCAGCACCACCCCCATCACCGTAGTCACACAAATCATCACCAACACCATCACCATCACCATCACCAACAACGTCATCATCATACGCATCGTCACCTTCAACATCAAATCAGCCTCATCATCAACAGAAGCATCATCCTCATCGTCATCACTGTGATCATCATACTAATAACCAACACCAACATTCCACTTACAATCAACATCATCATCACAATCACCATCACCATCACCTCCACCACCACCACCATCACCGTCATCCTCATCCTCATCCTCATCCTCATCATCACCATCATCGTCATCATCATCATCATCAGCATCACCATCGTCATCATCATCATCATCATCATCACCAGCATCATCAACATCATCACCATCATCAGCATTGCCAGCATACCCATCGTCATCACATGCCTCGCCTCATCACCACCATCATCATCAGCAGCAGCCGCAGCATCGTCATCATCATCATCATCATCATCATCACCAGCATCAAAATCATCATCATCATCAGCATCGCCATCATCATCATCTGCATCATCATCATCAAACTCAGCAGCATTAGCATCAGCATCAACATCATCAGCATCATCATTAGCATCATCGTATCATCATAATCGTGAACAGCATCATCAGCATCATCAGTAGCATCATCACCATCATTATCATCATCAGCATTATCAGCATCATCATCGTCATCATCATCATAATCAGCATCATCATCATCAGCATCAGTATCATCATCACAATCATCATCATCACCATCATCGTCATCATCATCATCACCAACGTAATCATACTGAGAACCGTAATCATCAACATAACCACCTTCATCATCATCACCGTCATCATCACCTTCACCACCACCACCACCACCATCTCCATCAGCATCAGCATCAGCATCATCATCAGCAGTGCCAGCATCAGCATCATCATCATCATCATCACCACCACCATTATCATCATCATTAGCATCATCATCATCATCATCATCATCATCATCATCACCATCACCGCCACCACGACCACCACCATCATCATCATCATCAGCATCATCACTATCACCATTACCATCGTCATCGTCACCACCATGACCATCGCCACCACCACCATCACCACGACCAACATCAACATCATCAGCACCACCACCATCACCATAGTCACACAGATCATCACCAACACCATCACCATCACCGCCAACGTCATCATCATACGCATCGTCACCTTCAACATCAAATCAGCCTCACCATCACCAGCATCATCATCGTCATCATCATCGTCATCATCACCATCATCACCATCATCATCATCACCATCGTCATCACCATCAGCATCATCAGCATCATCAACATCATCACCATCATCAACATTGCCAGCATACTCATCGTCATCACATGCCTCGCCTCATCACCACCATCATCAGCAGCAGCAGCCGCAGCATCGTCATCATCATCATCATCACCAGCAGCATCATCATCATGACCATCATCATCATCATCATCACCGTCATCATCATCATCACCAGCATCGGAATCATCATCAACATCATCAGCATCGCCATCATCATCATCATCATCATGATCATCTGCATCATCATCATCATCATCATCATCAACAAACTCATCAGCATAAGCATCAGCATCAGCATCATCAGCATCATCATAAGCATCATTATTAGCATCATCATCATCATCACCATCATCATCATCATCAGCATTATCAGCATCATCATCATCACCATCATCATCATCATCATCATCATCATCAGCATCAACAGCATCATCATCGTCATCAGCATCATAATCATCATCAACATCAGTATCATCATCACCATCATCATCACCATCACCATCATCGTCATCATCACCAACGTAATCATAATGAGAACCGTAATCATCTTCAGAATCACCATCACCATCATCACCATCATCATCACCTTCACCACCACCACCATCATCACCATCTCCATCAGCATCAGCATCAGCATCAGCATTAGCAGCGCCAGCATCAGCATCATCATCACCACCACCATCGTCATCATCAGCATCATCATCACCATCACCACCACCACGACCACCACCATCATCATCATCATCAGCAGCATCATCATCATCATCATCAGCATCATCATCATCACTATCACCATCGTCATCGTCATCGTCATCGTCATCGTCACCATCATCATCGGCATCAGCATCCTCTTCGTTTTTTTTTCTCGCCGTTTTCATCCAGCTTATTCTCATCTTCATCCTCATCCTGCTCCACCTCCACCTCCTCCTCCTCCTCCTCCCTCCTCCTCCTCCAACTCCTCCTCTTCCTCCTCGCCTGCTGTGCCTCCCCTTATCCCTCGCCCTCCTCCTCCCACTCCCCTGCCACTTCCCGCACCACGCCGGATATGAACTTCAAGAAGACAAACAGCGCGAGGTCGTGCCTCGGCGTGATGCCCTGCTCGATCCAGTCCTGGGGCCCAGGGCTGGCGGCTGCGGTGCCCCCCCGATCAAGTTCAGACGATCATGCCAGACGGTCAAGCACGCCGACGGCAGTTTGTTGCCAGTGCCGGGCAGACGCCCCGTCCCCTGCGGCGCTCCTTCTGAGTCTCTGAGGCGAACTGACAACGACGTGTGCGCAAGAAGGTACGAGAGCTTTGCCCCTCCCCTCTCCTGTCCGTACCTCCTCCGCCTCCTGCTCCTCCTCCTGCTCCTCTTCCTCCTCCTCCTCCTCCTCCACCTCCTCCTGCTCTCCCACCCCGCTCCTCGCGTCCTCCCCTCCCCATCCCCCCCCCCACACGCCCCATGTTGTCTCCTGCCCCTGTTCCCCAGCCAGCCAGAAAGGCATGGGCGCACGTGCACGTGTGCCCTTTCCAGTCACGCCTGCGCGATCAACCTCTTTCAAACGCAAGCGGGCGGAAACACTCGGGGGCGCGCAAACATGGATTAGCGACCCATGGATTTGGCGCGCGGTCGCCTAATCCATGGATCGGGGGAGGTTCCCTCCCCCAAAATGCGGCCAGTGCCGCTCCGCTCGGCGGCGGAAATCCGCGATCTCACATGGAAGCGGGACCCGTCGCTAATCCACGCCCCCTTGGTCCATGTTTGCGATCGCCTGAAACACGTGCTGCTGGCCTCTCTTTCCCCCTTGCCTCCTCTTCCCCTCCCCTTCCCCTCCCCCTCCCTTCTCCCCCACTCCCACCTCCACTTCCCCTTCCCTCCCGCTCCCGGTCCCTGCCCCGCCCCTCTCCTTCGCCCCGCTCTTCATCCCTGCCATCCCTCTCCCTCTCCTTCTCCCCCTCCCCTTCCCTCTACAATTACTCAATCTGAATACTACTTTCCTCCCTCCGGAAGACAGCCGGGGAGTGAAACGACCCTCTCCGCGAATTGGTTTTGCGCACACGCAAGACTTCAGAAGGCGAGATGTCCCATTGTGTGTTTTGATCGGGACGTCTTCGGTGTCTCAAACCGGTGCTGGTGCTGCAGCGTGGGCCTCATGTTAGGATCGGCGCTTTGCCTCAGTCGTTCAGAATGGCGCTCTCGCCCCAGCACGGGCCGCTTTTCTGGATGATCCGAATGCTTCCTCGCGTTGTCGCCCCGGTCCTTTCCCCTCCCCCGTCTCCCCCCTGGTGATCCTGCTCCTCCCACCCCTCCCACTCCAGCTCCGGCTGCTGGTGTTCCTCCTCGTTCTCATCCCGTCCTCCTCCTCCTCCTCCTCCTCCTCCTCCTGCTCATCCTCCTGCCCATCCTCCTTTCCTCATCCCCCTCGCCTTCCTCATGCTCATCCTCCTGCCCATCCGCAACCTCCTCCTCCAATGCACGCAGCTCCCCTTGTCCGACTGCGCATGACACGCCGGGGTCGTTCGCTGGAGCTCCAGGTCCGCTCCCGCGCGCGTTGGCGAGGGAAGGGCAGGGAATGAGGGGTAGGGTACGAGGGGCAGAGGGGTAGAAGGGAATGGGCATGAGGGGTAGCATGTCAGACGTGCCGCGAGCGCACCCAGCTCGCCCCTCTGCCCCCTCTCCTCTCCCCCTCGCCCCTCCCCCTCCTCTCCCCCTCTCCCCCCTCATCCTCCTCTCCTCGCTCCTTCCCCTCTCCCCCCTCCTCTCCCCCTCTCCCCCCATCCTCCCCTCCCCCTCGCCCCTCTCCCCTCCTCTCCCCTCTCACCCCTCCTCCTCTCTCCTCTCCTCTCCCCTGCCCCCCGCACGAGCCACCGAAACACGGCAGCGCTGCGGGAGGCGGGGCGGTGTGTCTGGCCCCTTCTCGTGCCGCCACGAGGAGGAGGAGGAGGCGGAGGAGGAGGAGGAGGAGGAGGAGGAGGAGGAAGAGGAAGAGGGGGAGGAGGAGGAGGGGGAGGAGGAGGAGGAGGAGGAGAAGGAGGAGGAGGAGGAGGAGGAGGAGGAGGAGGAGGAGGAGGGAGGAGGGAGGAGGGAGGAGGGAGGAGGGAGGAGGAGGAGGGGGGGAGGGGAGGAGGAGGAGGAGGAGGAGGAGGAGGAGGAGGAGGAGGAGGAGGAGGAGGAGGAGGAGGAGGAGGGAGGAGGAGGGTCATGTCTGGAACACCACGCTTCAGCCGCAGAAGTCCGCCACCCTGCCCCCATCCACCCCTGCCCCTCCCCTGTGTCGTCCCTGCTCGTCTGCCGAATGCATCCTCCTCGTGTCGTCCCTGCTCATCACCTGCGCGTCCAGAGGCCCCGATTACTCACCAGCCACCCGGACGACCTTGTCGCATGGTAAAACGCGGGCCGTCGGACGTCGAGGGTGACGGAAGGGGGGGGGAGGGAGGCACAAGTGGGGAAAACGCGGAGCAGGGACGACACGAAGAAACCCCCTTGCCACCCCCATCCCCTGCCCCTGTCATCCCCCCTCCCCTCCCCCTTGACATCCCCCCTCCACTCATCCGCAGGCTCTCCGGAAAAGGAATGCCGGGCTTCGCGGGGGGAGAGAGAGCGATGGGCCATGACCAAGGGTGGGCGCGGGAACGTCGGTGCCAATCTCGGCCATCGCCGAGTCTGGTCATCGCCATTTCGTGGAACATCCTCGCGCATCGGCGACGGCCGGCCTGGTCCGTGGTCAAGATCGGCGTCGACGAGGTCCCGTGACACCTCGGTCGCGGGCATCGTGTTTCATCCTTCGGCTTCAGTCCCTGTCCTGCCTTGGGGTGGAGCGGGCGGGAAGTGGCGTCCTGGATAACCTTCTTCATCACCAGGGCGTGCTTGCACGGATGGATGGACACCTGCGCCCCGTGCCCCCCCTGTGGCCCCCGCCGTTCGTTCCGCTGTCTCCGTCGACGTCTTTCTGCCCCACTACACCTCTTCCCACTGGTGCCACACGGGTTTCGTCCGGAACTTGACTCTAGGGATGTGGCCTGCTGTCGGATACGTACTTCGATTATGTTTCTCGATTGCAGACTGCCGCAGCCCCTTTCACTTTCATCATCCTCAAATGCCGCTTCGGGACCCCAAAAGCCTGCGAGCTTAGGGTAATCCTCCTCTTCGTCCACATCATCATATTATTTGTCCTCCCCCTCATCTTCTCCTCTTCCACATCCTCATCCTCGTCCTCCTCCTCATCCTCCTCCTCCCTCCTCCTCCTCCTCCTCCGCCTTCTCCTCCTCCCCCTCCCCCTCCCCCTCTTCCTCTTCCTCTGCCTCCTCCTCCTCCTCCTCCTCCTCCTCCTCTCCTCCTCCTCCTCCTCCTCCTCCTCCTCCTCCTCTTGCGCGCGGCTCCTCGGTCTCCCTGGGTCGCGGGTCCATGTCGGTGCGCGGCTGCCGGCGCCCGGGCGGCAGGTCTATGGGATGTCAAACGAGCTTGGGCCAGGGTGTTTCTTTTGAAACGACAAGGGGGCGGAGGAGGCGGATGAGGAGGAAATGGAAAAGCAGGAGGAGGAGGTGAAGGATGAGGACGAGGAAAGGGAGAAGGAGATGGAGACAGAGGAGGAGGAGGAAGAGGAGGAGGACGAGGAAAGGGAGGAGGAGATGGAGACAGAGGAGGAGGAGGAGGAAGAGGAGGAGGAAGAGGAGGAGGAGGGATGATGATGATGATGATGATGATGATGATGATGATGATGATGATAATGATAATGATAATGATAATGATAATGATAATGATGATGATGATGATGATGATGATGATGATGATGATGATGATGGTGATGAGGATGAGGAGGAGGAAGAGGACCCACTCATAACTTTATACATCTAACTCGCTTGAGACTCCCTCATAACTCGCTTGAGACTCCCTCATAACTCGCTTGAGACTCCCTCATAACCGTGAGGTTTGGCTGAGGGTGTCCCATGCGAAACTGTGTTTCTTTATGCAATCCATGCAAAAACAATGATAAAACAGGTTTCGCTTGAGACCCCCTCTGAATTTTACATCAGCCAAGCTCAATGGATTTGTAAAGTTGTGAGAGAGTCTCAAGCCAAAACTGGTTTTCCTATTGTTTAACCAATATTACCAAAAAACAAGCAACATTTTTATATAACAAACCAGGGAACCTCTCGCAGGTCCAGGCCGCTAAAGATCCCCACAAAAAGATTCAATGTGTAACCCGCCACAAAAAACTCTGTAATCCGCCACAAAAGGAATCAACTTGTAATCCGCCACATAAGGATTCCCTGTGTAATCCGCCACAAAAGGAACCAAATTGTAATCCACCACCAAAAGAATCATCTTGTAATCCGCCACAAAGGGAATCAACTTGTAAGCCGCCACGCAAGGAATCAATTTGTACTCCGCCACAAAGGGAATCAACTTGTTATCCGCAACAAAGGAATCGACTTGTAATCCGCCGCTAAAGCGATCAACTTATAATCCGCTACACAAAGAGGAATCAATATGCAATTCGCTGCACAAAAAGTACCCCCTGAAAAAGCTGCGACGAAGTACACATCGCTGTAACGCCCCATCCAAAATATTGCGAAAAAAGCGCAGTTTCTTCCCGAACCCTCTGACAGCCGAAAACCCGCCAGGCTCATCCAGTCTGGGGCTGGTCAGACACGGCCCCCTTCCGTGCCCCTGTCGTGCCCCTCTGGAGCCCCAGGGGGCTCGTTTGGGTACCGTTTGGGTACCTTTTCGGACCACCCTCGCCACCCCCCCATTTGTGACACCACCATTATCGGGAGCGGCCAAGAGGAGGGTGTCCAAGAGGGGGGGTGCAAATCATGGCTGGCGACATGTGCGCGGCCCCGGGGGGGGGGGGGCCAGGGAACGTATTGAAAACAAGAAGAGGCGCCATGAGATCTGAGGAAATATCATGGCCCACGCCAGGACATCCAACCCCCCTAGTCATCACCCCCTTTTTTGCCGCCCCCGAATCGATCTGGAGGGGGCGGGGTCCCCCAAGAGCCGGCTGAGCGCATCCAGGGGGGCCGAGGGCCCCAAGACAAGCCACGAGGGCCCCAAGAGGCCCTTAGGGGCGGTCCCGGCGGGCCACGAGCCGCGGACGCATCCATCCAGAACGCCCCCGCTGGCCTCCAGACGGCGCAGGAGGCCTCCAAGACGCCCCAGAAAGCCCCCAAGGGGCGCCCCGAGAGGGCCTCCATTGCGCAACGACCAGCATGGGTCCCACGGCGCGCACCCCGGGCCCCAGAGGCTGTCGGGCGGCCTCGCAGCAGTGAGCCGCCGCCCCGGGGAGGCGGGGCCCTCCGCGGGCGCTCTCCGCGCCGTCCGCGCGCGGCCCCCTCGGGCCCCGCCCCCGGCCCCGCCGCCGCGCGGGGTGCGCTCCGGCAGGCGGACAGCACGGCGCGAAGCCCGGCAGCGCCCCCGAGGAGTCCCGCCCCCGCTCTGCCACCCGCCCCAGACCCCCTCGAGCAGGGAAACGATCCCAACGAGAGGTGGTTTTGTTCGCCCTTCGCAGCCTGTGGGGGCCCCTTGCCGGGCCTCGGGACCTTCCAGAACCGACTCGGGACGAAAAACCGGTCCCGGGGAGTCGGGCGTGTCCCCCTACAGGGGGATTCTTTGGACCACAAATGTTAAAAAAAAATGCCCCCCAATGGACCAGAAATGCCCCAAAAATCGTCCCCAGACTATTTGTGAGCTATTTTTGACGATTCCCCCTGCAGAGGGACGGGCACGACTTCAGAGTAGGTCGAAACCTCTGGGCTCCCAGCAGCGCCCCCGCGCCGCGAGGCGCGCGAAGTCGGCAGGGCTGCTCCGCCCTGCTGTGTGCTCGGCCGCGCCTCGAGGCCCAGAGGGCCGTCGTCGTGATTCTTCTCTTGCACAGCTGTCTTCTAGAGCTCGGACCTCTTTATTTTCGTTCGTCGTCGTCGTTCGTTCGGCCGTTGTTCGTCTTCCCCCCCCCCCCTGGCGCCACAGAAGGAAACTCCTGGAGCAAGGAGGCGAAAGCCTCCCGTCTCTCGCGGCTCCTGGGTGCAAGAGCCAGGGCACGCGTGCCCCCTGTTTTTTCCGATGCGCGATGCCCGGAGGTCTCGACCCCTCCGCCATGGGTACCCGTTGCTCGGCCTGCGCCGTTTCTTGACGGTCCCGGGGCCCTTGCGAGGGCCTCTGTATGGAGGTCGGAGCCGGCGTCTGGGGGTGTGACACGGAGTAGTTATGTATGAGGGAAAGGGATGGAGGAGGAGGAGGAGGAGGAGGAGGAGGAAGAGGAGGAGGGATGGAGGGATGGAGGGATGGATGGGGGATGTAGGGGGGGAGGAGGAGGGATGGAGGAGGAGGCGGAGGAGGAGGAGGAGGCGGAGGAGGAGGAGGAGGAGGAGGAGGAGAAGCCTCGGTCCTGACATGCTTTCGAGGCGTGGGGTCTCCGGGGGAGGCGTCGGCGCCGCGCGCGTGCGGCGTCGGGCAGGGGCTGGGCCCGGGTGGGCGGCGCGCGCAGAGCGGCGGAGCGCACGCCCCCTCCACCCAGAAGCGTCGTTCCAGAGAGCCGTCCTGCTCCTACGCCTCCTCCTCCTCCCCTCCTCCCTCCTCTCCTCCCTCCTCCTCCTCTTGCCCTCCTCCTCCTCCTCCTCCTTCTCCTCCTCCTCGTCGTCGTCGTCGTCGTCCTCCTCCTCCTCCTCCTCCTCCTCCTCCTCCTCCTCCTCCTCCACCCCTCCCGCGCGTTCCCGCGCGCAATCTGCAAAACCTGTGGCGTGCGCGAGCGCGGCGCGGGGCAGCGTGGTCGGGGGCGGGCCGTGGGCGTCCCCGACAGCGGGTGCGGGTCCACGGTGACCGTCTTCGCCACGTACTCGCACAGGACGTCCTCGTAGACCTGCTGGGGGGCAGGAGGCATTTGGTGTCCGTTCCATGGGCGCCTGCGTGGCCCCCTGCACTGTCCAATTTGGGCCTGATTTGGACCAGATCTGGAACAGATTTGTACCGGATTTGGACCGGACTTGGACTGGAGTCGTGGGGACTAGGAAAACGGGGAGGGGGAGGTGGAACAGGAGGGGAGAGGAGGAGCTGGAGGATGGGCCAAATGCGGTCCCCACGCTGTCCACATGCAGGAAAAGCTGATTTCAATGTCGCCGCCCAGGGCCCCCATGAACAGACATCGAAGAGGCAGCGTCGGGCGCCCGTGCTGCCCAGGCCGGGCGGTGTTCCCCGAGGTCGGCCTCTGGGGCCCGCCGTCGCAGCTGCGGGGCCCTCGAGACGGAGCCAGGGCGAAGAGCTGACCCCCGGGGAAGCGGTCGAGGCCCCGGGCACGCGCCAACCCAGCTACACATTTTTTCGATTTGCGGCAAGGACGACTCCAGAGAGCGGGTCAATCTCGACAGGGGCGCAAAGCGAGACGATTGGCAACGAAGGCGCATAGGCCAACGCCGCAATGCACATGCGAGGGACAAAATGAACCTCCCAGCTACACATGCCCGCGGCGTGGCAAAATCGGGCGTTGGCAGAACTGGGTTTAGTGGAGCCTGGTTTAGTGATTTGTACCGGGGGCGCCCCCCCGCCCCATTTCCACGAATTACCCGGAACTGCCGTCACCCGAAGAACACCAGTTACGGCAAACCTGGTTTGGTGAATCTGGCCAATCGAGGGGCCCCAGAGCCCTACCACTGACCGGGTCCCCTTGCCCGGGGTCCTGGCTGTACCCGACAAGAGCACGAGGGGTGGCTTTGAGTCGCTTCTGGCCTCCGGGGGGGCCCTCCACGGGCCACGGGGCCGTCAGCAGGCAGCCCACGGGTGAGCAGCTGGCCCCGGGAGCGGGTCGAGGCCTGTGGGGGTCGGCACCGCTACCAAGGTGTCATGGCGTCCCCAGACCCCCGACGTCATGATTTTTTCTTTGCGCGACCCCCAGAACCCTGGACCTATTCGCCGGGATCGGTTTTTCATCCCGAGTCGTTTTTGGACGGTCCCGAGGGCCAGTAAGGGCCCCCAGAGGCCGAAAATAGCGAGAAACCTTCCGTCGTGATTTTTTCATGACTCGAGGGGGTCTGGGTCGGGGGTCTGGGAACATGGCACAGGGATCCATGGAGCTGGCGCGGGCGCTGGATGCACGGAACTCGGGGAAGGCCCCCCCCCCCCCCCTTCAGAACACGGCGCCAGTGCCGCCCAGCCGGGCGACGGAGCGCGCCGATGTGATCTGATGGAAGCGGGGCGGGAGAGGGAGGAGGGGGAAGAGGAAGGAGGAGGAGGAGGAGGAGGAGGAGGAGGAGGAGGAGGAGGAGGAGGGCGGGGAGGAGGGCGGGGAGGAGGAGGAGGAGGAGGAGGAGGAGGAGGAGGAGGAGGAGGAGGAGGAGGAGGGGGAGGATGCTAATAATGCGGAGCTGGATTCCAACGTGGGTCTGTTACTATAGAGACGGTAACGAAACAAACGTTGAATCACATATTATGCGTATCTGTGCATATGCGGTCTGGCAAATCGGGGAGGCATCATCGCGACGCCAAGGGGCGTCGTGGACTCGAGCCTTTGGCCTGGAAGCACGAGGCGCACGATTACCCATATCATGAAGTTCTGCAGCCAGTCACTGTTTTCTGGGGGGGCGCACGGACACGCAGAACACTGTTCAGCTAATCGTGAGCTGGCGCCCGCCTCAAAGTCATGCCCCATCCCCCGCCTCTTCCAAATATCCCCCGTCTCCCCCTCCTCCTCCTCCTCCTCCTCCTCCTCCGCATTGCGGAGGAGGAGGAAGAGGAGGAGGAGGAGGAGTCGGAGTCGGATGCCTGGGCAGCTGTCCGCATTCATCCTCTGAAGGCTTCTGGCTCGCTACAAAGGCGTTACGAGGGGGGTCGCAGGTTGCCCTGGGGGCTCCGCGAAGAGACAGGGAGCAAGAATGTCTGAGGCAGGGGATTGCATAGAAATGGAGCAAAGCTACCTCACGTCCAGCGAAACTTCCCCAACTTACGCAGATTGTATAGTTGCCCCTATCGTACTTAAGGACAACATCCCAAACATAATGTCGAGCACCCGGAAAACTGTCGAGCGAGTGTCGAAAGAGTGTCGAAATAGTGTCGGCCGAGTGCCTACCAGGGCCCGACACGTGAAACCCTCGAGTTTTAGGGTGCTCTCCTGGTGCCCGAAATTCGGTCTGGTGATCAAGGCCAAAGCAGGTTGGAACATCATAACGCAGGTTAGAATGAGGGGGGCCCCAAGCCCCCACAAGCCTGCGCAAGGCTGGCCTCCTCGCCGCGCCCCGAACGGCACCAGAGCACCAATCCCCTCGGCCATCGGACCCTGGAAGCCATGCAAGGCAGCGAGAGAGGGGGAGGGAGGGAAGGAGGGAGGGAGGGAGGGAGGACAGAAAGGAGGGAGGGGGGAGGGGGGGGGGAGGGGGGGGAGGGGGAGGGGGAGGGAGGAGGGAGGAGGGAGGGGAGGGAGGAGGGAGGGAGGGAGGGGGGAGGGAGGAGGGAGGAGGAGGAGGAGGAGAGGAGGAGGGAGGAGGAGGAGGAGGAGGAGGAGGAGAGGAGGAGGAGGAGGAGGAGGAGGAGAGGAGGAGGGAGGAGGGAGGAGGAGGGAGGAGGAGGATGAGGAGGAGGAGGAGGAGGGAGGAGGGAGAGGAGGAGGAGGAGGAGGATGAGGAGGAGGAGGAAAAAGGGGAGGAGGAGAAAACAGGAGGGCGGCGGAGAGGGCGGACCGTGGCGAGCGACGACCCGTGTCCACATCGCAGGATCACTCAGCGTCGGATCAGACTGCATCGGCACGGTGCCGAGGTCGAACCTCATCGTTCGCCGTCCTCCGCATGATTAACCTCCTCCTCCTCTTCGTCCTCTTCCTCCTCCTTCTCCTCCTCCTCCTCCTCCTCCTCCTCCTCCTCCTCCTCGTCCTCATCCTCATCGTCGTCGTCCTCCTCGTCATCGTCCTCATCGTCCTCGTCCTCCGCTTCCTTCTTTTCCTCGTCCCTCCTCCTCCTCCTCCTCCTCCTCGTCCTCCTCCTTCCTCCTCGTGATCCTCGTCGTCGTCCTCCCCCCCTCTTCCTGCACCCCGAGGCCCGCCCAAGCGGGCGCCTCCTCGGGTTTCAGGGGCCTCCCGCCCTCGTCGTAGCCGAAGAGCCACAGGCGGGGCGTCTGGTAGTACTTGTCGTAGGTGATGGAGAGGTCGTACGTACCTAGGGCTCGCACGGGGAAGGCGGGAGGGCGGGCGAGGAAGGCGGAGGAGGAGGAGGAGGAGGAGGAGGAGTCTTTCCTCTGAGAATCGGGGTAAGATGCCAAAGGAACTATGGTCTCGTGATCAACGCGCTCTGTGGTAGAGGGTTTGGGACGAGGCATGGATGAGACAATGGGTAATCCGTATAGCAAATGAGAACAATCACGGGAAAGGGGGAGGCCGGCCGGCCGACGCCCGGACGCGAGCGCGCGGCAGCACGCTCCTTTTCACGCTTGATAATCAAACAGCTGCAGCAAAGTTATCACTGTCAATGTGAAGCAAGGCAGGCGGCAGGAGAGGCAACTAGAAGATGAGGCGGAGAGGGGCATATTTACTCCCCCCGCGGCGGGGTCCGCAAGCCCGTCAGCCTACATCCACCAGCCCCTGTACATATATACAACCTGGAAGAGCCCAAAAACTCCAGGCCGGCTGGGGGCGATGGGCTGAAGTCGCCGACGAACCCCACCTCCGCATAAAGCCGGGCCTCTCATGTCGTAACGACTGGGTCGTACGACTCCTCCTTGCTCAATTTTTCTGCCAGTAGGCCTGCGACCGCGATGGCGGCGCTGGAGGCCTCGGAGTCGAAGACGAGGCACCTCCTTTTGGCCAAGCTGGCAGGTGAGGCTCCGAAGGCTTGCCTCTTTTGCCAGGGCCAGCATATGGAGCTGGCCGCAGATGTTTGGACTTGTCCTTGTTCTTGCTGCATCCCTTGCCCTGGTCTCTCGGGAACAAGTGGTTGTAGTCACACTGGGGCAAGAAATGCCACTCGCGTTCTTTGCGGGCATGCCAATGCACCTGGTCACGGTGCACCCAGAAACCCACCACCTCACCGTGCTCGGAGATCTTCGGGTAGCGCCGCATGGGGCCCCAGGCGCCATCGCCATAGCTGGCAGCCATGGCTCCGCCGCGCCCGCGCGCGGTCATTGGCTGATCCCACGCGTTGCCGTCTGGGGAACGCCTCGAGGGTTCATCGCCCGCCGATGCGGTTTGACCGCCGGCAGAGCGAGGAGACTCTGCGGCCTCATCACCGACCCGAACGCATGGGACGTCGGGCGGTCGAGGCGGGAAAGGCGGGGCCAGGCGGCCAGCAGGGCTTGGCCCTGGCGGCGACGCGGAAGCCACCTCCTGAACGGCTGGGCCGTCGGAGGGGTCGTCTGCGGCTCTCTCCTCGCGAAGTCGCGTCTCATGCTGTAACTTCGCGCACCTCGCGATGCCCATCGCGGCAGTCGTCACGTAGGGGCCGAAGCGCCCACTGGCAATGCGAATGGGGGTCTTGGTCACAGTCATGCTCGGGAGTGGACTCCAAGAACGGGCGCAGGAAAACGACGGCTTCTTGCAATGCTCCGCCGCGGCGACGGAGCTCGGCACGACTCTCTGTGCAAAGGTCGCGGGGCCACGCTTCAACGACGAGGTCATCTGCGTTGACAGCCGAACGGAACGGCTGTCCAGCGCATATGCATCGAGGCGGCGCTGTTCGATGTTGACTCCGTCGCAGGGCACTCGAGAGTAGATGCCAGGCGTGGGATAAGCGATGTAATTTCGTTCGTCGAGAAAACAATTGATGATCTCGCGGGCAATTACAAAGACACGCATGACACGAAGGTCCAGGTTGAGCTGTTCGACAGGAGTCCGCCAGCTCTGCTCGAGGGCCTCTTTCACCGCTGTAGGAACCGCATGTTCCTGCTCTCCCGTCAGGCGCGACAGGCGATGCCTGTCGGCCGTTCCCGTTCCCGGGTGATGGCACACGTGCTCCATAACATGCTGTGCTGCGACGCGGATGGCTTCCTGCTGCGTCGTTGCGACGCGCAATGTGCCGCCCTCGCGTCGAGGAGTCACCTGTCCGTCGGACGGGTCTAGGGTGATTTCCCCGCTCAGCCACCGCCCGGTGTGGCACCCACGGACAGCATTGAAATCAAAGGGTATTGGAGCACGCCTCGCGTCTCCTGTCGACTCGGCTTGGCCAGCGACAGGATTAACAGCGCTGCGAGGGTGCATGGCGCAAATCTTGTTGCGCCGAGACACCGATTTGGACGAGCGAGCAGGGCGAGCAGTGAGCTGCTGCGCCCAAACCACAGGCGGGCGTCCACGATGGCTGGGCCATGCGGCGTCCGCGCCAGCATCCTGAGCATCAGGCATCCAGGGCGCTACTCCAGAAAGTGCATTGTACACTGTCTGGAGAGTCGGTACAAAGGTGCCTGCTCTTTGCTGGGCGCTTCCCCAGTTTGCCCATCCTCCAGAAGGGCTTGTGCTCGTCTCGTCTTCGTCTGGCCAGTCAAACGCAGCCAGAGGAGGGCGCGAAAATGGGCGCGCGTACTGATCGATATCTGTGGCCCATATGAGGGGCACCACTCTGCGATCGTTAGCTCGTTGGCCTGTGCTCTCAGCGCCAGGAACTCCAGCCACTTTATGAACCTCCTCCTGAGAGGTTCAACGTACTGGAAGAAAGGTCCGCGGTGCGCTGGCGGCTGGGCCGCGGCGCCGTCAGGGACCCAGGCGGGAACACTACAGGGGCGGCTGTTGCCAAAGGTTTGACCTGCAGCAGCCATAACGGTGTATCCACCGTTCGCCCACTTACGCTCCATCTTCAGACTGGCATTAATGTTGGCCATGACATCCGCTGACGCTTTGCACTGTCGCTTTCGTCTCTCAAGAATGTACTGGTCTTGGCGGTAGGGCAAATTATCATAATTATGAACAGTCAGCTCAAAGCCGTTATCCCACAACGTGTTTTCAATGGTATGCGACTGGAACGATTGGAGCATATAACTGTGCGCAACCATGTATTTGCACCTCACTGCCTTTGTGCAAAAGGGGCAACGGCCGAAGCCAGTGCGGACCCAATGCAGTTGAGGGCAGAGGAACCGACCTTCATCCATCCAGGGGACGGACCGAAGGAACTCAGCTGCCCTGTCAGGCCATTCGCGGAAGTCTGGCCGAAGCGTCACCGTCTCGTCTGTATGAATCCAAGCTAGCATGGAATTGGCGTCGAACTCCACCTCGTATGAGGTCCACTCTCGACTGAAGACGAGGACCCAAGTGGTCAATCGTTCGTTCGACCTCGACCAATCCAATACCGTTGCAAGCTGGACAACTTTGTCGACGTCGGTGAATCTAGGCACCTGGCGAGACACCAATGTTCCGTCGCGGCAAACCCGGTACGAACATCGGGTGAGGACACGGCCATGAAAAACTAACACGAGCGGCCATATCTCTCTGTGCGTCGGTAACTGGTCCCACAGACGGACTGTGCCCGCTGTGGGCCACGACCCAATCGCAGCAGGCTGATTCGCCTCGGGGGCTTGGCCCATTTGGCGAAACTCCTGGGGGGGGGGCGCATTCACCGTCCCTACGCTGGCTTAGCCAGGAGGGAAGGTTTCCCGAAGCTGCATGGTCGGGTTCCGCTTGGTCGGAAGAAGGCGCAACAGGCCATAGTCCGACTCGAAACAAAGTCCCGACCTGCTCTCGGGGTATTGGATGTCCCCGAGCACCGATGCCTTCAACGCGTCCATGTCCGCGACGTGGAGAAGGGGGCCATGGCACCTGGCTAGGCCAGGGTCGTAGGGCGCATACATTCTCTCAATGGAAGCAACGAGCGTGGAATGACCCAGGCACGCTCTGTAGAAAATGGGAATAGGGCACGCGGACCGACCGCCCGTCGTGTCAGGCCAGCCCTTAAAATCCCTCCAGTGTCGCAAGAGCGTCGTGTCGCCAAGGCAAGCAATGGCGCCGGCATGGATGCCCAAGATTTCCACGGTCCCTGGCTGCAAAGCGGCTAGGCCGTGTACAGCAAGGGCCACAGTTTGGAATTTGTACCCATCTTCTTGCATTTTGTCAATTAGGTCTCCAACATAGACCCAACCCCCCGAAGACCTCGCATAATCGGGACAATGTCTCGCGAGATACGCAGCAAGCTTCCCGATGCGCTCCGCTGTCTCGTCCGTCCGATAACTATGGCGCCGCCAGAACCCCGCGCCGCCTAGGGCGGCCGGGTTGTCGGCGTCAGAGACGCCTACGGCTGGCGGAGTCAGGGCCTTGTAGGCCCGAGACTCAAGTCCCTCGGGGGTGTCGTCAGAATGAAAGGCTGCACGAAGGTATCTTCTCGTCAGCTCAAACTGCATGGGCTCGAGGTTGTCTGTTCCTAGCAATGCAAATATCGGATCCTCGACGAGCTCTGCCATGTGTTTGAGCGTGTCGAAAGAACGCTCACGAAGGGCCTCGATCTTGGGAAGTACAGGACCAGTGGTATGTGCCTCCCGAATTCGCCGCTGCAACTGAGCTGGCGTGTTCTGTATAATTTGGGCCCGTTCGTTTTCTGAAAGGTAAAGGCTCTTACCCTTGAAGGCATCGGCGTGGCCGACGACGACCTCGTCTCCGCCTTGGCGGGGCGGGCCATCTGTCGGGAGGGGCTGCCGCACATCAGGAGAGGGCGGCAGGGTCTCTCGACGCAAGAAGTTTTTCGCCGTAGGGCCGAGCCGGCAGTTGTCATCATCTGGATAAGCTGTCGCAGGGTCGTCCTGATATGGATAACCAGTGAGGTCGGCGATGGATGGGCTGGTCTCAGGAGGCTCTGGCACGTCTGGGACACTTGGAGCTTCGACTTCAGAAGCTGGCTCCGCAACGTCTTGGCCGCCCGGAGCGGCGACTGTCGGGGCCTCTTTCTCAGCGGACTCGGCCTCGGCATCGGGGGAGCTTTCGGGCTCATCGGTAGGGGCGCAGCCGCGTGCCTCGCCTCGAGCTCAGACGGCGCCGTGGAGACGGCCTCCATGTCAACCTCCATTGGTTCGCTTTTTATTACTGCGTCGCCCGCGCTGGCTGGGCCAGCCGGGCCTTCAGGCTGAGTAGGATCGCGCATTGCCTTCTCCGCCTTGGCTGGGCCAGGCGGAGCAGCGCAGCAGGCTGCGTGTCAGGTACCGCATTATCCACAATTGCTGGGTCCTGCGGACCAGCTGGTGGGGAAGCGGGAGCGGCAAACATCGGAGCTGTTTGTGCGGCCTGGGCCGCTTCCTGAACTTCTGTGTTTTCAAGCTCATCAAAGTCGGCAGGTTCCTCTGCCATGGCTGGGCCGGGCAGGGGCGCTGGCACTTCCTCCGCCGCGGCTGGGCCGGGCGGAGGCGCGGGCACTTCCTCTGCCACGGCTGGGCCGGGCAGGGGCGCTGGAACTTCCTCTGCCACGACTGGGCCGGGCAGAGGCGTTGGCTGCACAGGTACCATAAGCCCTCCCGTGGGCGCGCCGCTCCATCTACGAGGCCGTGAGCTCTCGCTCGGAGCTGATACTTCAGGAGTGGGGCTGACATCGGGTACCTTGCCACGGAAAGCTTCTACGACGGCGGCTGCATATTTCTTCCACGGAACAGAGTAGCCGCCTGGTTCATGCCAGCCCCTTTTCTTAGCAAGCATGTACCTAGACTGCGCGGTAGAGAAGATGTCAACCTCCATGTCATCTAAACCGTCTTGGTCAACCGTGGTCGGTTGTCCACTGGAGGTGGCACGCTTCCACTCATTGAACCAGTCGAGTTCTCGCTTGAGGGCCTTACGGGGACGATTGTCCCCGTCACCAAAGTGGGCGTGAGAAACCTCGCGGATGGACTGAATAATGCGAGTTGCGGCGTCATCCCCCTCTGGTGCTCTTCTTCTTCGCAAACGCCTTCCGCAGCTCTTCGCTAGCAGGGGGGCCCTCGGCTGTCGAACTCCTCCTCCACGATGCGCTTCGTGACATCTTCCCCCAAAGGCGGCGTCTGCCACAACGCCCGGCCCATGTTGATGATGTCTGCATGTCGGCCAAATCCCTTCGACTCTGCAGCAGAATCCAACCGAGCCATCCCATTCAGCGCCTCGTGAACTACATTCATGGGCCCTGCCCGCGTATCTTCGTTCTTCCAGGCCTCGTCGGAACTCCCGTCAGACGAGTCGATGCGCCCCCCCCTGGTGACTGTGCATGCAGCAGCCAACAAATTCACGATGTACCGCTGGCTCGTTCGCGACACGACATACCCGTCCAAGTACTTCTCCCACGACGCCCGATACGAATAGTACACCTCCGGCTCGGCAGCCACCGGGCGGCTCCCCTTCGCCGTCACGCGGCGCCGTTTCCCCACAACGGCCGCCGTTGTCTCCTCTCTTCGCGACGTCTCCGCTGCCTCCGTGCTCTGCTGCCCGTTCAACATGTCCAGCCACGCTGGGACATCCTTCCCGTCCACCGCCATGCATTTCCCAAGATCGGACAGCATTGGGCCCCACCACTTGGCGTCGCCTTCTGCTAAGCACCACGGACGCATGTACACGCTCAGCCGACGCGAGTTTTCCTCCTGCGATAGCGACGTGCCAGGGGTTGGCCCAAACGTCCACGTAGGCAAATGCAGACGGCGCCTTCTCTCCCAACACCACGCATGCCGCAGCCCACGGAGCTCGGGAATGTCTGGCAGCAAGATCCTCCCAGGCGCCTCCAACGCCACGAAGTGCTCGCCGCTCCTGTAGTTGCACCGGATTCCTCCTTCGCGGCACTCTTTCGCGCACCGCCGTCCCGCGTCTGTGAAGGCTGCCCGATGCACTTCCTGCTGGCCCAGAGGGGGATGGATCTTCTCCATAGACCAATGCAGCAACATCTCGTATGGGCTCAGCACATCCACGTCGTAAACACTGCCACGGTAGCCGTACGTCAAAGCAAACGGGGCCTCCGTGCACATGAAATTCAGATTCCCTCTGCCAGACCGCATGCCCGATACTACTCCTCTGCCTCCTGCTTTGCCCGTCTCACTCTCCTCGCGCTTCGACAAGTCTAACGCTGGAAACGCACCGTGGGGAACGTCCGAATGCATTCAGCCATGAGCGCGTCCGGGTGGTCTGCATGCAACGATAACAAACAATATTCCAATGGTGTCCGCACGATGCCCATGCACTCCAGATCACGGACGAGACGTCGAGAATAGTGCTGGAACTCCTGCGCCGCCATCCGGTTCGTTGCGCGGGCCCCGTCCGACGCCATCTTCCTTTCCAGCGTCGCGCTCAGCCTGTGAATCTCCTTCTGCCCAATGTCTGGCATTTTCGACGAGTACCCGCCAAAGTAACCTGCAGCCAAGGCCACGGCCGCTTGCAAGTCGTTCGCCTGAGCTGCTAGGTCTCCGCCCCGATAGCACGTCCGCCTCTTCGCGTCGAACAACAATACCTCGTGGGACTGTGGGAGAATAGGCAGGCGATGCGGGAACTTCACATCGGCGTTGCTCCCAGCAAAGGCAATGAGCGCTCGGGGACCTGCGTTCAACCACTCACTGTTCCGAGCAGGCAGCACTGTCCCTAACGCGCTCCGAGGCCCTGTCATCGGCATACACCGCGAAACGGCCAGGCAGCGACACACAAGCAGCGGCTCCATGCACATCTGGTTCTCCAACGGGAAATCCGCTTTGCAACCGCTCTTACCTTTCGGCATGCACGACCGCAGCGGCCGCCGCTCACCCGTGCGCTCACACTTCGGCTGCACGTGATGGTTCATACGGGACAGGCAGTGCTGTAACCGCTTGCCGTGCTCGTCTGCCCACCCCGCCGCGCCAGCATCTGCGCCCCGACTCCTCCAGAAAAAAGCTGGCAGACGACTCAAGACCATGTCTTCCGCAAGCGCCGGCCAAACCGCCTCAACTTCTCCCCTCTCTGCCCCGACCTGCTCCGACGACGGGCACGACGCGCAGCGACTGTAAGTGAGAAACTTATTGTAAGCATCCGCGGAGATGAGCTTCTCGCGAAGCATGGTCCCCAGCTCAGACAAAGTAGAGAATTGCCCCACCATCTGCACATCCGCCGTCGCGCATTGCGCGAATGCCCCAGCAATGAACTTTGCCTACGACAATTCCAAGCTAGCCTCCCGACGTTTCCAGGATTCAATCAAAAGTGATGACGGTCCCAAGATATCCCCACGGATGTCTGAGAGCCGTCACGAGGCTCCTGGGTGGTGGTGTGCCTGGATATGCTTCTTCAGACACACCACGCACATTAGCGCTCCCAAAACCTTTGTCTCCACGGCACCTGGTGATCGGCGTTGCTGCCGCACTTGCTTTCGGAATGCCTCCAATCAACAAGAACTGACCTCTCATACCGCTTTCCCTGCGCTCTGACAAGGCCATGGACACCGAAGACTCGTCTCCCGAACATTCAACACGGCTCCATGGCCACTTCCCCTACTTTTCGCGCCACGAGGCTTCTGCTACAAAGCCTGCTAATCGAAGGACGGCGCCAGGGCGTGCCGAAGGCAGATGGATACAAGAACGCATGCACGTGCAGCACACCTTCGGCCATCTGCGCTTCCACTGCGCCCACCATGGCATCAGCTCGTCCTGCAGCGCCTCCCATCGGTGTAGCATTGCTGCCGAACTCGTCCATGCATGGACTGCCCGTCACCGCACAGTGTGGACAATCCGAACACATGCGGAACCATGCAGACTCGGGAGCACAACCCGGGTCATTACCTGGAAGGCGCGAACACAGCACAGCGGATCGCGAGCAGTGATACCACGCCGCACGTCGTACTCGGGCAGCTCCACCGCCACCAGGTCTTCCCCGCCGCCAACGTCTTCGCCAGGGCACAAACTTGGATGCTTCACCCCCAAACATCTCCGAACGTCGTCCCTCTCCGAAGCGAAAACTGGGTCGAAGCGTCGCCCACGGTATAAGTGCAGCGCAAGGCCCGAATGCCGCTCGCTGGGGGTAAACGTAGTGAACACAGGCACGCCATAAAATATACGGCTGCTAAACACAATGTGGCGTTTGTTGCTCCATATCTGCCGTGTCCCTGCCAATCGGCTCGACATGAACCTGTAATTCCGCAGCAACGCTTTCTCCGCTGCGGTCAAGCCGATGCTCTGGTCAATCTTCGACACGTCGCCAGCCACCTTCTTCCTCCGCCCACCGCTGGTTTCATACTCTCCTGCGGGATGCCTCAACGTCAGCCAACCCCCAACAGTCCCACACCCCCTACAAACAGCCCCCTCTCCCTCCACCCCTCTTGCCCTCCAGCGCTGACCCCTCTGGTCCTGTGCGCAGCAAATTGTACGCGCGCTGCGCGGCCGCCCCGATCTGCTGGTCGGGCACGTCGTTCGCCCCACCCTCCCGCAACGCTCTGGAGATAGACATCGACATTCCAAGCTTGACCTTCGTCACGAACGAGAGACTCCGTAGGCCAGGACTGAAGTCCAAATCTTGTCGTATTTGTCCCTCGCATGGAGTCGAATGCGTGCAGAGACACTGGCGGCGCCCCGAACTCGGTCTTCCGTCGCCATCGATCCTGCTGCGGAAAATCAAGCCCGCCCACGCACCACGGCAACGTGATGTTGAAAACCTGAGGGATGTACTCGGCTCGGAACTGGTCGATCAAGTTCGAGCCCGCACGTAAGGTTAAATCTGAAAATTGCGCAAACGCCTCCTCCCTGCTCGCTTCCACGCTCCTGCCGACGTCCGAATCCCGCTGCGGCATGAACAACATGGGCCTCCCTCTGTCGAGTTCCCGCCCCAGGTCACCGACGTTGCCGCAGCGCTCCGCCGGCGTAGCGGCCTCGGGTCCACTCCGAGAAAAGGCGCGTCCTCTGGCACGTCGAGTTTCAGAACGTCTGCAAGCCTGTTCGGAACGGCTGGGGCGTCTGTCGACGCCAGCTTCAGGGCCTCCTGCCGCACCTGGTCCATGTCGACATTGTACCCCGGCTGTCTCGCGCTCTTGTGCATGGCGACAAGCTCAACCACGATGTTCCTGCGAACGGTGGCCTCTCTCAGCAGAGCGTTCAGATCCACGACGCCTGACGTGACCACGACACGCACCCTGTTCGCAAGCGCCTCCCCAGTCACGGGAAGCGAAATGTGAACGGCGCCCGCCTCCAGCTTCTGCATCTGCTCTACCGTGCTCGCCCAGTCCATCGGGGCGCTGAAGAGCTGGCCCGCGCACGCAACCCGCCCCTCATTCTGAAACAGCGGAACATGTAACAAATGCTGTGGGCGCTTGCTCTTTTGCGCCTCGCGCACATCCATCGAGAACAACATCATTCTGGTCCAGTATCGGGACGCGCACGTCTTCTCCATCCACGTCACTTTTTTCTCGTATATCCACTTATCCACGTACCCGTACCAATTGTCACTCGCGAGGCCCATGGGGATCACCTCGTTCCGCTCCATCGCCAGTCGGCATGACTTGCACACAAGAACACGGCAACTCCTGCAGAGCCGCTCCCTCGGCGGTCGCCAGCGAGGTGGCTGCCAACTGCGGTCGAGAGCTAGCGCGACGCTGCCGATGCACACCTTGATGCGCCGTCCGCGCGCGTTCTCTGCTGAGCCGCACGCTACGCCACCCCACCCCTCCCACCCCCAGTCAGCATCGTCGAAGCATCGGCCGCAGCGCTGAGCCCGCCGACCGCAGTTATTCCAACCCCCGCTGGCGGCCGCACGTCCTCGGCGGGCCCCCCCGAGCACATTCGTGATCTTCTGGGCAGCAAATGAGCACCGTCTCTTTCAAGTCTAGCACCCCGCGCCATCTCCCAGCCTCCTCAAGCGGGCCCACGCTGGCGCGATCGAAAACCTCGGGGTCAATCTCGAGTGTCCAATCCCCAAGTCTGGGCGCCATCCCCGGCCCGAGTGGCGCCAGCGGGGTGCCCGACTGGCAGCGCCGCTGCTGGAACAGTTTCATCGAAAAGTTCTGCTCCAAAGCCTTCGCAGGAAGACCGAACAACCACTCGCCACTCACGTAGCCGATCTCCGACCAGAAGCCCCCCGTGTCTAAGCATATGCGGGCGCAGGCAAAACATATCAAACTGCGGACGCACTCGTCGTTGTACACCTGCAGAGTGTAATCCATGCAGCGCCAATCCACAGTCAGCCCGACTGCAGGGAAGTCTTGCCTTTCGCGGCAGGCGATGGCTTCACGATGCAAAGCCCACGTTCGCTCGACGACCATCCGAGCTCCTGGATAGACTGACTGAACCACCGCCTCTATGGCCGCCCCGTGCGCCTCTTCGACGTGCCCCCGCAACGCTGCGTCCCACGGGTGCTCCGCAGCTCGACGCACCTGCTCCGCCGTCGCGTTCCCGTCGGCACACTGCCAAGTGCAGTCTCGGAATGCATGCGCCACTCCTGGAGACCTACCCCCGACGACGCATCGACATCGTCCCCGCAGAGAGTCGGTCGTGCACGGATGCAACAAAACGACAGCGACTCCGCGACGTCCAGCCATCTCTGGAACTCGTATTTCTTCTGAAAACCTGCGCAGCACACGACGTGGCACAAGTCTTGGCCGCTCCACTCCTCTGCCATCTCCTCAGCGGCGCCGCGCGGCTCTGTCGACGGCGCTACGCCTTGCATTCGGTGGAGGCTGCTGCCGTCGCGCATCTGCCCCACACCGAAATCAAATGACCGCTCGGCGACGAACGGCGCCTGCTGGCCGGCCGCGCCAGGCGCTGGCTGCTCCTGACGAGATCCCTGCAGGCGCTCGGATCCAGTCCCCCTCCGCGGGCGGCGCGGCTCTGGATGCGGCGGGGGCGGAGGTGGCGGCGCCCCGTCGCTGCCCGTCCCTTGTTCCCGCGCGGCTGCATCTCCGTCGGCGCCGACTGCGTGCTGCGGCTGCTCCGCATGCGGCGAACATGGCGAATGGCCAGTTCTGCCAGAACCGACCCCAAGCTGCCGCGCAACAGCCGCTGTGCCAGACTCGCTCGCTGGCTCCTCCTGCTGAAGCCGTTCGAAATGACTCCTCACTGCATCGACGTTGTCCCGCGCGTGAATGGCCGCCCACGTGCCTGACGGCGACGCCCACCGATGCAGGGTGAGTGTCTGCTGCACGTCATCGTACCGCACAATCGCCACATTCTGCCCTGCACACTGACACACGGCTAACAATTCCAAATCACTCAAGAAGAAGCCTTCCTGCTGCATGGCTTGCACGTAGTGCGGGAACACTCCGCCCAGGAAATGTGGGAATGGCTCCACCGAGGAAAGGGCCTCGAATCGAGGTACATGTCGCAACAACTCGCTCAGGATGGACGCAGGCCCAGCGACTACCCCGATGAAGTCGTCCGGAACCCAGCTGATGGAATCCATCGCTTTCTCGAGGAACGTCGCCAAGATGTTACTCCCACAATGCTCCACCACACTCCTTCTGAACAAGTGCCCTTCAGCGCATTCCCCAAACATAACATCAGCTTTGCACATGCCAAGGCCAGGGCCTGAATCACCCCAGCGTTCATTCAAGTATTCATCTTCAAGCCCCATCGTGGCCAATAATGAGCGCAAGAAACACTCCCTCATCTCTGGCGCGCAAAGAGGCTTGAATGCCTCGACAATCTCCGCCCTCTGCGCCGCGAACACTGCGCGCGCCTGCGCTTCCCGCGCGACGGCCCCCACGCAAGCCGCCTGAACGCCGGCCGCATCCCGCGCCGAGCGTTCCCATATGAGCCGCGCGTCCACAGACAAAACGTGGGCTCCAGCATCCAGCCCCGTTTCAAACTTGGCCTGTGGTTTCAGCGCATCGCTCCACAGCGCGCTGACGAACTCCTCGAGCAGGTTCACGTCGCCCATGCGAACCCTGCACTCGCCCGCTGTCCGCCAACGTCTGCGCCAGAAATGCGCGCGCACCGGGGCGTCGATAAACTTCAGGGAATGAGGCACCGAACACTGAGTGAATGCTGCAAGCGCCATCCCCGCCTGTTTGTTCTGCACCTCCTAAACCGTCCCCCCGCAACGGTCGCGAGGCTGGCAGGCGGTCGCCTGGTGCCAATGACCACTGCCATTCCGCATGGCACAGATGGCCACCCCTTCGCAAGGGGCACCGCCGGAGGCGCCGCCGCGCGAGGCATGGCGGCCCCCGCCGAGGCCGACGACACACAGAGCGTCGCTCGGAACGTCACTCCGCTCCATCTTCGGGCCAAGTGGTGACGGACCAGTAGCCCACTTCTCTGTCTGAGCCCTCGTGAAGCGCCGCGGGGGCCTCCTGCTACTCCGCACGGGGTACTCCCTCGAGAAGACGAGTTGACCCCAACAACGCCAATCATGGATGCATTCTCCCACGCGGGAGACCCGCGCGACGGAGTCTGCTCAACGGAACCAGTTGGGCGGATGAGCAAGGCAACGCCGTCCATATGACATGCAATGCAATGCTGCGCAATGCAACGTACTGAACTGCCTAGGCGATGCAATGCAGGGCAAGGTAATTAACGTAAAGCAGTACATTGCAATGCACCTCCTCCTGCCCTTCCTCCTCCTCCTCCTCCACCCCCTCCTGTAAGGGCGCGATGTTTCGCTGGGCGCCTCTCGTGCGCTGGCTCAAATTGACCCGGGGCGAGACGCAGCGGCAAAGAAGCGGAGCGCAATGATGGACTGGCATACGGATGATTCCGATATCCACTCAAAATGAGGACGTCCCGAGATCTTTTCAAGGCGGGGACGCAGATGAACGAACGGCTGCGCGTCCTTGCGCTCAGCTGTGAGGCACCGTCAACCACAGAGAGAAAAATGAGACAGAGCATGTGTGTGCACGCATGCTCGAGAGGGCTCGGGGGGGCGGGGGACCAGAGAAGCTATGCGATGCAAGAAGGAGCGGAGCCAAAGGGGCGACATAATGAAAACCCCTCTTGACTTCCTTCACGCGCAAGCACAAACCAGGACGTCCCGAGATCTTTTCAAGGCGGGGACACAGATGAACGAACGGCTGCGCGTCCTTGCGCTCAGCTGTGAGGCACCGTCAACCCAAGCCGTTCCCAAGAATGTTTACTGGGTGGGTGGGCAAGGGTGATTATATAACGACGCGCGCCATTCACTCAAAAGGACTTTAGCGAGTTTCCTATTGAGGGCTGGCGGATAGGCGGCAGCGATAGCGGTCCATTTCGCACCATTCGGGGCGTTGCCCTCCAGCACGATGTGTGGACGGCCAGACTTGTTACAAATACCATTAATCTGACCACACCGACGATCGAGGCAGCAACTATCCTGAACATCTATGTTCAGACACAAAAATCTTGTTCGTTTGCGCCAGCGAGCCCCCTCCTGACACTGATCGAGACATCTTACAACAGCCCCCCGTTCTATAACCCCCAGAACCTCTCTCGTGGCAAAAACGCGTGAATTCACAGGATGCTCAAGTATGCAGGGGACTTTGAAATTCTCGCAACATCTGATGACGCTCAGCGCGGCCCGCATGGTCTTATTGCCCGATGCCAGGCGAGCCAGCTGTTTTGTACTCAGAAGATGCCGCGGAAGTCCCCAGGGCTGCGATGCCGAGCGGATGGCTCCCACTCGGTCGGCAGCGGTGGTCCAGGGCCCACAAGGCGGCGCCAGCATCACGGCCAGGACGCGGCCTGCGGCGATGTCGGAGCACAAGCCCCGCAGGACCTTCCGTCGGGTGAGGTCGCCGCCCGGCCCGTGCAGCGTGTCCCAGAACCTGGCTGGCACGCCCATGGCCATTGCGGACCGACCCACGCCTCCTTTGCCACTGAAGCAGTCGGCCACATATTGGCCAGTCAGACGCAGCCGAGCTCCCGCAAGTCGAGCGGCGAGGCGCGATCCGAAATGATGTCCGCGAGCTGAACCCCGCAGACCAGGAACACGTTTTGCACCGTGCGGCTCCGAGTTGACCACGTGGCTGCCAGGCGCGCGTGCTTCTCGTAGCGGACGACGCTGCGCTTGGCTCTCCACTGCCAGCGTGTCTGCACCTCGGCCAGCCGCCCCCACCTCCTCGCCATGCATACCAAGGCCCTTGAAAGGCAAACCTGATACGGCACCAACTCGGCTCTTGCTGGCAGGTCTTGGAGACGTAGGCTGAACCTCCTGCGGTACTCTGGGCACGTGAAGTTCCACGGGTACTCGGGGCGCTTCTCCTTCTTCATCTGACACAGCACAGGGCCCAAGAAGCGCATCCAGGGCGAGTCTGACTCTAGCGACACCTTCACCAGGCCCGCTCCCTCCCACGGGCCTTCCTCCTCCGGGGAGAGCCTCAGGGTCCAGAAACTCCAGCCCAGGGGGAGGCGCCAGGCACCGTAGCTCGACCCGTCGGGGTTGAAATGCGGGACGCCGACCATCAGCCTCTCGGCCCAGGAGGGGTGAGTTCCAGTCTGGTGCAGTCCGGTCAGCTGGCTCACCAACGCCGAGGTCACCATGGCAACGTCCCTGCTCTCCATGACCTCGCCAATGGTCCCAACCCTCTGGTGCTCGCGCAGCGACGGAATCCACACGGCCTCCCTCTCCAGGTAAGGGGACCCGTAGTGGCGGGCAAGGCGCTCGTGCGACTGCGCGAACCTGGGCTGCCGCGCGGCGTCGGTCTCGACCTCGGGCTCGGAGCTCCCGCTGTCGGAGGAGCCGTCGCTCTCTCGCACTCCCTGAGCGGGCTCCGCTGGCACAGGCATCTCCTTCAGGTCCTCCGCCATCTGCCCCGAGCTCCGCGGCAGGGGACGGCCCTGCACCGCTGTCTTCAGGAGCTCCGACTCGCACAGCTGGTGCTCCCGCCAAGCTGCCGGCGACGGCAGCGGCGCCACTGGCGGCAAAGGGGCAAGCTGCCGCGGGCATCCCGCCTCCTGACCCTGGGCAGACGGCCCCAGGCCAGGCCTCAGGCGAGACGGCGCCGGCCGCTGCGCGCGCCGGCGTCCCGCCCCCGGCCTCGCGCCCTGTCTGGTCTGCAGGGGGCCGAGGCAGCGGCCACGCCCGTCCGGCGCCTGCGGGCACACAGGCAGCATCGCGGGCCGCGGCGCCACCGGCTACCTTCTCAGGTGCGGACCAGGCGGGAGACCGCCCTGAGCCCGCCTGGGAGCCCTCGAGCTCCAACAGCTCAGCCAGAAGGGCGGACTTTGCTCCGTCAGGATCGAATAGCCGCGAGGGGAGGTCGGCACAGTTGAGCTTACTGGGTATCCAACGAACCGAACAACGAATATTTCGGCTCAGACAGACAGCGTGAAATCGACGAAATCTGGACCAACAAGTTGAAACAGGAGCTCCTCCCTCGATTGAAGCTTAGCACGACCGACATATTGTCACAGAGCAGCAACTGACGTATGTGGGACCCAAACACCGTGGTGGCGATACGATGTATGCTGCTGACCAGGGCTCGGGCCTCTAAGGTCAGGATGCCCTCAGGGTGCTGCCAGGCTCTTGCGAAGCAGGGCCCCCGCAGACCTGCGCGGAGCCCCCGGGCGGGCACCTCCGGGAAGTCCCTCATAACGTCCCACTGGCCCAGCTCCTCCTCATCTTCAGGAAGGCCCTTGAGTTCCCATTTTCCACTCTCGCTCATGCTGAAACCAGCTGCACAGAGCGCAGCCTCGCGGGCACTGTGCGCGCAGCGCCGGCGGAAGCGGGCTCGCTCAGGCACGCGCCCGACTGACTCCACCAGCTCCCGCGGCCAAAAGGCCCTTGCCAGTCCGTAGCCGTGAAGACTGGCATCTGACTGCTGCACCAAGGGATTCCAAGGTAGCCACCAATCTGATTCCAGGAAGTACATCAAAGAGCTGAAGGCCGTCAGCTCCTGCCGCGCCTCAGTCCATAGCACGGCCGCCTCGTCGTAGTGGGCTCGCACGAAGCCGTAGACTGAATTGAAGGCTGACAAGGTGCCGCGCGAGCAGAGGCCACAAAAGGTTAGGTGGCCCAGCACTGCTTCCACGGCCCACCCCTTGACACGGCGGCGGGCTAGGAGGCCTCGCACGGCCTGGCGGCAGCGCCAGAACCGATCACCGGTCACACGAGTGCGCAATTGGCCCCCGTCGATCTCCGTGCCCAGCGCTACTGCCTTGTCCGGCACCAGCTCGTCTTTGTGCAGCAGTAGGCTCAGCTTGGTGAACTCGCCTGTCAGCTGGTTCATCACGCCGCTCACGAGTTCAGAGAAGAGCGAGAAGACCCCCAAGTTATCAACATACACGTAGTGCCTGACTTCCTGGGACGCTCTGCCCGGCGCGAACACGAGCGGTGGCCCATGGTCTGAGAGACCGGGCCCCCGAAGGAGCGCGCTGCTGCGGCGGCTCACCTCCTCGTTGGCCCGCTGGGCGAAGTAGAGAGACCAGCTGAAGCCCATGGGCAGCACCTGCCAGCAAGGGTAGATGGCCGTCGACGTCTGCACCTTGGTCCCCTCGACCTCGGTCACGCCGAAACCCCCCAGCCTTGACCGGCGGCAGGCAGAAGTACTGCGAGAGGGCCGAATCAATACGCATCCTATGAAAGCAGTCCTTCACGTCCGCCATGCCGATGTACACCTGCTGCGCCTCCAGCGCGGCGCGGAGGTCCTCGTAGTTCGAGAAGCCCGCGTCTGGCACGTGCACCTCGATTCTGGCAAGGCCCTCGCTGCTCAAAAGTTCCACCCCAGGAGGGTCCTTGAAGTGGGCGTTCGCACGGCGGGCGTCGACTATGAGGCGAAGCCGGCGCCGCCCATCCTTCCACACGAAAAACATCCCAATTCTCTCTTTCGGTGTTAGAGTCCATCCCAGAATGCCAGCCGACAGCAGCCGGCGCACCAGGCCGCGGTACTCCTTGTGGTTGAACTTGAGGACCGAGTCGAAGTATGGCTCGACGTCAGTCGGCAAGGGTGATTCTCGCAACATGCGCTCATGGCGCTCCTGCAGGAAAGTAAGGGCCTCGCCAGGCAAGAGGTCCTCTAGACGCGGGCAGTCGCTCACGTCCATCGGCATGCTGACGAGCCCTGCACTGTAGGAGGCGACCGTCGTCGGGCCACTGCGCCCGTCGTATGGCGAGCGGCCCCGCAGCAGCTCCCGGAGGGCCGCCTGCGGATCCTGCAACTTGGCGTCCGGCTGCCGGCCCCGAACGAGGCCCTCGAAGCGCGCTAGTACATCCCGCTGCATGTCATTGGCTGGGCCAGGAAGCGAGTCGTACCCCGACATCCAGTTAACGGCATCGACGATACCGTTGACCTCCGCCGCAATCCGATTCTCTCGGCCGAACTGCCTCGCCCTGCAAGACCTGCCGCGAATTCGGCGGCCAGCGTCGCCCAGCAGCGGGAGCGGCAGGAAGCTGCGGGCTCCACGCGAGGGCGGCAGGCGGCCGCCGTCGTGCCCCGGCAAAAAGGGCCCGGGGGAGGGGCTGGCCCCCCCGGGCCCGGGTGCCGTCATGGCCCCGCGGAGGCGACGCCCCTGGCCCGGCCGCGCCCGCGGCCGCCTCGGCCGCCACCGCGCCCCGCACCTGCTGCGTCGCCTCCAGCTCCTTCTGCTCCGCCGACGGTCCTAGTAGGCACCCCGCGTAGCGTACCTGCCCGATTCTGCGCCTGCTCCACCTCGCACGTCTTCTGCGCCCCCTGGTGGATGTAGCCCCTGAGCTCTGACCCCGAGACGTCCTTCTCCGAGCTCACGTCCGCGAAGATGTCCGCGTTCGTCCAGCTCGGCTTGAGCAGGTCTCCGTAGGCCTCCAGCGTGGCGGACCCGCGGTGAGTCATCTTCCCCACCATCACTGCAGGCCGCTCATGTTCAGCTGGACACGTAATAAGCCCTGGTACCAGGCCTCCACGATCGTCCTCAGCTTCTGCACCACCCAGTCATTCTCCCCACGGCCCCTCACGCATACGGTGAGGTCGGGCTCGAGCCGCAGGTCGCCTCCGTGCCTCACCATGTGCTCGCGCATGTGGAGAGCCCCCGGCGGTCTGCCCACCCGTGCGTCTGGGCGGCGCCCCTGCCTCGACTCGCCTACCACGTCTCGCCATCGTCTGTCCCGTCCGCCCTGCTCGTCGTAGAAGACCCAGAGCGTGCGGGCGAGGGCGTCACGTTGCTCGCCCTGCGGCCCCGCCAGCAGCGGCTGCGCCAGCTCTGGCATAGCCGCGCCGCGTGGGGGCCCGGCGGGCTCCTCATCCTCGAGCGGCGCCGCGGCCGCAGTGCGTCGGCGCTCGGGGCCCTTGGCACGCGCCTGGCTCCTGCTTGGGCCATGCCTGAAAGCCTCCTCCTCTGCCAGGCGCCCAGCGTCCGACCCCGCGCCCAGCCGGCCGAGTCGCCCCGTGCCACCGTCGGCGGACCTCAGCACCCCGAACGCCTCAGGCCCGTCCTCGAAGCTCAGGCCTCCAGTCTTCGCCACGTCGACCTCCGCCCCGATCACATCGTCGGGCACGCCACTGCGGCCGACCCAGGCGTCACCCCCAGCAGGAGCCTCCAGCGGCGTCCCCGCCCGGCGAGCCACGGCCATGCTCAGGCACAGCAGGCCCCTCCGCTCCGCGGCCAGCCGCCTACCAGCGCCCTCCTGCCACGAGACCCGCTGGCCGCTCACGGCCCCGGCCTCCCTCGGCTCAGGCGACGCCGCCTCTACCTCCAGCGCCGCCTGACGGCCCCGCGTCAGCGTCTTGGCCCGATTCTCAGGCCCCAGCGCCTCTTCGAAGCGATACAGCCTCCGCATCCTGCCCATCCGCTGCGCCAGCGGGATGGGTCGGGCAGGCCAGGTCTCGGCCCTGCCGCAGCTCATGTCCTCCACGTAGATGTCAACCTCTGGGGACAGGATGACCCGTCCGCCCTCTGCCACGTAGTGCAGCTGCACCCATACGTCATCGACGTCGTCGCCGGCGAATCGGCAGACCCCAGGCTCCACTGAGAGCGCTCTAGTCCACCACCTCCGCCCCACGACGCTGAGGAGCCACCGCACGAGCGTCGTCATGCCTGCGACCGGGAACTCCCACCAGCCAGTGCACCAGGCCTCCGGGCAGCACCCCAGTGAGCCTCTCAGCCGCCCTCTCGCCCGGCGTCGCCGCCGGCCGCCTCGCAGGCCGGGCGGGTCGCACCCGGCGGCGGCTCGCAGGCCGGGCAAGCCGCGCGGGGAGGCGGCTCGCAAGCCGGGCAGGCCGCGGCCTCTGGGCCAGCCGCCGCCTCTGGACACGCAGGACAGGCCGGGCACGAGGGTCAGGGCAGGCCGCCCGCGTCGGGCCCTCCTCTGCTCCAACGTAGGCCGCGGCCTCCAGCGCCACTACCACCCAGGCCAGCGGCGCGGCCGCCCCTCAGGGATGGCGCCCATCCATCGACTCTGGACCAGAGAAGCTATGCGATGCAAGAAGGAGCGGAGCCAAAGGGGCGACATAATGAAAACCCCTCTTGACTTCCTTCACGTGCAAGCACAAACCAGTCACGAGGACTCATTTCCGGCGATCCTGGAACCCAAATCGGCTCACTGAGACCGCCACGCAGGCAAACCTCCGAATATCGAAAGTCGGCTACAAACCGTCGACGACGACGACGAGGAAAGGCACGACGCGGTCGGGGCCACCCGCTACAAAACGACGCTCCTGGCCCAATAATCGGAGCAGAAATGGGAGCCCCTCCCGAACCGAACGCTTTATTAATTTCGGCGCGATGCCTGCGCCGTGCAGCAAGGACGCCCATGAGAAGAACAAGTTAAAATCCGCCCAAACCTTGTGCCGCAACAACGTCGTTCCCCATCAGACAGGTTAGGGTTGTGAATTTTCAAAACATACATCCCAGACACCCCCGCCCAGCATACCGCGGCCGCCGACCCCCATTTGTGCCGATGGCCCCCGAGTATCCCCGAGCACCCCCCCTCGCGCCCTCGACGAACGCGACCACGTAACACACCATGACACACCACAGCATGACATAACATGACAGAACAGAGCTAGCACATCACAGAACAGCGCGGCGATGGCCGAAGAAGAGCCAACCACGATGCCGGGATGCTTGACTGTTCATTGCACTGCTTGCACCGCCCGCCTGGACATGCTTAGTGCAGGGCAAACCGCGCTTGACAATTCCGAAGGAGAACGAATTTGCATGATCTGCAGGGCAAAGTGTCAATACATTACAATCAAGGCCACCGCTCATCGAACACGCGCGGCTGGGGGCACCGAAAAGCCGAGCGGCCACGCACTGGGCACTCGCAGCCGCGCAGCTCTCATACGCAGCTACGATTGGCTCTTATGGCCTATTCCTTCCTCTGCTAGGGCCTCGCGAAAAAACACCGATCAGTCAATGGTGATCTCGATCCGGGCCTGCGGGCAGAGGTCGCGGTGCGCCACAGGGAAGACGAAGGCATCTTTCATGAGGTAGAGCATCCCCTGCGCGCTGCCGATCGGGCCACGCCCTGTCGCATGGTAGAGCACAATTTCGACGCCTTCCTGCGAGTCTCGATTCCCGACGCTGTGCACGAGCGCACAACGCCGAATGAACGCGCCAACCTGATCCACCAGTTAGAACTTCTTCTTCGGCGACCAGGCAACCGTGAAGGACGCGCCCTCGACGTTCGCGACGACGCCAGTGAAGGTCCCACGGAAAGGCCCCTTCATAAAATCTCGAACGCTGAGGAAATCAGCGCACACGTCAGCCTGCGGAATTGCGAACGCAACTCCAGCCGCCATGTGCGGTAACGACGGCATCGTCACAGCTGACGCGACGGTCCCTGGCACGGCAACGCCCTTCGCCGTGCTGGAATGCAACGCCCGCACCTGCGTCAGGAGCTTCCCGTTCCAGTCACCCCCCTCCGGCAGCGTTGCCACGCGGACGTTCGCGAAAGCAAAAATTACTTTCGGCTGCTGCGCTGAGCGCGGCCCAGTCCGCGAGGACACCACTTGCAAAATATCACGCGCAGCAGCATCGAACAAAGTCACGATCACTGGGCCCGTGCGGCCCATCATCATCGCGCCCATCGCCAGCCCTCCGCTGCTGGACGCGGCACTGCCGCGCTTCTGCGGCGAGTCCTTCAAACCCTTCTGCGGCGAGTCCTTCAACCCCTTGCTGTTGCCCTTCTTCCCCGTTGTGCGAGGCTGGTCGTCGAAGTGCATGACGAACCCCTCGAAATTCCAGTGCCCCTCGAAACTCGACAACTCGCGCATCGATCGGGGCCCGATGTGCGCGGTCGCCCCCGCGGCTGCCCCGCCCGCCACTTCCATCGCATCGACCGGGTCCGCCATCAGGGGCGCAGACCTTCGCCTTCTTCGCCGGTGACAGCGCGCCGCCACGCTCCCGCGCGGCGCCAGGGCCAGCGCCGGAAGGCTGTGTCAGGTGAGTCACTGAGCGCGCGCCGCTCGCACGCGCGATGGCCAGCACGTCGGCTTGGCGGGCGTCGCCGGGGCGCCCAGTGCCAAACGTCGCCACTGCGGGCAATTTCACGCCCACCACGCGGTGGATCGCCGAGTAATATTCCTCCACCCAAAACTCCTGCGGCGGATCCTCAGGCAAGAAGGCCCGAATGCTGGGCGGCGCAGAATCGACGTTTTTCTTCCAGGCAGCGATCACGCCCGCGTCCACCACGACTGCGTCCGCGGAGTCCAAGTGCGTCAGCATCTCCTCGCGGTCTCTTACCGCGCCCTCCGTGATGCCCGCGCCTTCCCAAGGATTCACTTTGGGCGCGAATGGCGCCGCGGGCGTCGCGCAGCCCGAACCGGCCCGGCAACTCACGACGGTCTCCAAGGCCTCGCAATACTTGCCGCGCCGGAATAGCTCGGCGCTCTCCGCGGTCAAAAAGGCGCGGCAGCTCGACGGGATCCGCTGCTTCTCCTCTTCCCACGACGCCGCTAGGATGCGTTCAACTTCCGCGTGGTCTTCCTGCGCTGCGTTCGCAGCGACCCATGACCGCTCCGCCTGCGCCGCCACGCTCGCGTTGCCAATCTCCACCGGGCACAGCGGCGCGAACCCGGGGATGCTCTCCAGGGGGGGCGCGCTGACTACGTCGGTCACGGCGGCAAAATACGCACCCGACATGCACTGCTCAAACAGCGCTGCCGTCGGAGGGGCGCACTTCGTCAGCGCGTCCCAGCCGCCCCAGACCTTCGCGTCCAAGGCTCCGAACAGCGCGGCGGTCATACTGGAGCACACCTCCCCGGCGGCATCCTTCCTCGCCGCGTCGCCGAAGCTGGCCACGGGGATCGCGGGCGCGAAGACGCCGTCCGTGAACCTGTGACGGAGCCGTCGATCCTCATGCGAACGTTGAACATTGCACTGGACGACCAGCGCGTAGTATGAGTTGTACATGAACTTGGCCCGCCGCACAGGCTCCGCGACGAGCTCGTCCGTCGGCGTGACGGGGCGAAACTCTGCATTTCTGGTCGATGAAGGACTGGAGTTCCGCGTGCTCTGTCTTGAGCACGAGCTCCAAGGTGTCTCTAGCCATGCTCTGCTAATCCTCCTGGCCCATCTCCGACGGCAGCACGTACGGGAAGTCCTGCTGTTCCAAGCGCCCCGCAATGCGCTGCAACAGCGCGTCGACATGCATGGTCTCGATGGCCCGCGTGAGCTCCATGAAGTCATCCTTGGACAGTGAACGATTTTGCCCCCATGCCTTCTGCGAAAATACAACGCCGATCCCCCCGTCGCCGACCTTCATGCCGTTGCCTTCCAATAAGACCTGGAGCCCCTCAACGCCGGGGAAGGACATCTCGCCGTTCACGGACGCGTCATTGAACATGCCGGTCCACAAAGCGTTCTGCATGATGGCAGTGCCGCGCGGATTGCACAGGGCGACAGGCGAGACTGCGTTGGGCGCGCACGATATCCCAGCAGGGCCTTCGAACCAGAATGCCTCCTCCCGAGGGCGCCCGCGCAACTCGACGGCTCCAAGTGGCCAAAGAGATCCCCAACGAGGCCCCGACGAGGCCTTCGCACGGATCGGGTGCCCCTCTATTTGCTCCCGCACTTCCCTGATCACCTCAACTCGCCTGGACATCGTTCCTGGATGGGCTAATGGGCAAACGCGAAGCGCCCAGATCTCCGAGCGTCTGGATCTAGGCCCTGAGCCCGCCAGGCGTCTTGGAACTTAGAGTTGCGAGAATGCCTGAGAGATAAATGGCCGTACCAGCGTGGGGCGCGGCGTTGACGACGTCAGAACAGCTCCTCGTTATGGTAGAGCATGCGGTCTGCGATGCCAGAGTTGCGAGGATGTCTTCGGCGATCGTTGCGCGCACCTTTCAGCTGAAGGCATGCTCGAGAGCCAGCGTCACGATAATGTCTCAAGCATTAGTGGCCGGACTATCATGGAACAAAGTAGTTGCAGGCACAGAGCTGCGAGAAGGCCTCAGGTGACGTACGGTCAGAAAATGTCGACTGAGACTCGCAAATATCGTGCAACGCTCTGGGCGTAAGTGGTTTACGGCGTTTTTACCTAACAGCGAAGACTGTTAGGTTTCTAAAGGTCTCAAAAGAAGGCATCATGACTCCCCAGGGGGGTCCGGGCAGGATCCGGGGAGAATCCGCGGGAGTCGTTTTAAACAAACAGTTACACACTGCGTGGTCTTCGAGTTCCCAGAACTCCATTCCCGGGCCACATTCTGAATGCCCGGAGCCAACTGTACGCCACTTCGTGCTCTTCGAGTTCCCGGAACTCCATTCCCGGGCCACATGTTGAATGCCCGGAGTCAACAATACGCCACTTCGTGGTCTTCGAATTCCCAAAACTCAATTCCTGGGCATGATTTTGAATGCCCGGAGCCAACTGTAGGCCACTTCGTGGTCCTCGAGTTCCCAGATCTCCATTCCTGGGCATGATTTTGAATGCCCGGAGCCAACTGTACGCCACTTCGTCGTCTTCGAGGTCCCAGAACTCCACTCCTGGGCATGATTTTGAATGCCCGGAGCCAACTGTAGGCCACTTCGTGGTCTTCGAGTTCCCAATATTCCATTCCTGGGCATGATTTTGAATGCCCGGAGCCAACTGCAGGCCACTTCGTGTACCATATTTTGAATGCTGAGGCAGGCTGAGGCTGAGGCTGAGGCAAGCCGAGGCTGATGCAGGCTGAGGCTGAGGCCGAGGCTGAAGGCAGACTGAGGCTGAGGCTGAAGCAGGCTGAGGCTGAGGCTGAGGCAGGCTGAGGCTGAGGCAGAGGCAGGCTGAGGCTGAGGCAGGCTGAGGCTGAGGCTGAGGCTGATGCAGGCTGAGGCTGAGGCAGGCTGAGGCTGAGGCTGAGGCCGAGGCTGAAGGCAGACTGAGGCTGAGGCTGAGGCAGGCTGAGGCTGAGGCTGAGGCTGAGGCAGGCTGAGGCTGAGGCTGAGGCAGGCTGATGCTGAGGCAGGCTGAGGCTGAGGCTGAGGCTGATGCAGGCTGAGGCTGAGGCAGGCTGAGGCTGAGGCCGAGGCTGAAGGCACACTGAGGCTGAGGCTGAGGCAGGCTGAGGCTGAGGCTGAGGCAGGAGGCTGAGGCTGAGGCTGAGGCAGGCTGAGGCTGAGGCTGAGGCTGATGGGCTGAGGCTGAGGCAGGCTGAGGCTGAGGCCGAGGCTGAAGGCAGACTGAGGCTGAGGCTGAAGCAGGCTGAGGCTGAGGCTGAGGCAGGCTGAGGCAGGCTGAGGCTGAGGCTGAGGCAGGCCGAGGCTGAGGCTGAGGCAGGTTGAGGTTGAGGCAGGCTGAGGCTGAGGCTGTGACTGCGACTGCCGTTGCCACTGCGACTGTCATCGCGAATGCGACTGCGACTGCGAGAACAGCAGAATTCTACAACTGGACTCTTATCTGAATCTTAAGGGGTCGAAGTTTGAGCATGCGCCCTTTGTGAATCATTGCTCCTCCTCCTCTGCCTCTTCCTCGTTGTCCCCGCCCTCGCCCTGGCCCCGTCAACAAGGACACACCAGGCGCAGCTGAACATTTCACTGGTGGCGCCCATATAATGTCGTTCCTGTTGCCCGATTGAAGAAAAACGCCTGGCGGGTAATTCACCAGGTCTTCAAAATTAGTGAGAGTTTCAGCGATATTTCCCAGAAGGTCCCGCACGCTACCCGATTGCGAACAAACGCCCGGCGGGTAGCTAACCGGGACTTCGCGCAAACAGAAAACGACGCAGAGAGCGCTGCACTTCGAACGCTTTCCTTCCTCATTCCCTTTTCCTCCTCCTTCCCTTCCTCCCCTGGCAATGACAAGCGGCGCGATCATACCAATACCTTGCAACGTCTCGCTTCCCCTGCTCACGGCATCCCCCCGCCCCTTACATATCCCCTAGCACACGCGCGCACGACGCACACACACACACACACCAACGCGCACACACACACACACACACTAACACACACACACTAACACACACACACACACACACACACACACACACACACACACACACACACACACACACGCACACACACGTACACGCGCGCACGCACGCGCACCCCCCCCCACCACACACGCACACACACACACGGTCGCACTGTCTGCGAACCTCCGCGCGGGCCCGTGCTCACTGACGCTGGCTGTGCTCGACGTGGTACGAGACCTATGTTGCTTCACATCATCAATTTGGCCCCTGCTGACTTTTTGCAAAACAATATATTGGGATGAAACGCTGCCGCTGGATATATCGAGCACAGTTGATCACAACACAAACGCTCCTGCGATCCCCGCCAAAATGGCAAGAAATGGTAAGCTCAGATCCGCATGGCTACATTGCAACCGAACCGCTTGACCACCATCTCGACCGAACTGGCGGAATTCGACCACGCGTCCGACAAAATACGTTCGACGAGGGATGCGCTGCACAATGCCCCGGCCACGGGCAGCGCTACGAGGGAAAGCGGGCCCTTCGATGTGTCACTTTCAGCGCCCGTGAAAGTGACACCTCCCAGGGCCCACTTAAAGAGCACCAGAAAGGCTCCAAGAAGGCCCCGAGAAGGCCCCAGGGCGGCACCAAGAGGGCTCCCAGAGGGACCCAAGAGAGGCCCCAAGAAGGGCCCAAGAGGGCCCTCCGCGGTGTCACTTTCAACGCCCGTGAAAATGACACCTCCCAGGGCCCACTTAGGGCCTCAGAAAAGCTCTAAGAAGGCCCCGAAAGGGCCATAGAGAGCCGCCCTGGGTTCAACTCCGCGTGGCGGAGTTGGAAGCGATAACTTCAATACCCTGCTGGAGGCCTCTTAGGGGCCCTAAGACGGCACTGAAGAACCCCATCGGGGCTTTTTCAAAGGCAGAGGAGGGCGCAAAAAGGGGCCTCAGTGAGCCCCTGGTCTAACTCCACCTGGCGGAATTGGAAGCGATATCGCCCGGCGCCTTCATGGAGCCGCTCGGAGCTTCCAAGACGGCTCCAGAAGGCCCCAGGAGGGCCCCAAGAGGATCGAACGACGATTCCTGGAAGTGCACCAGTGAGACCCTTGTTGACCTCCGCCTGGCGGAGTTGGAAGCGACAATTTCCAGTGCCCTCTTGGGGCCTCTGGGGGGCCCCTCAGAAAGCTTTGGGGAGCACAGTGAAGGCCTTCGCAGGGCCGCGTGAGAGCCGTACCAGGGCCGCATGTGTGCGCGGATGGGGGCGACGAGTGCTGACGCTGACGAATATGAGAACTAGAACCACGCGCGCGCTTCGCGCGCGCTTAGGTTCTGTCGAGTCACAGACCCAGGAATCGTTGTGAGAAGAAATTGGTGACGCGAAGCGTCGTGGGGGCGTCCTTGGACGTCTGGGGTCTCCTGGGGCCTCTTGAGGGGCCTCCTGGGGGCCTCCTGGCGGCCTCTTGGGGCGGAAGGCTCGAGCTTGCGGTTCGTGGTCCCCCTCTGGGCCCCCTCTTGGGCCCGTCTTGGGGCCCTCTTGGGCCATCTTGGGCACCTCTTGGGCCGTCTTGGGGCCCTCTTGGGCTGTCCTGGGGCCCTCTTGGGAAGCTTCTTGGGCCGTCTTGGGGCGGTCTTGGGCGCCTCTTGGGCCGTCCTGTAACGTCGGAAAGCCCAAAAGGCGAACTTTGTGAAAAATGTACGTTTTACGAAGGGAATGGGCCAATTTTTGCGTCTAGGGGCCCTCTTGGGACGCATGTTGGAGGCTTCTTGGGGCGTCTTGGGGGCGTCCTTGGACGTCTGGGGTCTCCTGGGGCCTCTTGAGGGGCCTCCTGGGGGCCTCCTGGCGGCCTCTTGGGGCGGAAGGCTCGAGCTTGCGGTTCGTGGTCCCCCTCTGGGCCCCTCTTGGGCCCGTCTTGGGGCCCTCTTGGGCCATCTTGGGCGCCTCTTGGGCCGTCTTGGGGCCCTCTTGGGCTGTCCTGGGGCCCTCTTGGAAGCTTCTTGGGCCGTCTTGGGGCGGTCTTGGGCGCCTCTTGGGCCGTCCTGTAACGTCGGAAAACCCAAAAGGCGACTTTGTTGAAAATGCACGTTTTACGAAGGGAATGGGTCAATTTTTGCGTCTAGGGGCCCTCTTGGGACGCATGTTGGAGGCTTCTTGGGGCGTCTTGGGGGCGTCCTTGGACGTCTGGGGTCTCCTGGGGCCTCTTGAGGGGCCTCCTGGGGGCCTCCTGGCGGCCTCTTGGGGCGGAAGGCTCGAGCTTGCGGTTCGTGGTCCCCCTCTGGGCCCCCTCTTGGGCCCGTCTTGGGGCCCCTCTTGGGCTTGTCCTGGGCCCTCTTGTGAAAGCTCTTGGGCCGTCTTGGGGCGGTCTTGGGCGCCTCTTGGGCCGTCCTGTAACGTCGGAAAGCCCAAAAGGAACTTTGTTGAAAATGTACGTTTTACGAAGGGAATGGGCCAATTTTTGCGTCTAGGGGCCCTCTTGGGACGCATGTTGGAGGCTTCTTGGGGCCTCTTGGGGGCGTCCTTGGACGTCTGGAGGCCATCTTCAGCATCTCGGAGCCCTCTTGGAGGCCTCTTGGAAGTTTCTTGGGCCGTCTTGGGCGCTCCTGGGGCCGTCTTGTCTGACCGGGGAGGCCTCCGGCAAGCCCCGACGAGCCTCCGGGCCCCCCGGAGCCCACATTTGTGGTCGAGGTCCCGGCCCCGGGCCCCCGGACCCGGTGCGCCGTTATATGTGTATGATGAGGGCGATCAAGGCTGGCCCGAAACAAATCCTGGCGCCATTGCAGGCCGCCGATTATCGGCCACGCCGCCAGGACGACGCCAAGCAACAAAACGACACCAACCAACAAACCGACACCAACCAACAAACCAACAAATCGACACCGGCCAACAAAAGGACACCAAGCAACAAAACGACACCAAGCAACAAAACGACACCAACCAACGAAACGACACCAACCAACAAAACGGCACGAATCAACAAACCGGCACTGACCAACCAAACGACAAATCACTTCACGACACCAATGAACAACGCGAAATCCACCGACCGCCAACCAAACATAAAATCAACAGACACAACGAAACCAACCCATAGAGCCAGACCAACCACTGGATTCGTGAGTCGGGGTAGTCATGGAAGTGAGCCGCTGCAGCCCGCGGAAGCCAATAACAGTGACCAGAGCACCGCAATGCAGCAGCGTTCCCGGGCGGCGGCGGGAGTCTCGGATCTCCCGCGGGACTGGAGCGTAGCGAGTTCGTCCTGGGTCCGGTTTAGTGAAGTGAAGAATTTCGGGGTGCTTGCATGGCAAAAACCTTCACTTCACTAATCTGGGGCCCCTGGAGCCCCAGGGCGATTCAGGTCCCCTCGCTGTCTGGGTAGTCCAGGGGGCGCAGTGGCGGCTTACCAGAGGCCCTGTTCCCTAGCCTCACTTGCTTTCACCCGTGGTGCTCGACGGCCGTCTCGGAGCTGTCTTGTGGCGGTCTGGGGCAATCCCGAAGCCTCTTGGAGCCATGCCAAGGCCCCAAGGCGCCACCAATGGGGGCCCCAAGAGAGCTCCCAGAGGGCCCCGAAAAGGCCTACAACAGATTGCACGTTCGCGCGAATTCTTTGTACCACTTTGGGGGGTCCCTCTTGGGGCCCTCGGGGAACGTTCTTGGGGCCCTCCGAGGGCCCACTGGGGCCCCGGGAAGGCCCCAAGAACGCTCCCAGAGGGCCCCATGAATGCTCCAAGAGGGCCCCAAGAGGACCCCCACAAGTGACAAAAACTATTTGCATGAGGGTGCAACTTACTCGGCGCCTCTTGGGGCGCTCTTGGAGCCGTGCTGGGCGCCACTCGTGGACGACATGGGCTGGGCGACGGCATGTGGACCCTGTCGCTTGGGCCATCGGGGGTGTTCCCCAATGGGGCCACGAAGCTTGTGAGCGTATGACGGAATGGGCTGGGCGGCGGCCTGTGGGCCCTGCCAGTGGGGCCGTCGGTGTAGCTCCCCGTGGGGCCACGAAGCGTGTGAAACGTATGCCGAAATATGCTGGGCGGCGGCCTGGGAAACCTGCCGCTGGGACGTTTTTTGGGTGGAGCTGCCTATAGGGGCACGAAATGTTTGAGGGTGTCATTAATGTGGCCTGGGCGACGGCATGTGGACCTTGCCGCCGGGACCTCCGATGAGCTCCTCATGGGGACACGAAGCGTCTGAGGGGCGTGCCGACATGGGCTGGGCGGCGCACTAAGGAGCCTGCCGATGGGGCCTTCGGTGGAGCACCTCACAAGGCCACGAGACTTGCGGGGGATGTGGCGAAGCAGAGACGCGGGGGAACAAGGGAAACGTTTTGATGATGTTGATGAGGATGGTGGTAGTATTGATGATGGAGACGACGAGAATGCTGATGATGCTGATGATGATGGTGATGGCGACGATGACGATGGACGATGACGACGGGGACACGCGGAGAGCCGGGGCAGATACGCGAAGAGGGAGGACGAGGGAGGGGGCCGGAAAAAATGACGCGGGGCGGTGTCTCTTCAAAACGAAGAACCAACACTGCAATATGGTAGGAAATTTCTGGACGACCCCCCCCCCGTGGCGCGGTCAATGTCCGCGACAGCATCGCTGGCACTACGAACGAAATGATCAAACTCTTCCTGCGACGTTACCCGCGGGGTGGATCAGCCAGGGATGGGGGTCGAAACCACCCCAGCGCAAAGCAAATGTACAATCCTGAGAAACCCCAGCCCACATCAACCGATCCGCAACAAGCACGCAAGCCTTTGACGACCCCAACGCACGTGACATCGCATAACGCGACGCGCCATCGAAAACGTTCGACGCGCGGCCTCGGAATGACATCGGGCTTCATGGAACGCCGAATGGAAAACATGAAAAACCGCCCTGTGGGCTCCGAGACCCAAAATTACTGATGTGAAGGATTTCGGCTCGTCGACGTGGATCTCCCGGCCGCGGTGCCAGCTTCCCGCCCGCGAGCGGGCCACCCGCGCCGCCACCTGGGAAAAGAAACAAAAAACTCTCTAAAGCAACGTTTCCCCATCACCCCGCCGCTCCGCCTCGGGGTCCGCGTAATGGACGACGCAGGAGCCGTTGAAGCGGCCATGGTGGTCCGTGCACCACTCCACGCGAGAAACCTGGGAGGCGCTGCAATGCGATACGCACCGCGCACCGGACTCCCCAGGAGCAGAATTGCAATGAGGAGAGGGTTCGCGGACGAGCCTGGCCCGCTTTGCCGAAGTCATCACGCGCCTGCTTCTTCGACAGCCCTCATGGAAGCAAGGCCACGTACACGCGGTTGCCGCGCACCGGCGACCGCGAGCGAGCAGCGTCCTGGGAACCCCGCCCACGGTCAATGCATAGCACATGTGCGAACAAGATCCGACAGACCCCCTTTAGAAAAATGGCCCTCCAAGGCGCGCAGCGGCGGCGTCGTAGGCGCGCGGGGCGCCTCTCCGACTGCAAGCGGCGCCCGCCGCGCCGCCAAAGGCGCCCCTGCGCCGCCGCCGCCCGCCTGCCTCGCTGCGACGGCGGGGGCGACGCACTCCCGCTGGGGCCCGTCGTCGTCGCTGCGCAGCCTATCCGGGCGAAACGCACGGGAGACCAAAGCCGCGAGACCGTGCCCCCGGCACTCACATCAAACATCGCCGGGAGCGCCCATGCATCCGCGAATCCCACAATTTACACACCGGCGCCTCTAAAAGTCGGGGCTCACCCACGGTCTGGTCAAGGACTGCGTGTCCGAGGTAAAGCCGCCGACCTTTCATTGGCGCGCAGGTGCCCACCCGCCCCTGGCACCCGGACCCCCCCGCGCATCCTTTCCGAGCGCGCTGCCCTCGCCCAGCCGTCCAGGTTCACGGCAAGCACTTTCTGGCCGTGCTCGACGTCTGCGGCCCCCGTGGCTTGCGCCACCGCGGCTTTCCCCAGAAGGGGCGCCGCCGCCTCCGCGCCCGGGTCTCGCTCGCCGACGGCAACCTGGGCAACGAAACGCTGGCGCTCGCAAGAAAACGAAAACAACGCAACGCACTGGATGCGCCGACACGACCAGGGGAGAGCGCGCATAATGCACTGCACCACTACCGAACAAAAACTCACGGAACGCAACGCGTTCGCGGGCCCGCGCCCCGACCACAACGCGCGCAACCCGTCGTCCGTGCAGACAGGGTGGATGACAATCCTGTCCTGCACATGAAACGCATGCGCAGGAAAATCGTGCGACCGGCAGCCTGGCACAGCGCGGGGGCCAACCAGTCGGCCTTGTCCTTGTCGTAGCTCCCGAGCGCGGGGCGCGCGCACTGCGCCTGTCCGCCCAGGGCAACCGCGAAGACCTGAATGGTACATATTGCACAGGTGCGACCCCCCCCCAAAAAAAACCCACCAAAAACTGCGCGAGAAATGCCCTGCCCTCCCCCTGGAGGCAAAAGGAGCATGGAATGACGCATTTCAATGGGCGCGCCTGCTGTCCGTTGGTGCAGGTGCGGGCGTGGTGAAAGAGCACGGAGGCGGGAGCTCCGAGCACAATGCCGCACGACATCGCAGGAGGGGGGCGGCCCGCTGGAAGACGCGAAGCGCGACTGTATGGGGAAACAGCGGTCTCGAGCCAGCTTGTCAGAACAAATGCAAATGAAAACGTGCCGGCAACGCAGCGCAATGTGATCCTGCCGGGGGACTGGCGAACGTCGCTGCCACCACTATTACCCAGCGCGCACGCAGATGCACGCGCGAACACAAACACACGCTTTTTGCCATCGCAGCGCCAAGGAACCGCGGTCGCGAAGAGGCTAGCAACGGGCTACTAAGTGCACCTGCGTTGAGGTGGAGCCAAACACAAACACACACACACAAACACGTGCCTCTTGTCACCTTCGGCACCATGCCACCTCACACACACAAACACACACACACAAACACACACACACAAACAAAGGTCCACAATGCCCTGGACAAACCGCGCCGCAATGAATCACAAAGTGGCGGCACCGATGGATCAATGAATCAATGAATCAATGAGTCAATGGATCAAAGAGTCAATGAACCCGTAAGACAAGGAGTATGTGAATCAATGAGTCAATGAGTCAATGAACCAATGTGTCGCACCTCGTGGGAATTGCACGTGTCCCGGACGAACCCGCGAGAGCGTCGAATGACGTAGGCATTAT
>CAUYUJ010019173.1:95707-108644 GCA_963575745.1 Prorocentrum cordatum | reverse complement strand
GCGTGCGCGTGCGCGTGCCCTTTGATGCCCTTTGATACCTTCCCCGCCGGGAGGGGGTGAGCTCTGGCATGCCTCGAAGAGGCCACGCGGCGAGCGAGGGGGGGAAGGGAGGAGGAGGAGGAAGAAGAGGAGGAGGAAAAGGAGGAGGAGGAGGAGGAGGAGGAGGAGGAGGAGGGGAGGAGGAGGAGGAGGAGGAGGAGGAGGAGGACGAGGAGGAGGAGGCCTTCCCAGAAGGCGGCGGGGTTTCTCAGGAGTTCCCCCGGCCTCCAGAGAAATGTTCTGCGCTAAGCGTTGGGGGTCGATGCGTCTCCCTCTGCACCTATGCCCCCCTTAGCGCTGCCGCCGAATTTCCGGGTCATGGTTCGGCTCTCTGGCGGCCATTCGCGACGATCCCGGCACACCCGGAACGCCCTCGGCGAGGAGTGGCTGCTGAAGAGACGCCCGACCTTGGAAGACCGCGGAAAACCAACGAAAACGTCCGAAACCTCGGAGCCCCTTGTGAGCCTGCCCCCCCCCCCCAACGCTGTCCCTGAGATGGGTGGGGGGGGGGGGGGGGCCCCAACGCTGCCACTGAGCCTGTCCCTCTCTGGCGCTGCCCCTGAGCCTACCCCCCCCACGGGCGGCCAGTCCGGCGGCGCACGCGTCTGCACGACGTTCAGGTCCGGCGCGTCGGCAACGATCATGCCGCCGCCGTCGCCGCCGAACGGTGCGGACGAACTACGCGCGGGCAGCGGGGGCGAAGGGCGGCGACGGCGACGGCGGCGGGCACGGCGACGAGGGCGGCGACGATGGCGGCAGCAACGGCGACGGCGACAACGGCGGCGGCGAAGATGGCAGATGCGGCGGCGACAACACCGGAGCGAGGAGCGAGGAGCGAGGGAGGAGGAGCTAGGAACGAGGAGACAAGGAGGAGGAAGGAGCAGGGGGAATCCTGGGAAAGGAGGAGGACGAGGAGGAGGAAGGTGGAGGAAGAGGACCATGAGGATGATGAGAAAGGGGAAGGCGAAGCAGGGGGGGACCAATGGGGGTCGGGGGACAGGAAGAGGAGGGGTGCAGCTACAGGAGGGACGGGGGAGGAGCGAAGGGACATCGGGAAGGGAAAGCGAACGGATGGGAGGAGGGAGAGAGAAGGAGGGCGCCAGGGGAGACCGGGGAAGTCCCTCTTCGTTTTGCTCGCCACTCCTCCTCCTCATTCTCGTCCTCCTCCTCCTCCTCCTCCTCTTCCCCATCCTCCTCCTCCGCCCCCTCCCCCCCCCACCTCCGACGACGGCGACGACGAAAAACAGGAGTCACGGCAGCCGCGGCGACGACAACGACAGCGACCACAACAACAACATCGACGACGACGACGACGACCGCAACGACGACCACAGCAACAGCAACAGCAACAGCAACAGCAACAGCAACAGCAACAGCAGCAATCATTTTACCCGAACGCGTGGTGTTCTTCCCAGTGCCAGGGTTTTCATACGACACCAGGCAATACCCCCACTTCGTGGGGGGGCATTACAAGCTCTACCAAATATCCAAACGACTCTTCGCGACCACCCAAACCCAGCTTCCCGCCCTATGACGTTGGGACACTTCATTCGTGGCGTGCGGACGACCGTGGCTACTACACTGGCGTGGGGTACACACCCACAGAACTTGGTCACTTATTCGGGGCGCGCATGTGCCCAGCATGGTGCAATTGTGCCATACAATACATAATACAGAGAGACAGAGAGAGAGACAGATTGGAGATTTCGGCGTGCGCGCGAAAAAAACGAATGTGTCCCGCATGGTATTATTTGACAGGGATGATGGCCCTGGCAGGTGCGCAACCGTTGTCGCAGAAGTTCGAAAAAGTTGCTCGCAAAAGCCCGTTTGACAGAAATGTTTAAAAAGTGTTTTTCCTACGAATCCGCAAGAGCGCGCGGGATGAGATTTTGACATTTTTTGTTGAAAAACCATTGGTTTTTTGATGTTTTTATGTTAAAATCGCTCCGAACACTAAGCTTTTGGAAGGATTTCGTCTTGCGCGCGCGAATGTCCACTTTACCTTATTTTTTGCAAGGGATTCTTGAAATTTGATTATATTAGAACAAGAAATGTCATTTTATAGTGTTTTTTGCAAGGGAAAGCGGGGGGGGACAAAACAACCGGATCTTGATCACATCGAATTACCTGAGGCTTCCTCACGAAAATGATGAAAATGTAGCTGCGGCCTAGGCGGCGCAGGGGGGCCGTGCACCAGGGGCCCCAACAATAATTATTCTTATTCTTTAGAATTAATAATGTTCAACAACAACAACAACAACGACGACGCCGACGCCGGCGCCAACACCAACGCCACCGCCACCGCCGCCACCAACGACAACGCCACCACCACCGCCGCCACCAACAACAACAACAACAACAACAACAACACCGACAACGACAACAATCATTTCACCGTCATACGCCGCGCTTCCACATGTCATACGCACCCGTCTGGACACCGCGCCCCATCATGGGGGGTTTGGCTGGTATGCGGGGCCCGACATTCCCTCCCCAGATCTCCCGCCCAAGAAAATATTGCCACCACCTCTTCCGAGGAACTTCGACATCCACAGCTCGGGCGGCACATCGCTATCGCAATCGCCTTGCGCGCGCCCCGCATCTCGGAGGAGGAGGAAGAGGACGAAGAGGGGAGGGAAGATGAGGGAGAGGAAGAGGGAGAGGAGAGGAGGGGGAGGAGGAAGGAGGAAGGGGAGGAAGGAAGAGTAGTTGTAGTAGCAGTACCTCCGAGGGCGAGGTCGTTCGAACAGTTACGTCACAATCCTGCGGCCTCGGCGCGTGACCCTGAACGTTCACGCCCCCAGGCTGTGCCGATCCCATGCTCGCATCCTCCACCTGCCCCCTTACACCCTCTCAAGGAATCCCTGAAGTCAATCCTTCGACCCTCGATCCTTGGAGCCCCTGGAAGTCATTCGTCCTCCTTCTTCTCCTCCTCCACATTATCGATGCCCTCCAAAAGTGATAGTTATCAAATAATTAGGTTCAACAGGGACTCTTGGAAGCCCCTCAGAGGCGATGCCGAAACGAGGGCCCGAGTCTTGCGTAAAAGGTGAGGAAGTATCAAACGGGAGCGACGAGGGAGGACGGAAAGGGGAATGGAAGAGGGAGGGAGGAGGAAGGCAGGAGGAGGGAGGAGACAAGGGGGGCGAAAAGGGAAAGGAGGAGGGAGGAGGAAGAGGGAGGAAAGAGGGACGGGAGAGGGAGGAGGGAGGAGGGAGAAGAGGAGGGGGTGGAGGGAGGAAAAGGGAGGAAGAGAGAGGGGGAGGAGGTCGGTCGGTCGCTGCATCGGGCCTCGAATCGAAGGATCAACTGCAACACATGTCGGGAGGAACACAATCGATATGTACGACCTGCAGTGCGCGCCAAACGGATCGGAGAAGGTGCGCCCTCCCCTGGGAGCCCCGAGTTGTCTTCGCTCTACCATTTGCGGTGAAACTCCAGGAGTTTAAATCTCTCGGTGAGGCTAAGTTTCGAGAACGATGCGACATCTACTGCTGCTGTGCTCTTGCTACGTTGCGTGCGCGTGCAAATTGTGATTTGCTGTACATCTGCTCTACGAAGAGGGGGGGGCCGAGGTCGCTTCAGGAGGAGGAGGGAGGAACGATAGCAGGAAGGGATCATTCACTGGGCGCTCCTCGCCCCGACCATCTCTGACTGTCGACCGACCACGCTCGGCCGTGACCTGCGCCGCACTGTCTGACACTGCGACCGTCACGGCACCCCTCGAGCGTCCTGAGGCGGAGGCCGTCGCAGCAGAAGGGGGTGGAAAAGGGAGAAAGAGGAAGGAGGGAGGAGGGAGGAGGGAGGAGGAGGAGGAGGAGGAGGAGGAGAAAGAAGAAGGAGGAGGAGGAGGAGGAGGAGGAGGAAGAGAAGAAGGATCGGAGTCCGAAGGAAGCCCGTGCGATGCCTGAAGACATCCCAAGGAATCCTGATGGAACCCATATGGATTCCCAGGAAATCAGCAGGGATCCTAAAACAAAAAAAAAACATTGGAATCCGAAGGGACTCCATCGAAATCCGAAGGACACCCAGAAAGGCATCCCCGGACGGAGCCAACGCCCAGGGGCGTACGGGCACGCTGCGCGCTCTGCAGAGGGGTGCGCCGCACTGGACCCGAGGCCTTCGCTGAAGCGTGTGAGGGGTGTGCCGAAATAGGGGGCCACATGCGAACCCTACCCTTACCTGCCCCCCACGATTTCTGAGGGGGAGGGTGGGGTTCACTTCGCTCGGGAGCTCCCGAGCGGAGTGAACCCTACCCCTACCCCTCAGAAGTCGTGGGGGGCAGGTAGGGGTAGGGTTCGCATGTGGCCCCCTACGAAAGTCGCCTGAACCCTTCGGTGAAGCCCACTGGGGCCACGAAACATGTGAAGGGTGTGCCGACATTGGCCCGAGACCTTCGGTGAAACCCACCACGGCCAGGGAACGTGTGAGGGGTGTGCCGAAGTAGACCCGAGGCCTTCGGCGGAGCCTCGAGTGGGGCCACGAAGCGTGTGGGGGGGGGCGTGCCGAAAGTAACCCCAACCCTCCAGTGAAACCCACCCGGGCCACGACATGTGTGAGGGGCGCGCCGAGCCGGACCCGAGGCCTCCCAGGGGCCCCTTGTGGGATCCCTACAGCACCTCCTGGGGCCCCTGTGGGATCCCTGCAGAACCCCCTGGGACCCCTACGGGATCCGTGCGGAAACTCATGGGGCGCCCTGAGGACTCCCATGCAGACCCGATTGGCCCTCTCCGGGCCCCGCTATTCCGATGTGCTTTGTTCGCCCCCCCCTCTCCCGGGGCCCCGGCAGCGGGCTTCAACAACAACAACAACAACAACAACAACAGCAACAACAACAACAACAACAACAACAACAACAACAACAACACCACCAACAACAACACCGACACCAACACCAACAACAACAGCAACAGCAACAACAACAACAACAACAACAACAACGACAATAACCAACACCACCACCAAGAACAACAACACCAACAACAACACCAACAACACCAACAACAACAACACCAACAACACCAACAACAACCACAAAAACAACCACAACAACAACGACAACAACGACAACAACCACAACAACCACAACAACAACATCAACAACAGCACCACCACCACCAACAACAACAACAGCAACGACAATAGCAACGACAACAACAGCAATAGCAACAACAACAACAACAACAACAACAACAACAACAACACCACCACCAACAACAACAACAACAACAACAGCAACAACGAATACGACGACGACGACGACGACGACGACGACGACGACGACGACGACGACGATCCACGCGGCGCCTGGCGGCGGCCTGCGACGCGGGGTCCTCCTCCGCCAGCTGCGCGTCGAGGTCGCTCGCGGGGGCGCGCACCGCGGCCGGCGAGGAGGCGCCCCGGCCAAGGGCGGCGGAGCGGCGAGGCGGGCGAGGACGGCGCACAGGCGCGCTGCGGCCGAGGCACGTCACCGAGGAGGAGGAGGAGGAGGAGGAGGAGGAGGAGGAGGCACGGCACATTGTGCAGCGAGGGCACTGCGATATACGGTGCGGGCGGCGTGCAGGGAGGGCCGGCACGGGCAGTGGGCCGTCGGTGAGGCCAAACGGGGCCAGCACACATTGGGCTAACACGAAGGGGCCCTGGGACACACACAAATAAATACACACATACAAATAACAGGATTCCCCGTATGTTCCCATGTGTTCTGGATTTCTGTCTACCCCCCACTTCCCATATTTTCCGATATTTTCGGGGGAATCGACGATGAATTGTGTCTGTGATTTTTTCCCTCCTGAACATTGGGCTAACACACGTCCTGAGAGGAGCACCGCCCCCTGCAGGGGTCAGCGGAGGACAGTCCACAAGAGGCCTTCCACGAGAAACCCAACCCTGAGACCCCAGGACGTCCACGGATTTCTGGTGTGGGAGCATCACGCTTTCCGTAGCAAAACCATCGAAACCCAAGGAACCCAGGGTACCCTGGAAACCCAGTGCACTAGGTTGTTTCTTGGCATGGCTCTCCACTGTAAGGATGCACGATGAGGATGCAGAGTGCCTTGGGGAGCCATGATGTCGACACCTTTTGAGCGGGGCGCGGCCAGCGACTGTGGCCAAGGCTGGGCCAGCGGGGCAAAGACGGACTGACTGCAATGCACAAGCGCGCTGTCGGAAGGCTCGAGGGCCAGACGTCGAGGCGCCTGCAGCTCTCCTGGCCCTCCATGGGGTCTCAAGGGGCGTCCTCGTGGCCACGGCTGGGTTCGCCTCGGAGTTCTGGCCAGACCGCCCCCTAGGACAGGCCTGCAAGGCGGCGGCGAGGATGGCGGCAGCGACGACGGCGGCGGCGGTGAGGACAGCGACGACGAGGGGGGCTCTGCGGCGGCTCAGCGATGGCGATGGGGACACACAGTCACACACACACACACATGATATGAAGATGCCTGGGATGACCACTGCCCAGCAAGCTTTGCACCGCGACGCTTGAGGCGGTGGATGAGGGAGGAGTGAGGGGGGTAGGAGGACGAGGGAGGAGGAAAAAGATGAGTTGGAAGCCTGGAAATGGGCACCAACACCAACACAGGGGGTTGCCTCCACAGGGGGAAGATGATCGTAGATTTCGGTGTTGGTGGTATTATGTCGGTCACCTTGGAAGCCAGAATACTGCCACCATCACCGAGATCGGGATCTTCTTCCCTCGGTGGAGGCACACCGCCGATATTGGTGTTGGTGTCAACCTCTAGGCCTGCGAATGAGGGGGAGGAAGAGGGAGAGGAAGGAGGTGAAGGAGGAACCCATATTGCGGGATGTCTCAGACGATTTGCCTGTTTGTTGGCCCAAATGTTTTCCGAACCCCTGTGTTATGGGTTCTCGTTTTGAAGATAACACTGTGGTCTCGGCATCCTCTTCCTCCCGCCTCTTTATTCCGTCTTCTTGCCCCCTCCCGCGCTGCTTCCTGGATGGCTGCGAAGTGCGCAACTGTCGCCACTCTCATGGGCTCACGGGGGGCACGGCGGAGTAGCGGAGTACGCGAGAACTCGCGGCTCCCTGGCTGGCTGCGAACTGTGCAACTGTCGCCACTTTAGCGGGCTCATCGGAGGCACGGCGGAGTAGCAGAGTACGCGAGACCTCGCAGCTCCTCGGGCAGCTGCGAAGTGCGCAACTGTCGCCGCTTGGGAAGCACGGCGGAGTAGCAGAGTGCCCGAAACCTCGCAGCTCCTCCTCCCTCCTCCTCCTCCTCCTCCTCCTCCCCTCCTCCCCCCTCCCCCTCCTCCCTCCCCCCCCCTCCTCCCCCTCCTCCCCCCCTCCTCCTCCTCCTCCTCCTCCTCCTCCTCCTCCTCCTGCTCCTCCTCCTCCTCCTCGTCAAAAAGTCAAACAAATGCCCCAAGTTAGCCAAAACATAATATAACAAAATCGTCCCATGACTATGTTTTACCATTTTTGAATTTCTTCCTCTTGTAAAGGGACGTGCCCGACTTCAGACTACATCTGCCCCCGTTCGCGCTCAGATCGTGGGGATGTCTCGGGCGGTTTGCCTGCTTGGTGGCCCAGGCCCTGTTCTTTTCAGAGCCCCATGGCCCATGCTCATCGCCACATACAGTCACCGGCCTGACCTAAAGAACGATTAATAAGGAACGAAGCCCCTTTTTTGGCAAGGAACAACGCATCATGAACCGCAAATAAGAAATAACGCACAAGGAACGCTAAATAACGCATGCAAGCCTGAGGAACGCCCGAGCCTCTTTTATAGAGCAAGCGTTCCTCCTTCCGGCCGCTCACTGTAGCAGGCGTTTTTTTTGGGGGGGGGGGGAGGTCGCCGCGGCCTGCCCGCGAGCGCCGCCCGCGTCGCCAGGGGGGTAGGGCGCGGCGGCGTGCCCGATGGGCGGGAGACGCCCCGGCCCGCGCCTTGGGCGCGGCCAGGGGCGGCCGCGCGAGGGCGCGGCGTGGGGCCGAGAGGTGCGCGCGGCATCTGCTGCCGAGGCGCGGCACCCGAGCCCCCCCCGGGCGGGAACCACCACGGGGGAAGCGCTTGCCCGTCCAGGCCCCGATTGTGGGAGCGCCGCCCGCTTCGGCGTCTCGGGCCCTCTCCGCCTGAGAGCCCCGACCGCGGTGTGGCAGGCGCAACCTGCGGCCACCGCAAGGGAGAGGCCGCCAGAGGAGCATCCTTGGCCCATTCGCGCCCGCGATGTGAGGATGTATGTCGACACTGGTTCGACGGCGGCGGCGACGGCGACGGCGACGGCGACGACGACGGTGACGGCGACGGCGACGGCGACGGCGGCGGCGGCGGCGGCGACCCCGAGCTCCTGAAGTCCGGCAGTTCCGGGGCGGCTCCTGGGCGACGGCGAGTGGGGGGGACAGGAGCCGGAAGGGAGGGGGGAGAGAAGCGAGGAGGAGGCGGAGGAGGAGGAGGAGAAGCGAGGAGGAGAAGCGAGGAGGAGGAAGAGGAGGACCAGTGTAAACCCAAGAGCCGTCAACGATGTTGGAATAAACCCTCCATCCACGCTCCCTCTTCATAGGCCCCTACAACGGTTCATTTCCATTGAGGGAATTGCCTTGTTGAAAGACATCCGTTTGAAGATCCTGAAGCATGCCAAAACATTGTTCTCGGGATTCCAACGCCACGGATCAACCTGATCGTTGCGTCTTGACCATCATGAATCGTGCCAGAACGCCATTCTTGGAACTTCAACACAGCGAACCAACGTAACTGCTGCACCCGCATAGTCCTGAATCCTTTCAAAACCCCATGTCTGGTACATTGAGCGAAAAATCAAAAACATACTCTAAACATAATCATTAATAATCAAAAAATGCTCCAAACATCGCCCCCATTTTTATAACTATTTTTGAATATTCCTCCTGTAGAGGGACTGGCCCGACTTAACGCTAAGGCGAGAACCACAGTTTGAAAAAGAACCGCCCTCAATCCGTGAAACTTTTGCAATTTTTTGAAAACGAAGGTGCGCCGCGTTAAGGCGAGAGCCACATGTTGAAAACGGGTCGCCTTCAATCCGTGAAGCTCTTGAAAATGTTTAAAACACATGTGCGCCGCCCTCACGCGAGAACCACATTTTGAAAACGACCCGCCCTCAATCCGCGAAGCTCTGGCATTTTTACAACGAATGTGGGCCGCGTTGAGGCGAGAGCCACATGTTGAAAACGAACCGCCCTCGATCTGTGAAACTGTTACCATCTTTTTAAGCTTCAGAATCATAAATGGTGCGGACATCTCATGCAAAACGCTCGGCCCGCCCTAAAAACTAGCTTCGGGGTACGACAGAGAGAAAATATTCATAAGGAAAAATAATGGAGGAGGAGGAGGAGGAGAAGGAGGAGGAGGAGGAGGAGAAGGAGGAGGAGGAGGAGGAGAAGGAGAAAGAGGAGGAGGAGGAGGAGGAGGAGGAGCGAGAAGGAGCGAGGAGGAGCGAGGAGGAGGAGGAGGAGGAGGAGGACGAGGAGTAAGGGAGGAGGAGGGGGAGGAGGAAGAGGAGGAGGAGGACGAGGAGGAGGAGGAGGAGGAGCAGGGAGGAGGGAAGAAGGGACGGTGATGAGGATAGGCAGGTGTGGAAATTAGGGGGCAACTCCTGGGAGGGTGGAGGGACGGTGATGAGGATAGTGCAGGTTCGTGTCGCGACAACCCAGGCATTGGTTTGTGACACCGCGGGGATCGTTCAACCTTGAAAAATCTGCCGTTTCCGAAGCGTCCGATGGTTCAACATCGACCGATTCCGGGTCGCCGGCAGCGTTCAAGCTTGAGCGCTGGCGGCGGGGTCGCCGCTGGTCGACACGACGCGAACCTACAATAATCAGGTGTGGGAATTAGGGGGCAACTCCGGGGAGGTCTTCGTAAGAACGACTCAGGGCGATGTGATGAAGCCCGATTGCGAGGCCATGGAACCAGACCAGCCCTGATTAAGCCCTGGATGTGAGCAATATTAAGCAGGAACGAACGGGACTTGGCCAGAGGAGGGCGGTTTCCGAAAGCGGGTATACCAGCGCAGATTCTGAATTCAACCTCCCAGGAGTTGCAACCGAGCGGGAGAGAGGCTTGTTTGGTTGAACTCAGGCTTGGCGAGTGCATGCCTTACTTGAGCAAGGACGCCCTGAAGCGCTATGGGAGGCAATGCGCGCCAAAATGTAGGGGCTGGTCTCTTTCCAGCTGCACCCTGGGACCTCCCCTGAGAAGGGTGCCTGCCTTGAGGAAACGAAAGGAAGCGGGGAAGAAGGAGGGAGGAAGGACGGTGATGAGAGGATCACGAGTGGGACGGAGTGGGGAAGACTCGTTGAGCCCGCAGGCGACCCAGCGCCGGATTCATCCCAGGGAGATGTCCCCAGCTTCCGACTAATTCCACCAGCCCTCTAGACGCAGGTGGGCCGCCACCCTGCTGCTTGCCACAGGGGTGCCACAAGGGTTCACGGCGTGCTGGACGTTAGGTCCTTTTGGCCCTTCCAAAAAGTTCCCACAAGCCTCTGGCCCAGCCCGCTGGCCACCCGAAAAACCCAGGAAAATGAGTGTCCATCGGTTTTCCCACGCAAGACGGCCCCGAGAGGGCCTCTAAGGCGCAACATGTCTCCAAGACGACCCAAGATGCACCCAACACGGCCAAAGATGCTCTCCAGACGGCCCAGGAGGCCCCCAAGACGCCCCAAGAGCGCTCCAAGACGACCTCCATTTGGCCAGAATCATGAAGTTCACATCAATTTTCAATTACTTGTCCCTAAACATTGCTGTCACTCAGGGGTCCATACCGGTTCCCCAGACGGTGCTTGCACCTAGGGGCAGCTATTTCTTTTTTAAGGAACTGGGCCTGCCCGTCGGTCTGGCGGCTGTGTGGTCGCCGTCGCCGCCCCGTCACCGCTCGTCTTCTGGGCAAGCCCGTCGGTCTGGCCGCCGTGTGGCCGCCGTCGCCGCCCCGTCGCTCTGGGCCTGCCTGGCGGGCTGGCGGCCATGTGGTCGCAGTCGCCGCCCAGTCGCCGTCTGGGCCTGCGTCACTGTGCACTGATTTGCTCCACTCCGCATTACATCCCATTGATGTACATTGCTTTCTTTGCGATGATTTGCACTGCGCTGCATTGCTTTGCATTGCTCACCATTGTTTGGCGTCATGCTGCATCGCTTTGCGTTGCTTTGCGCTGCCCTGCGTCGCGTAGATCTCACCACATAGAGCGCACCACCTAGATTGCACCAAACTGATTGCACCACCCCCACCGCACCGCATCGACTGCAGCAGCTCGCTGCTTGGGGTTCACGCTGGCGAACTTTTTGCCTTTTTGCTCCGGCACTGGGGCTGCTAACCCGAAGGCTTCTTGGGTGGCCCCGTGGCCGCCCCCCGGGCCGCCCCGTGGCCGTCCAGCGTAGCCTGCATCACAGATCTTTCACTGACTACCTACCAGACCACCCCAACCTAACCCGAAGACCCAAGTTTCGGGTTGGGGGGAACGGGTTCCACATGTGTTTTGTCGATACTCCCCGACCCCCCCCAACTGGAAATCGAGGGTCGAGTTGGGCCTTCGGGTTGGGTTGGGGTGGTTTGGTAGGTGGTGATTCACCACATAGCGTGCAGCGCAGAGCGCGCACCACGCAGACTGCACAACGTAGCCTGCACCACATCCTTTACACGACTTGTACGACGAGTTTCGAGACAGTGTCGAACGAAAAACGCCTCCCAGGGCCAGACTCGTGAAAACCCGTAAGTTTCGGTACTTCCTGGTGCTCGAAATTATTTCTGGTGATCAAGGCTGAAATAGGTTGGGACATCATAAGCCTTGGGATGGTGTCGTTTGTTTTTCGGTCGACTGACGCATGACGACCGCGGAGGTCCTCTGCCAGCCCTCTTGAGGAAGTCATCCCCTGGATCCAGGGCCAGCGCGGATCCAAGAAATCCGCGCGAAGCGCCCGAAAGTGTATGTCTGTGCCGCTTTTCTCTTTCTTCTGCAGATGGCAAGGGCGGCCCAGCGGCAACCTCTTGAGCGGGGACCGACCGTCCCGGCAGTCCTGTAGGCGGCCTACCACGACATGTTCTCAGAACCCAAACGTGTTCTAAGAACAAAAACAATGTTCTCAGAACATAGGCACGGTGTGTCAAATCCAGGCAGTCCCAGCCAGAAATGTTCCAATAACATGTCGTGCAGACCCCAAGGGGTTCTCAGACCATTCTTTGGCAGGCCCATAAGCCAGGCAGGACGCCGCGCCACTGCTTGACCTACTGCTTCCACGCCCGCCCGCTTGGGCAGCAAGCGAGAGGCCCAGAGGCTTCCCAGATTGGAGCCGGCGTGGATGGTGTAAGAGGATCGCGCCGCATCGCCGATGCATCGCCGATGCATCGGCGATGCATCGGCGATGCACCACAGATCAGGGCTGGACCTACACGTTGTTTTTCGTTTTGTTCTCGCGTTTTCCTAACCAGTGACTGCCCTGAAGGGAGCCTAGCGGAAGCTGGAAGGTTTGGCGGAGGTGTCCCGCCGATTCTGCTGGCCGGAAAGGTTCCCGGGTTCCTGGTTCCGGGTTCCCGGGTTCCTGGTTATTGGTTCCTGGCCGATTCGGTGGGTTCAGGGTTCCCGGGTTCCCGGGTTCCCGGTCGATCTCCATATCGATCAAACCATCCACTGATTTTGGCGTTTCTCTGGTGTAATGTTTTTCGTTTTTCTCTACCTGTGTTCCTGTACCTCCCTCACAAAACGAAAAACAAGACACAGCCGAAGCGCAGCAAAATAGCGTGTCGGTCCAGCCCTGCCACAGATGCATCGTCGACGTCGGCGGTGCATCGGCGACGTCGGCGTGAAGCAAGTCGGGCCCCGCATCGAGCCGCATCTGCGATGCATCGGCGATGCGGCGCGATCCTCCGACCCCGTCTACTCCGACCCCACCTGGGAGGCCTAGAATTAGGTCGGGCCTGTCCCC
>CAUYUJ010019173.1:70707-93207 GCA_963575745.1 Prorocentrum cordatum | reverse complement strand
AAGAGGGTCCCAAATCGCCAAACGATCAGTCCAAAACGCCTTCGCGCCCTCCATACTGCCAGGGAGGCGCCCCAAGACGCCTCCAAGAGCACTCCCGAGAGGGCCCCAAGAGAACGAATTCATGGATTTGCCGTTGGTTTTTCAAAGGTTTGGGCGTCCTCGCCTTTTCCACCTCCCGCCGCTGCAGGACGGCGCAGGCCCCCAAGGGCTCCCCAAGACGGCCTAGGAGGCCTCCAACAAGAGCGTGCCCAGACGGGGGACCTGAACTGACATTTCGAGCCCTCGGCCCCAAGAGGCTCCCAGGAGGCCCCACGAGGTTCCCAAGAGGCCCCAAGAGGCTCATAAAAGGTCACCAGGAGGCCCGAAGAGGCCTCCATGGGGCCCCCAGAGGCCCCCAAGACACTCCCAAGAGGCCCCCAAAGTCCTCTCCAGAGACCCCCGAGAGACTTTCGAAGAGACCCCAAGAAGCATCCTGAGGACTCTGGCCCACGTCAGCATCGTCGCCGCCGCCGCCGCCGCCGCCGCCGCCGCCGCCGCCGTCGTCGTCGTCGTCGTCGTCGTCGTCGTCGTCGTCGTCGTCGTCGTCGTCGTCGTCCTCCCTTCAGGGTCGGCGGCACAACCCGTAAGGCCTTCGCAATATCCTCTGGTGCGTTGCTGCCAAAACACAACGGCAATTGCCAGGTCGACGTTGCACAGAGAAATCTGGATTAGCGAGCGCTCCCTGCAGGTGTCAGCCTGGATTTCAAACGGTGTAGATCGTTTCGTTCCAGTGACAAAATCGGGAAGTCGGATCAGATCGGAACGTGCGTCGGATCGGAATAGCAAAGAAGATCGGGTCGAATCGGATTGAGCCAGCCGAATTCGATATCGAATCGGATCGATCAGATCCACAAGGACCCTAGGGGAAGGCCGCGGGGTGGGGGCAGGATCAGCCAGTGACCGCATCAATTTTTCTCCGAACAACTTTCTGAACGGGGTTCTGTTGTGGTCGCAACTAGTTCCGGTCGGGAAGAACACCCGCCTGGAGACATCCTCAAACAAATTTGGTGGTCTGGCCCGTTTCGCCAGAGACATCCTCACAACTCTCGATTCTGAGTTGGCTGGGATTGGGCGTTGCGCCTGAGACATCCTCGCAATTCTAAGCTCCAGGATGCCGCGCGCGGGTGGTCCGGTGCGTTTCGCCTGTTTTGCCTGAGACATCCTTGCAATTCTGGGCTCCTAGATGCCGCTCGCGAGTTGGGCCGGCCCGTTTCGCTTGAGACATCCTTGCAAGTCTAAGCTCCAGGAGGCTGCGCGAGAGGTGGTCCGGCGCGTTTCGACTGAGAAATCCTCACAACTCTGAGCTCCGAAATGCTGCACGCGAGGTGGTCTGGCGCGTTTCGCTTGAGATATCCTCGCAATTCAAGGCTCTGGGAGGCCGCGCGCGAGGTGGTCCAGCTCGTTTCGCTTGAAACATCCTCGCAACTGTGGTCTCCGAGATGTCGCGTGCGAGGTGGTCTGGCGCGTTTCGCCTGAGACATCCTCACAACTCGGGTCTCCGAGATGCCGCGCGCGAGGTGGTCCGGATCGTTTCGCCTGAGACACCCTCACAACTCTGGGCTCCGAGCTGACGCGCACGGGGTGGTCCAGCGCGTTTCGCATGAGACATCCTCACAACTTTGAGCTCCGAGATGCTGGGCACGAGTTAGTCTGACGCGTTTCGCCTGAGGCATTCTTCGCTTCGTTCAGCTGCTTGGCTCTGCGGTGATGTCCTACCACTCCAATGCTGTGCGCCTGATTCATGCTGCTGCTGGGGTGCACGATGCAGCTAAAATCCTCCTGGCTCCAGCTGGCAGTGCTCGCGAAAAAGAGCCTGCGGCGCCTCTGGGATGCCGGCGCTCCCGCGCCCACTCCTCCTCCTGCGCCCTGCCCAACGAGACGGTCGGGGCTCTCGGGAGCCGCGTGGGCCACAGCGGCTGCGCCCTCCATCGTGGGACCTTCGACCCCCCCCCCGTCGGGGGTCCTGCGACGGCGCCTGCCAGACCCTGGGGCATCGATGCCGCCGCCGCCGCCGCCGTCGCCGTCGATGCCGCCGCCGCCGCCGTCGCCGCCGCCGTCGCCGTCGCCGTCGCCGTCGCCGTCGCCGTCGCCGTCGCCGTCGCCGCCGCCGCCGTCGTCGTCGTCGTCGTCGTCGTCGTCGTCGTCGTCGTCGTCGTCGTCGTCGTCGTCGTCGTCGTCGTCGTCGTCGTCGTCGTCGTCGAGCCGTGCTGGGCGCGGCCGGGTCTCCTCGGCATCCGGGCGTGGCCAGACGTGTCCCTGGCCCAAAGCTCGGCGGTGGACAAGCCTCCCTTTGGTGAACCAACCTTTAGTGAAAACAGCCCTAGGACCTAGGACCGAAACCGACGGACCTGGATCCCGCAAAAATGGCGGCCGCGACGCCCTCTCGCGAACCGAAAACGGCCAATTCGCGAATCGACGTGTCAAGGTTGGAGGTCCATCAACCTCCGAAAGGTGCCCCCAGCTTCTCGCTCCATGTTGGAGCCCCTGGGGCCCTCTGGGCCTCGCGAGGGGTGCCCTGGAGGCCGTCTGGGCCCTCCTGGGAATCCTGGGGGTACCTTGGGCCAGGGGTGCGGTGGGACGACGAGATTTTGCGAGTTGCTCCTGGCCGCGTGCGGATGCACATACATTGCGAGGCCATCTCGACGAACAATCCCTGCCCCCTACGTGTCAATGATGGCATCAAGCGAGCACCCCAAGTCCGGATGGATAAAATAATGCAAGTCAGCATTGAGATGTGGGGGTAGTGAGGGGGTCCTCGGAGGTAGATGGAGTCTGATCCAGGTTGGCACGCGGTTTCTCAGAACGCCCAGATAGCATGCGACATTTTGGCCACCCACTGCACTGGGACCCACAGCGACATACTAATACTATGTGTCCTCCTTGGAGGCGCGCATCCGACCCGAACATCTAGTATACCCATCTTGTAGTATGTCGTTCCCCGAGCGGTGTGGCCAGAAAGCGCCCGCCACGACGCATATACTATAAGATTCTCGGTGCGCGCGTCGCCCCCTGGGGGGGGCGACGCACAAATAGTATAAGTATGTCAGGGTGACGCCGATGTACTTCTAGCAGCACCCGATGCGCTCCACCACGGGAACAGCGCGACGGAGGGCGCCACGGTGCGCACTGCCGGGCCGGCGAGCTCCGGCAGCCCGCGCGCCCGCGAGCGCGACTCGCCGGCAGTCGGCCAGTCGGCCCTGTCGCCCCCGGCCCTCTGGCGCTGGCCGGGGCCTCCCGCGCCTCTCGCACCAGGTGCCTGCGCGGCGGACGACGAAGTAGTCGATCCCGTGCCTCCTCCTCCCCCGCCTCCGCCGCCTCCTCCTCCTCCGCCTCCTCCTCCGCCTCCTCCTCCTCCGCCTCCTCGTCTTCCTCGTCCTCGTCCTCCTCGTCCTCCTCCTCCTCCTCCTCCTGCTCTTCCTCCTCCTCCTCCTCCTCCTCCTCCTCCTCCTCCTCCTCCTCCCGCGCTCTGCGGGCGCGCGTCGCCAGCGAGTCGATCAAGGATCGCGGCACCCCCCCGTCGGCTTTCCCGCGGTGCGGACTGCCAGTGCCCTGGGCCTCGGCCGCCCGCGCGTTGGCGGCCGGGGCTCTCCGGCACGTCCGCGCTGCCGGCGGCACCTCTGCGGCGCCTGCCCGCGCCCGCTCCTCGTGCGCTCCGCTCGGCCACGCTTCCAATGAGCTGGGCCACGCTTCCAATGATAGACGAGCGCGTTCCACTGCTCGCAAGGTGACTGCTCGCGAGTGGCCCGGATCCCCCGCGGGGGATCTTCGATCAATGACAGCAGAGCAGACACGTGTGTTTTTCGGACGTTTGCGAGCAGGCACTTTGCGAGTAGTGGAACGCGCTCGGTGAAATGAGCTGTGCAGGGATCCCGGGAATCGCACGGGGCATGCCACATCCTTGCTGTAATTGACCTCCGTGTTTACTTGTGTCGCCGTAGCCGCTTGGTCGCCTCTGCCTTGAAGAGACTTGTCATGACACTGACGCGCGCTTCCTATGTGATGTCGGCTGTCCATACTGCCATGAGGCTGCGGATGCGCTTGTTGGGCTCCTCGTCATCCTCGGGGAAAGGGATGCTCTCGGATTCTGCCTTTTCGACGTCATGATCTGCCGTCTGACTCCTATCATAAGCACCAGCACCAATACAGTGGAGGCCCGACCTCAAGAAACCTTCCACAAGAAACCCAACCCTGAGACCCCAGGACGCCCATGGATTTTTGGTGTGGGAGCGTCGCGCTTTCCATCGCAAAACCCTCGAAACCCAAGAAACCCAGAGCACCCTGGAGGCGAGCAGGGTGTTTCTTAGCATGGGTCTCCACTGTAGACTTAGCAGCAGGCTCGACACTACCCGCTGCCGACTGTTGTCGAAGTGTCTGCAGCTTCTCGAGTGTGTCCTTTGATGGCGCTGGCGCTCTGGACTGCCTGCTCGGCCTTCGGCTCCTCCTGCAATGTATGAGCTGCCAGCTCTGCCAACGTAAGGGAACGAACAATGACATAAGCATAAAAACTCGGAGGTCCGCGCGGTTTTCTCGGATCCGCGCTGACCCCCCTCCCTGGCGCGCGGAGCGGGCCAGGGGCGGCGCTGGAGGCGCCGCCAATGAGTCCAGCGCGGATCCGAGAAGTCAGCGCGGACCTCCGGGTCTTTATGTTTATGTCACTGCTCATTCCCTTCAAGTTGCCCACCTGTGACCACAACTCTGGCGGAAGTGGCACCGCTGGTGCTGAGTGCGCTGCCGATCCGATCTTGCCGGCTGCGTCCCTCCTGGCCTGCTCGGGCTCCTCCTTCGCCTCCTGCAGTGCCTGTCGGGGCTCGACCACCTCCGTGGCCGCTTCTCGTGCCGTCTCTTCTGCGCTGGCTGCTCGCTGTGAGGCCTGTAACACACACTGTGCTGGACTCGCGCGACCGCTTGCGACATGTCCTTGTTTGACCTCGGGCCCTGCGTGCCTGCCGCTCGCAGCCGTCTCCCGAAGGCGGCGTTGTCCCTTCCGGCTCCTGGACCAGCATGCCGACCCCACCCCGAACTGTTCAGCCGGCCTGCTGACCCACAGCTCGATCAGCCTCACATCGGACTGAGTGCTGGGTGCGAGGCGGGGATGGGAACCGACGTCCTGGTGCCCCAGCGGGCGGTGGATATGGATATATTTTGGCCCCCGGGGGCCCGAGTATGTCCATATCCACCGCCTGCCGAGGCTCCGAGAACTGACCCTCCAGGCGGTGGATATGGATAAATTCCCGCGCCTCGGACGAGCAGGAGATGCATGATCTTCCCTTCGGGTCTCACGGTGCCCATCCCCGCCGAGGGGCGGTGCCTCCTCCTCCTCCTCCTCCTCCTCCTCCTCCTCCTCCTCCTCCTCCGCCCTCCTCCTCCCCTCCTCCTCCTCCTCCCCTCCTCCCCCTCCCCCTCCTCCTCCTCCTCCTCCTCCTCCTCCTCCTCCTCCTCCTCCTCCTCCTCCTCCTCCTCCTCTCCTCGGGCTGGGGGTCGCTGGGCCCCTCCTCCTCGGGGACGAGCTCCCGCGCGCACTGCCCGGGGTCCGAGGGCCACCCTCCTTCGCCCTGCCCCCCTCCCGCTCCGGGCCGCCCTGGACCGATGTCGGGGGCCTCTCGGGCTGTCTTCGAGCGGCGCGGAGCCGAAAAGGCGGTGACACCAACCATCCTTCAGACACCTCGGGGAAACTAATGATTTTCGTTTCTGGGGCTCCTCTTGGGACTGCTCCTGTCAGCATCTTGGGGCGTCTTGGAGGCCTCTTGGGCTGTTTTCATATTGTCTTTTCCCCCCCCCCCCACACCATCGAGGCAAACTTCGGAGCTGCAGGGCCAAGGTGTCCTCTGGACTCCCTGGTGCCGAAGGGCGCCCTGAGAGAGAGGGCTGAGTCCGAGTCTCCTCAAGAGCAGAGCCGAGGCCTGTAGCCTCGCGGCAATCTTGCACCTCCTCCTCCTCCCCCTTCTTCCTCCTCCTCCTCCTCCTCCTCCTCCTCCTTCTCCTCCTCCTTACTCCCTTCGCTTGATCCTCCTCCCCCTCCTCTTCCTCCTCCTCCTAGTCCCTCGTCCTCCTCCTAGTCCTCGTCCTCCTCCCCCCTCCCCTCCTCCTCCTCCTCCCTCCTCCTCTCCTCCTCCTCCTCCTCCTCCTCCTGCTCCTGCTCCTGCTCATCCTCCTCCTCCTCTTCCTCCTCCGCCGCCTCACTTCCTCCTCCTCCTCCTCCGCCGCCTCACCTCCTCCGCCGCCTCACTTCCTCCCCTCGGAGATATCCAGAGCCTAAACCATGGCCAGCCGAGCGCGAGGGAGAGTCGTGATCGGGAAGGCGGACGGGCTCTCGAGCGGAGGTACGGCCCCCAGGTCATCGATGTCCTGGAGGTCGCCGCTGGCGCCTGGCGCGGGAGGGGGGAGGGAGAGAGCTCCTCCTCCTCCTCCTCCTCCTCCTCCCTAGCTCCTCCTCCTCCTCCTCCTCCTCCTGCTCCTCCTCCTCGTCCTCCTCCTCCTCCTGGTCCTCCTCCTCCTCCTCCTCCTCCCTCTCCTCCTCCCTCTCCTCCTCCTCCTCCTCCGCCTCCTCCTCCTCCTCCTCCTCCTGCTCCTCCTCCTCCTCCTCCTCCTCCTCCCCTCGTACGGCTGAATAGGGGATGCGTCGAGAATTGAGAATGAAGGAGGAGGATAAAAAGAAAACGGACGGGGGATCGGGGATATAGTAAGGACGATGGACGATGGAGGGCAGAAGTCTCAAAACTGACGGCAAGGAAAGGAGCAACGGACTCTGTCTCAGTAGAGAACGTCAGCGACTGGAGCGTATTCCTCCCCAAGCCGTCCCTGGGCGACGAGCCAACTCTGTTCCATAGTGGCCATCGCCGGGGGGCCTGCTGAGGGCAGGAGAAGGAAAAGAGGGACTTGGCCCGACAGTATGTCGAATAAGGAAGTGGCGCATGGAGAGGCGCAGGGGATCTGGACACAGCCACACACACACACGTGTGTATATATACATAAAAATGAAGAGACACTTACAGAGAGAGAGAGAGAGAGAGCGGGATGAACACACATTCACACACACGCACACACATACGCACAACAAACACACACATACATGCATGTATGCATACATGCATACATGCATAAACAAACATGCATACATACATACATACAAACAAACATGCGTGCACGCATACGTAAATACATACATATATGCATATGTGTATGTATGGATATATCCCAACAGGTGTTTGCACTTAAGGGTTTTTACTTGGCTGAACCATCTCGGGGTGAGTGTTTTTGTGCGGGCGGTGCCGCCCGTCGCCTTCACCGTCGCCGTCGCCGCCGCTCGGGGCGAGTGGCGCTTTTTGCGGGCGGTGCCGCCCGTTGCCGCCGTCGTCGTCGCCGTCGCCTCCGCTAGTAGCGAGTGGCGGCGTTTGCGGGCGGTGCCGCCCGTCGCCGCCGTCGCCGTCGCAACTATTTTCTCTTGTCCAAAAAAGTTCCCCCCCGGGATGATCGGCACCCCTTTTTCATATTGCAATTTGCATATGATTCTGCCCTACCGTCCATCCTAAATATGAGCTTATGCCATCCCAACCCAACCAGTATTGGCACACCGCCGTCCCCGGCAACAAAATATTATGCGCGCGCACTCGTTTATCAAAATACCAAGCTTTCAAGAGCCCAGGAACCCCTGGCAAAAAAACTGAGGCGAAGTGCACACGCGCCCCTCGTCGCGCGCGCATGCCGGAATCCGACAAAAACCTTCACTCCCGTAGGGATTTCAAAACCGAATGTTCAAACAACATACAAGAAACGCAAGGTTTCGCAACACAACTTTCAACCAAACGTCAAACAAAAAACGCAACAACACAAAACAACGAACTTGCGCGCGCCCATGCGAATTCTTAAGAGAACCATCGGCTGTTCAACGTTACCATCAATTTCTACCAAATTGGTTTCGCGCGCGCATGTCGAAATCGTTCGAACGCCCTTGCGCGCGTGCTGGGGTGGCGCGATCCGTGTCAAATCATGCCATGCGGGCAACTCTCGCGCGTCTCCCGCGCACATTTCGAACTCCTTCCAAAACCTTCATCACCGACGCGAAACGCCGTCATCGTCGTCGGCGTGATCGGCATCGGCACCGTCACTGGCTGCCCCGTCGTCGCTGTCAGCATCGTCACCTGCATCGCTACTACCATCATCATCATCATCATCATCATCATCATCATCATCATCATCATCATCACCATCACCATCACCATCACCATCACCATCACCATCATCATCATCATCAGCATCATCATCATCATCATCATCATCATCATCATCATCATCATCATCGCGTCTACCTTGTCGACGTTGCCATGACACCGCGCCCGCCAAAGTCGCCGACTCGCCCTACTGTGCCCGCTGGGATGTGCCGAGCGGTCAGCGCCACCGATTTCGCGTCGCTCGCGCCAAACTAGCTGGCCGCTGCGCGCGCAAGCATGCGCGGGCTAGCGCGGCCGCATATATGCACCAGCCAGCACCAAACACTCATCGCAATCGCTTCCGCATGGGCTTTGCGAACCTAGTTGCGGGTGGGTGGGTGGATGATTGCGCGAGCAGCGGAGTTGACAACTTCAAAGTCGGCATGCGAACTGCACCAGATATATTCTCCTATCTAAACAAAACAATTTCTACCTCCCGGTCAACGATCCCCCGAGAACCGATGCAAAACACATAGGATGCTGACCCAATGTCCATCCTACCTGTGAGTTCGTACTATCCCAGCCAAACCGGTATCGACCACCCCAGCCATCCTCTGCAATAAAACCAAGCGCGCAGACTCGTTTATCAAAAGTCAGACATGTTCAATAACCCCTTGCAGAACAAAAAATCGGCGAAGTGCACGCGCGAGCGTCGTCGCGCGCGCATGCCGAAATCCTTCAAAAACCTTCGGCCCCAGAAAGAGTTCAAAATCGAGGTCCCAAAAATATACAAAACAACACGTGGCTTCGCAACACGGATTTTCAAAAAAAGCTTACGCGCGCCCTCTTGCGAAGTCTGGAGACAACCATCGGTTTCTCAATCTTGTTTATAACAAATTCGAACAAGCACAAAACCAAAACTACCAGACGGGCTTCGCGCGCGCATGCCAAAATCTTTCGAACGCCCAGGCGCGCGTGCCGTCGCGATAATCCTCTACGAAAAAACAAAGCGAAATGCACGCGCTCGCGCCGTCGCGCGCGCATGCCGGAATCTTTCGAAAACCTTCGGCTTCAGAAAAATTTCAAAATCGAGCGTCAACAAAAGACATACACAAACACATGGTTTCGCAACACGGATGTTCAACAAAAGCGTGCGCGCACGCTCTTGCGTCGTCGCCGACGTCGTCGTCGCCGTCCTCCTTCCTCCCTCGTCGTCGTCGTCGTCGTCGCCGTCGTCGTCCTCTGTCTTTCCTTGTCGTCGTCGTCGTCGTCCTCTTGGCGTCGTCGTCGTTTCCGTCGTCGATGTCACCGTGGTCGTCCTTCCTCCTCCCTGGTCGTCGTCGTCGTCGTCGTCCGTCGTCGGCGTCTCCTCGTCGTCCCTCCTCCCTCGTCGTTGTCGTCGTCGGCGTCGCCGTCCTCCCTCCTTCTTCGTCGTTCGCGTCGTCGCCGTCCTCCCTCCTCCCTCGTCGTTGTCGTCGTTGTCGCCGTCGTCGTCCTCCCTCCTCCTTCGTCGTCATCGTTCTCGTCGTCGTCGTCGTTTTCGTTTTCGTCGTCGTCGTCGTCGTCGGCGTCGTCGTCGTCGTCGTCGGCGTCGTCGTCGTCGTTGTCATCGTCGTCATCGTCGTCGTCGGCGTCGGCGTCGTCGTCGTCGATGTCGTCATCGTCGTTGTCGTCGTCGAAGTCGTTGGCGACGTCGTCGTCGTCGTAGTCGTTGTCGGCGGCGTCGTCGTCGTCTCTATCGCTGTCGTCGTCGGCGTCGCTGCCAAGTGCCATTTGGTACCTACCGTCGCGGTCTTAAGAGGTCCTGCGACCAAATTGCGGGTGGGAGGGCGGGATGTTTGCACGAGCAGTGGAGAGGACAACATCAAGTTGAGCAAATGGTTGATTCCCCTTGCTAAAAACAAGAAATAGACTCTACCCCCCCCGGACTTATCAGCTCCCCTGGGATAATATGATTTCATATGTATATATATATATACATATATATATATATATATATATATATATTATGCAAACTCGTCCATCCCAAATATGAAATCATATCATCCCAGCCAAACCGGGTTCCCCCCCTGAGGTTCCCTTTGTAAAACAAAAAAAAACACTATGCGGTGACATGTTTTGTTTTAGCGTAGCACTTTTTTTTCACGAATCCCTTGCAACAAATGGGACGAAGTGCGCACGCGCGCGTCGTCGCGCGCGCATGCCGAAATCCTTCAAAAACCTTCGGTTTCGGAGAGATTTCAAAATTGCATTTTAAAAAAACATACAAAACACAGGGTTTCGCAACACTTCTTTGCTAAAAAAGCTTACGCGCGAGCTCTTGCGAAATCTTAAGAAAACCATAGGTTTTTCAAGATGTTCAAAAAATGCTACCAAACGGGCTTCGCGCGCGCTCATGTCGAAATCTGTCGGACGCCCTTGCGCGTGCGCCGTCGCGAGAATCCCCTGCAAAACATAAGACGAAGTGCAGACGCGCGCGTCGTGGCGCGCGTATGCCGAAAACCTTCAAAACCCATCGGTTTCGGAAGGATTTCAAAATCGTGTCCAAAAAACATACAAAAACACAAGGTTTCGCAACACGGGTTTTCAACAAAAGCGTGCGCGCGCGCTCTTGCGTCGTCGTCGTCGTCGTCGCCGTCCTCCCTCCTCCCGCGTCGTTGTCGTCGTCGTCGTCGCCTACGTCGTCCTCTGTCTTTCCTCGTGGTCGTCGTCGTCGTCCTCTTTGGCGTCGTGGTCGTTTCCGTCGTCGTTGTCGCCGTGGTCGTCCTTCCTCCTCCTCCCTCGTCGTCGTCGTCGTCCGTCGTCGGCGTCTCGTCGTCGTCCCTCCTATTTCGTCGCCGTCGTCGTCGTCGTCGTCGTCGTCGTCGTCGTCGTCGTCTTCCCTCCTCCCTCGTCGTTGCCGTCGTCGGCGTCGCCGTCCTTCCTCCTTCTTCGTCGTTCGCGTCGTCGCCGTCCTCCCTCCTCCCTCGTCGTTGTCGTCGTTGTCGCCGTCGTCGTCCTCCTTCCTTCCTCGTTGTCTTCGTTGGCGACGTCGTCGTCGTCTTCGTCGTCGTCGTCGGCGTCGTTGTCGCCTTAGTCGTCGTCGACGTCGGCGTCGTCGTCGTCGCCGCCGTCGTCGTCGTCGTCCTCGTCATCGTCGGCGTCGTTGACGTCGTCGTCGTCGGTGTCGTCGTTATCGTCGTCGTCGGCATCGTCATCGTCGTCGTCGTTGTCGTCGTCGTCGTCGTCGGCGTCGTCGTCGTCGTCGTCGTCGTCGGTGTCGTCGTCGTCGTCGTCGTTGTCGGCGTCGTCGAAGTCGTTGGACACGTCGTCGGTGTCGTCGTAGTCGTTGTCGGCGGCGTCGTCATCGTCGTTGTCGCTGGCGTCGTCGGCGTCGCTATTGTTGCCAAGTGCCACGTGGTACCCGCCGTCGCGGTCTTAAGAAATCTTGCAAACCAAGTTGCGGGCGGGTGGGTGGGATGTTTGCGCGAGCAGTGGAGTGGACATCTCACTGCGAACAGAGATTAACTGCGCCGCGTAGATTGCACCGCATAGATTGCAAAACGTAGGTAGCCGCGCGCAAATTCCCCTTCGAAAAAAGCGAAATGAGATCCACCGCCGCCAGAACAGCGCCTAAGCCGCGCATCGACGCAGTCTCGGGCGACGCCTTTGGGAACCCAGGCGGCCGCGGAAGTGGCGCTCGAACCCATTCGGGCTGGGGAATAAGAATCGATGTGCCGCGACGTTTCTCGCGATCACCCCTCGACCCGATGAATTGCGCGCCGCTCGCGCTCCGCTGCCGAAGCGATCTGCGATCTAGCAGAGACGCGCGGAGGCGCCCCCGCGTCGAATCGCGATCGAAAGCTGGGCGCCCGAGCGGGCGCCCGACTTGAAACGGCCCGGGCATAGGCGCGGCGCGGGTCCGCGACTGGCCCGCGGCGCCCTCCGGCTACGGCGAGACCGCCGAGCGCGGGCCCATCGGCAGGCCGGGCTCGATCTGCGCGCTCTCGGGCACCATCTCAGACGCCCCGCCGCATCTCGCAGCATGCCCGCGTCGTCGGGCGACGCGCCTCGCCCTGGAAGGATCTGCCAATTTGCCGCCACGACGCCGCGCGTCGCGAAACCCGAGCGGCGCGACGAACGCGCAGACAGGCACGACGCAACGTCTACGACCATCCTCTACAATGCCCATCCCGCGCCTTACCGGTCGCCGAGGTGAGCGGGCCTCGCAGCTCCGGGAATCCCGGCCCCACTCCGACGCCAGGCGCTGAACGAGCATGCCAATCAATGCGCAATACTGAAGACACGGCAGTCTTGCTCCCAGCCGCGCCCAAGCGGGTCTCCCGCGCCAGGGCGAGGCCCACCGCCCGAACTCGCTCGTTCTCCGGCAAAGGCTCGGCGCTCGCGCGGGGGTTGGAGTTCGCGGAGATCACCCGGCGCCGCCCATCTCGCCGCGCCGCCTGACAGTGCGCCGCGCCGCCGCGCGCCCCGCGCACCGCTTGGCCACGGCGACGCGCGCTCGCCGCCGCTGCCGAACTCACACATGGGGCCGCCGCCACATGCACTGCGCGTCGCCGATCCGCTCCTGGCCGCCGCCCCGCCGAGGACGAGGAACGCGATGGCCCGGCAGAGGGCGGCGCCGGCGCGCGCCTGGCCGCCGCCCCCCCCGCGGCCACCGCCCCCATCGCTGCGCGAGCGCCCGGGCCCCCCTCCTGCGAATCCACGCAGCGGGGCCCCGCGCGGCAGGCGTGGCCCGCCTGCCGGGGGGGCTCGGCGCCCCCGGGGCCCGCCAGGGGCCGCGGCCTCGACCGCGCCATCGAGGCCCCCAGGGCACCCACTTTCCGCTGCCCCGGGAACATCCCGCGCCACTCGGCCGGCAGCATCACCACCAGCGCGAGAAGGCCGTTCAGCTTCCGAGCGCACGCGCGGCAACGGGCGATCGGCGCCGCCTCCGCGCTGGAAACGCCCATCCCGCCGTTCGACCGAGGCGCGCCCCACGGGAAAAAACCCGCCCACCACGGCCGTCAGCACGGCCACCAGCGCGGTGAGAAGGTAGCCGTCCAGCATCGTGCGACAGAATGGCCATCATGCTACAGGCCTGCGGCATCCCCACGTGCCTCCACGCGCTTGGGCGACTCCTCCTGTTGGTCAGCAACCCACGCTCTCTTGTCGACCTCCGAGACGACCATGTCCCCCGAGTTGGCGAGTGCACGCGCGATATCGCCCCAAGTATATTTCGAGAGCGCGGGCGAACCACCCACTCGCACACAAGCTGCGTCAACTGGAAGAGCGGCGCCAGGGACCCCGCCGGCTGCACCCGCTTGGCCGCCCGCTGCCGCTGCTGCCGCCGCCGCGTGAAGGAGGCGCCGCTGGCGGGGCTGCAGTCGCCTGCGGCGAGCCCAGCAGCGCCGCGAGCGGCCCCGCCAGCGCGCCCCCGACGGTCTGCTCCCAGCCGGGATGGCCCCGGAGCGCCGCCGCATTCGTGGCCGCGTCGGGCGCTGTGCCTCGCGGCGGCGGCACGGTGGCCACCGCAGGGCGATCCCTCTCCTTCCTGACCTGGGCAAGCTCGACGTCGAGCTACTGCAACTTCGGCTCGGCCGCGGCGAACTCCGACATCGCTGCCACCGCCGCCGCTGCCTTGCGCTTCTGAACCGCGGTGGCGGCGCGAAGGTACTCGGCGGCCATGTCATCGACTGCCTTCCGAACACCCTGTGCCTCGTTGGCGTTGCCAAAAAGACCGTTTTGCGTCCGCCATCGCATATGTTTGACGTTGCCCCCGGCAGAGTGACCCAGAACGGCAATGACTGCTTCGAGCTGGTCTTCTGTCATGGACACCCATGCATCGGTCACCTGCTCGTCCAACTGCTGAATCTCACACTGCTACTGCATCCTGCTCCGCTCTCTCTCTCTCTCTCTCTCTCTCTCTCTCTCTCTCTTTCATTTGTTGTTGTTGTTGCTGTTGAACATTATTTCTTCTCAAGAATAATTATTGTTGGGACCCCTGGTGCGCGACCCCCCCGCCGCGCCTAGGCCGCAGCCTCATTTTCAGCATTTTCGTGAGGAAGTCTCAGGCAAAACGATGTGTACCAGATCCGGTTGTGTTGTTACGATCGGTTTTCCCTTGCAAGAAAAAAAACTAAAGTGGACATTTCTTGTTCTAACATAACCAAACTTCAAGAATCCCTTGCAAAAAAAAGGTAAAGTGGACATTCGCGCGCGCAAGACGAAATCCTTCCAAAGCCTTCGTTTTCGTAGCGATTTTAACATAAAGACATCAAAAAAACCAATGGTTTTTCAAAAAAATGTCAAAATTTCATCCCGCGCGCTCTTGCGGATTCGTAGGAAACCCAACACTTTTTAATCATTTCTGTCCAACGGGCTTTTGCGAGCAACTTTTTCGAACTTCTGCAACAACGGTTGCGCACCTGCCAGGGCCATCATCCCTGTCAAATAATACCATGCGGGACACATTCGTTTTTTCTTCGCGCGCGCACGCCGTCGTCGTCGGCCGCGGGGCCCTGAATAGTAGCCACGGTCGTCCGCATGCCACGAAGTGAAGTGTCCGAACGTCATAGGGCGGGAAGCTGGGTGTGGGTGGTGGCGAAGAGTCGTTTGGAAATTTGGTAGAGCTTGAACCGGCCCCCCCACAAAGTGGGGGTATTGCCCGCCTCCTATGAAAACCCTGGCACTGGTGAGAACGGAGTGTCCCCACGTGCTAGTAATTGTTGTTGTTGTTGTTGTTGTTGTTGAACATTATTTATTCTAAAGAATAATTATTGTTGGGGCCCCTGGTGCGCGGCCCCCCCTGCGCCGCCTAGGCCGCAGCTACATTTTCATCATTTTCGTGATGAAGCCTCAGAAAAAGGGTTGGTACGGATCCGGTTGTTTTGTTGATCCGTTTCCCTTGCAAAAAACAATAGAAAATGACATTTCTTGTTCTAATATAATCAAATTTCAAGAATCCCTTGCAAAAAAAAAGGTAAAGTGGACATTCGCGCGCGCAAGACGAAATCCTTCCAAAACCTTAGTTTTCGTAGCGATTTTAACATAAAAACATCAAAAACCAATGGTTTTTCAAAAAAAAAAAAATGTCAAAACTTCATCCCGCGCGCTCTTGCGGATTCGTAGGAAACCCAACACTTTTTAAACATTTCTGTCAAACGGGCTTTTGCGAGCAACTTTTCGAATTTCTGCAACAACGGTTGCGCACCTGCCAGGGCCATCATCCCTGTCAAATAATACCATGCGGGACACATTCGTTTTTTCTTCGCGCGCGCACGCCGTCGTCGTCGGCCGCGGGGCCCTGAATAGTAGCCACGGTCGTCCGCATGCCACGAAGTGAAGTGTCCGAACGTCATAGGGCGGGAAGCTGGGTGTGGGTGGTGGCGAAGATTCGTTTGGAAATTTGGTAGAGCTTGAACCGGCCCCCCCACAAAGTGGGGGTATTGCCCGCCTCCTATGAAAACCCTGGCACTGGTGAGAACGGAGTGTCCCCACGTGCCCTGAATAGTAGCCACGGTCGTCCGCATTCCACGAAGTGAAGTGTCCGAACGTCATAGGGCGGGAAGCTGGGTGTGGGTGGTGGCGAAGAGTCGTTTGGAAATTTGGTAGAGCTTGAACCGGCCCCCCCACAAAATGGGGGTATTGCCCGCCTCCTATGAAAACCCTGGCACTGGTGAGAACGGTGTGTCCCCACGTGCTAGTAATTGTTGTTGTTGTTGTTGTTGTTGTTGTTGTTGAATCATTATTTCATCTTACGAACACAATAAAGGCGCGACCCCTGAGCGACGACCCCGGCGCCGCGCCTAGGCCGCAGCCACCTTTACCATTCATTTTCGTGAGGAAGTCACAGGCAAAAACGATTGGTACCCAACGATCCGGATGTCTGGATTTGAAAATCCCGTTTCCGGCCGGAAAAACTAAATGAAAATTCTTGTTCTTACTTGATCAAATTGCATGAATCCCTTGCAAACAATAAGGTAAAGTGGACATTCGTGCGCGCAAGACGAAATCCTTCCAAAACCTTAGGTTTCGTAGCGATTTTAACATAAAAACATCAAAAACCCAATGGATTTTTAAGAAAAAATTGTCAAAATGTCCTTCCGCGCGCGCTGTCCGAATCCCACAAAACCAATGGTTTTTCAACATTTATGTTACATGAGCTCGCGCGAGCTACTTTTTCTTGTTCTAACATAATCAAATTTCAATAATCCCTTGCAAAAAATAAGGTAAAGTGGACATTCGCGCGCGCAAGACGAAATCCTTCCAGAACCTTAGGTTTCGTAACGATTTCAACATAAAAACAACAAAAACCCAATGGTTTTTCAAAAAAAAATGTCCAAATTTCATCCCGCGCGCGCTGTCCGACTCCCACAAAACCAATGGATTTTCAACATTTATGTTACATGAGCTCGCGCGAGCTACTTTTTCTTGTTCTAACATAATCAAATTTCAATACTCCCTTGCAAAAAAAAGTAAAGTGGACATTCGCGCGCGCAAGACCAACAAAAAACACTACGATCTCAGGAACTTGCCCCAAAAATGTGACCAACTCCGCTCTCTCTGTCTCTCTCTCTGTCTTCTCTCTGTCTCTCTCTCTGTCTGTCTGTGTCATGTATTGTATGTCACAATTGCAGGATGCTGGGCACACGCGCGCCCCGAATAAGTGACCAAGTTCTGTGGGTGTGTACCCCACGCCAGTAAGAGTAGTAGCCACGGTTCGTCCGCACGCCACGAAGTGAAGTGTCCCAACGTCCAAGGGCGGGGAAGCTGGGTTTTGGGAGTTCGCGAAGAGGACGATTGGATATTTGGTAAGCTTGAAAAAAAAACTGCCCCCCCCGAAGGGGGGTATTGTCCTTCGCGTCGCAATGGAAAAACCCAGTGCACTGTGAGAACACTGATATCGGGTAAAATGATTGTTGTTGTTGTTGTTGTTGTTGTTGTTGTTGTTGTTGTTGTTGTTGTTGTTGTTGTTGTTGTTGTTGTTGTTGTTGTTGTTGTTTCTCTCTCTCTCTATCCCCCTCTCTCTGTCTCTCTCTCTCTCTCTAAGTAGGGCGCCGCGTCCACCGATCACCATCGCAGAAATTGCCCCCCCCCCCCAAGACCACGAACCCATCGGAGCACGAACCCCAAGAAGGAGGGCGGCCGCCTCCCGGGGGAGGACAGGCCGTGCACCCCGACGGCCTGCACTTCCGACGAGAACCATGATTTCCATAGCCGCGCCGTCTGCACCTCCAGCCCGCCGCCGACACGGCGGCCGAACCGACGAGACGAAAATGAGGTCGCGAACCGAAGGATTGCAAAACAAATATTGCGAAAAAACCCAGGATTGCAACAAAAAGATTGCAAAAAAACCCTTCGGGTTTTCTTGCACGAGGAATTGCAAAAAAAAACCGAAGGATTGCCAAACATCCCTTCGGGTTTTTTTGCAATCCTTTGCACGAGGGTTTTTTTGCAATCCTTCGGGTTTTCTTGCAATCCTTCGGACCACTTGCTCGTGGACTCGCGGGCGCCCCCAGCGCACCCACAGCACCTCTCGAGCGAGGCTGGAAGTTCAAAGGAAGGCCCTTTGGAGCCAAAATGGCTGCGGACCCCTCCTCCTCCTCCTCCTCCTCCTCCTCCTCCTCCTCCTCTCCAGGGTCTGCGGTTTCGGTTTTGAATATGAAGCCCTCTTAGCTCTCAGAACTATTCGGGAATATGTAGCGTCCAAAAACCGGGTAACAACGCAGTCAAAATCGCACCAAAAGCCTGTAACACGTGTAGAGCCCACTTCAAATCAAAAACCCTGTTGGTGTCACAACTATCCGGGAAACCGGCTTCTAAATTCTACTTGTAGCGTCCAAATCCCGGATAGCAGCGCAATCCAAAGAGCGTGGAAAGCTTGAAGGGCGCTTGCAAGGCCGCTGGAAAGCATGAAGGCCGAGAAAGAGAGCTGCGCAAGAGCTCCCAAGGAGCTCCTCCTCCTCCTCCTCCTCCTCCTCCTCTTGATCCTCCTCCTCCTCCTCCTCTTCCTCCTCCTCCTCCTCCTCCATCTCATGAGGATACTCAGAATCGAAGCTCCAACTTACGGAAGCTGCAGAGATCTACGTACTCCAGATTTCGTAATAAAGGGAGGGGGGTCTCATTTCGGGGGGGGGGTCTCTTCCAGGCTATCTTGGAGGACCTGGGGGGTCTGGGGACGATGTTTTGGAGGGTTCTCCCACGGGGGAGGTCTGAAATGGCTTGTCTTGGAGGGTCCAGACCCCCTCCCTTTTATTACGAAATCTGGAGTACACTGCGCCAGCTCCCAGGCCATAAAATTTAAACCGCTATACCAAGGTGGGCAGGACAGAGGGGGGGTGATGACACGCGCCATCCCCGGACCTTTACAATAACAGTCGAGTGCCACTCCTCGCCACCACTCAAGGAGGGCTACGAGGAAGAGGATGAGGAGAAAGGAGGAGGATGATGATAGCGAGGAGGCGGAGCTGGAGGAGAAGTAAGAGGAGAAGAGAAGCAGGAGGACGAAAAGGACAGTAGGAGAGGAGAAGGTGGAAAGGAGGAGTATAAGGAGAAGGAGGAGTAGAGAAGGAGGAAGGAGGGAGGAGGAAAGAGGGAGGATCAGGAGGGGAAGGAAGAGAAAGGCGGAGGAGGAGAGAGGAGCAGGACTAGAAAGAGGATCAGTAGAAGTAGGAGGACGAGGAAGAGAGGAGAGTAGATGGATGGGAGGAAAGGAGGAAGCATGGAGCAGGAAGGAGCAGGAGGAGAAGGATGAGGAGAGGCTGAGGAGGAGTAGGATGTGAAGCAGGAGGATCAGGAACAGGATGAGGAGGACCGCGAGGAGGAGGAGCGGAGGAGGAGCGGAGGAGCGGGAGGAGGAGCGGGGAGGAGAGGCCCTGAAGATCGAGAACCCTCGATCGCACAGCCCACTGGCGACCCGAGAGGTGGCCTTCTGTCTCGGCCCGCCGGCCGACTCGTGCAGCATCCAGATCGCCCCGACCCTGGCGCCATGGAGATCACGGTCCTCCAGGCGGCGCAACGTTATGTTGCAAGAATGGAGCGCTGCCTGCTCAAGGGGGTCCAATCCTCCTCCTCCTCCTCCTCCTCTTCCTCCTCCTCCTCCTCCTCCTCCTCCTCGTCCTCGGTCTCGTCCTCTTCCTCCTCCTCCTCCTCCTCCTCCTCCTCCTCCTATTCCTCCTCCTCCTCCTCCTCCTCCTCCATTCCCAAATCGCACCCCGAACCCAATGTTTAGGGCGGGCCGGGCGTTACGCCTGAGACTTCCTCACCATTTATGATTTTAACACTTACACGATGGCAACAATTTCTTTCACAATGGAGGTCGGGCCGTTTTCAAAATGTGGCTCTCGCTTGAGCGCGGCGCATATTCGTTTTTAAACATTTGCAACATTTCCACTGATTGAAAGAAACCCGCTTCAACATGTGGCAGGCGCGCACATTCGTTTCAACACGTGCAAGACCTTTACAGATTGAGAGCGGCCCGTTTTCTAAATATGGTTCTCCCCTTCGCGCCACGCTCACTCGTACTAAACAGTTGCAGCACTTTCACGGATGGAGGGCGGCTCGTTTTCAAAATGTGGCTATCGCCGTAGCGCGGCGCACACTCGTATTCAACAGTTGAAAGAGATTCACTGATTGAGGGCGGTTCCTTTTCAAAATGTGGCTCTCGCCTGAGCGCCGTGCGCAGTTTTTTTATATAAGAATTTGAAGAGTTTCAAGGATTCCCATCATCAGCGTACCCGAAATGGTGCTTTAGAAGGATTCAGGATTATGCGGTGCAACAGTTACATTGATTCGCTGTGCTGAAATCCAAAGAACGGCGCACGATTCAGGATCGTCAACACGCAGCCGTCAGGTTAATCCGTGGCGTTGAAATTCCGAAAACAATGTTTTGGCATGCTGCAAGGTTTTCAAACGGTTGACTTCCAACGAAGCAGTTCCCTCAATGAAAACGAAGCGCTGTAGGGGCTTATGATGAGAGAGTTTGGAGGGAGGGTTTATTCCAACATCGTTGATGCCCCTTTGGGTTTACACTTGTCCTCCTCCTCCCCCTGTTCTTTCTTCTTCTCCTCCTCCTTTTTATGGTGGTTGCGCAAGGTGCAGCCATCGCCCCCACGGCGTCCTCCGCACGCGCCGCGCGCCCAAGGGGGCGGGGGGAGGGGGGGGAAGGCGGCGGGCGCTTCCTGGCCAGACCGCTCTGGTAAAGGACGTGCACGGCAACATGTGCTCACTCTACGTTCGGCTCAGACGTGCGCCGCCAAAGTTTGGCGGCGCGCAGAGGGGTCGGGGGGCGGTCGGGGGCGGGGGGAGGGCTTCTCAGAAGGTGGCTGCCTCTAGGAAACCGCGGGCCTTGCCTAACAGACGCGAGGCCGGCACCCTCCGAGAAGCAGGAGAGTGAGGAGGAGAGGAGGAGGACGGGAGGAGGGGAGGATGAGGAGAGGAGGATGAGGAGGAAGGGAGAGAGGAGGAGGGATGGAAGAGGAGGAGAGGATGAGGATGGGAGGAGGAGGATTAGGAGGAGGGGTGAAGCAGGGTAAAAGGAGGAGGAGGAGGAGGAAGGAGGAGGGGGGAGGAGGAGTGGGATGCGAGGCGGAGGAGGAGGAGGAGGAGGAGGAGGAGGAAGAGCAGGAGGAGGAGGAGGAGGAGGAGGAGGGAACCTCCTTCGAGGCAGCCTTCCCCCCTCCCCCCTACCCCCCCTCGGCGCGCTGCCCGCGTCGGGGGGCGCCCGTGGGCGGAGGCATCCACAAAGGGGGGGGGGGGCGGCGCAGACCACGGCCCGAGGCCTCCGAGCGGTTGGCGGAAACCCTGAGCCCAGAATACGTTCTCATGTGGATTTTGTTTGAGTTTCACGCTGTGTCCACCACGTTTAGCGAGGCACCCTACGGCGGGGGGAGGGCGCCAGCAAGTTCCCATTTGGACGCCCGACGTTCTGATTTGGACGCCCAGGCCCTGAGGCCTGCTCCCAGTACGGAAAGACTGTCCCAAACCAACAGCGGCCGCTGTTGGGCAAGCGGCCTTCTGTCTCAAATGGACACAGGCCGCGGCGGCGCGGACAGCGAGTCCTGTTCAAACTGAACAGGAACTGCTGTTGGGCATCGTACCCATTCTTTCCGTACCCATTCCGTTCGTGCCGATATCACCCCTTGGGGGCGAATAAGAGCGCGTTTCTTTATGTTCGGCGATGACGGGCGTCATGGGGGGGGGGGAGGGCGGGGGGGGGGTATGACGTGACGCCCCCCCCCGCCGAGTGGCTCCGGCACCACAGCCGCGCCCGCGCGCACGACGCGACGAGCGACGAGCGACGAGCGACGACGACGACGCGAGCAGCATGTAAGTGGCGATCTGCCCATTGCGCCTGTGTACACCACAACGCCCGCGTGCACCACACCGCGCGTGTGCACCACAGCGCCTGCGTACACCGCAGCAGCCGTGTGCAGTGCACCGCCCGCGTATACCACAATACTTGAGAGCACTACAGCGCCGGTCTACATACACCGCAGCAGCCATATGCAACACAACGCCTGTGGACACCAGTGCTTGCGTGCACCGCAGCGCCTGTGCACGTCACAGCGCCTGTCTACACCACAGCATCCGCGTGCAACGCAGCGCTGGTGTACACCACAGTGCCTGCGTGCACAGGACAGGTAGAAGGAGCATGTACGTCAGGATCTGCTGCGGACAACTAAACGCCACGCCAGAAAAATTCTGAGAATCGAATGCGACATTGTTCCGTCCTCCCTCCTCCTCCACCTCCACCTCCACCTCCTCCTCCACCTCCTCCTCCTCCTCCTCTTCCTCCTCCTCCTCCTCCTCCTCCTCCTCCTCCTCCTCCTCCTCCTCCTCCTTCTCCTCCTTCTTACCCCCTGTCGTGCGGCGTTACAACGCACGTGCGCATCTCAGCGTGCACCGCAGAATGGTCGATTGAATCGGTCCACTTGGTTCTCGGACGGCCAGTTTAGGTGGAGCCTCCTGGACGCAAATGGGAGTTAGGGTGATGCGGGCGGATTCGTGGGGACGCGTAGATTCCAGCGGCGCTCCTTTGTCCATGAGGATTTGTTTTCCATGGTTTTCTCTGGAATTCACACGCGTTTTCTGAAATTCTATACACAACAATGGTGCTGTGTTGCACACGGTTGATGTGGTGCACACAGGCGCCGTGGCGTACACAGGCACTGCAATGCACGCAGGCATTGTGGTGTACACTGGTGTTGTGTTGCGCACGGCTGATGTGGGGTACGGAGGATCTGTGGTGTACGCAGGAGCTGCTGTGCCCGCAGGCACGGTGGCACAAACTGACGCTGTGTTGCACGCGGCTGCTGTGGTGTACATCGGCGGTGTG
>CAUYUJ010019173.1:45707-65707 GCA_963575745.1 Prorocentrum cordatum | reverse complement strand
TGTCAGCAGATGCGCATGCTATTGCGCCAGATCGAGTCCAGCGAGTGCGGCCTGCAGAAGACCAAGAGCGACTTGGAGGCCAAGCGCGCCAGGTTGGCCGAGTTGCAGACCGACATCGGCCGGCACGAGCAGGAGCTGGTCGTGGCCGAGGCGGAGCTTGCCGACCTCAAGAAGCAGGAGGCCGTCCTCGTGGCGGCTGCGCCGTCGGACGCGGCCGCGCCTCCCGTCGCCCCCCTCGACCCCGTCTGCGTCTCGGCCCTTCAGATGGACACGCAGAAGCTGGCTAAGTTGCTGGAGGAGCTCGGGGTGGTCGTCCCTGACCAGACGACCGTTGCGCAGCAGCTGGCGGCCAAGGTGCCCACCTGCGCGCAGCGGCAGCTCGTGCAGGTGGCGCCGACCGCCGCGGCAGCACCGGCGGGCGGAGCCATCGGCGCTGGCGCCGCCGTTGGGCCCGGGCAGACGGCCGCGGGACATCTCGCCCCGCCTGAGCAGCCAGGCATCGCAGGCTCCCAGCCCCAGCAGCCTGTCTTCGATCTTGGTGAGATGCGCACGCGACTGGGGCAAGCTGGCATCCCGGCCCCTGAGGGCGAGCTGGAGGTGCAGCAAGCCTTTGAGCGGATGCGTGCGGCCTCCGCGGTGCCAGGCCGCCCGCGGCCCCAGGGAGCCCATGGTGTGGGCCCCTACTAGGTTCGTGACGTCGCTGATGATGATGTTGGCTACGGTTCAGATTGCGCAGGCGGCGCAGCCCGCCGTGCGCGTGCTCTTTGTGCTCGGCTCGGACCTCGTTGACGCAAATTTGCCCGCAGGAGCTACAAAACCCAGTTCCTATCGAGACGCGGTTTCGACTTCTTCGACAGCTCGAAAACCAAGTTCCTATCGAGACGCGGCTTCGACCTGGGGAGACGCGGTTTCGGCGTCGCCATCTTCCGGCGCGAGCCGCCCGTCACACCTCGGCGGCGTGGCGCTCACCTCCGGCGCCGCGAACTGCGCGGAGGTTGCGGGCGGTTTCACTGCGAGGTCTGCATCGAGTCCATGTTCCGCGCAGGTCGCGCTGAAGCTCAATGAGCTGCTGCCCGCGGTCCAGCCCTTCTCGGTCGATGCGCTGACAGTTGGCACCATCAACGCTGACACCTGGGCCGGGGCCAGAGCAGTCGGCGAGTGGCTGCAGGCGCGAGGGAGGCGGCCCGACATCCTGTTCGTCCAGGAGACCCGGTTCTTCGACGATGAGATGGTCGGTTCTGCCCACCAGTGGCGCGCCGGGCAGGGCATGCAGTTGGCCCAGGGGCCTGTCCAGCGCACGGGGCCAGGGCGGTCAGAGGTCTCGGGCGGCGCGGGTATCGCGGTGTCCAACTGCATCGGCGTCGGCCAGGCGGCTAGCGTCGACGAGCGCTGGGCCCACCGCGTCATCATGCGGCGCGCGCACTTTGGTGGCGGCGCCACGTTGCTCCTGGCGTCCCTGTACCTGGTCACGTCCATGGGCCTGGACGGTGAGAACATGGACCTGCTGGGGTACGTGGGCGGCCTGATAGGGCAGTTCGGCGAGCCCTTCCTGATAGGGGCCGACTGGAACGTCGAGCCAGAGGTGCTCCTGGCGCCCCGCTGGGTTGATCAAGTCGGGGGCGTGCTGCTGGCGCCGGACATGCCGACCTGCGGGCCATCAGGGTACGATTTCTTCGTGGTCTCGTCGACGCTGGCGCATCGGGCGGAGGCGCCACAGACTATGTCGGAAACACCGGTCGGCACGCACTGTTGCGTCAGCCTGCGCCTCCAGAATTTCTGGACGGCCCCCGTGGTGTGGGTCGAGGACCCGCGCAGAGCCTTCAGCCTCCCCAAGACCAAGGGTGCGATCCTGAAGCTACAGGTGCCCGCGGAGGCGTTGGAGGCCGAGCTGGCTGAGCTGTCGGAGCCGCTGGAGCATTTGGCGTCGGCTTGCAGCCGCTGGTTTGACCTAGCGGAGCGGCACTTGGTAAAGAAGTTGGAGGTGGAGTCGGCCAGTGTTCGGCACTACCTTGGCCGTGGCAAGGGCGTCAAGATGGCGCTCAAGCCGCTCGGCGAGCTCCACCAGGCCAAGCAGCGGAAGCTCGACACCTCCAGCACGGAGGCTTGGGCTGGATTCCTGCGCTGCTGGCGGGCCCTGTGGCGCTGGGCAAGGCCAAGGCTGGCTCTCGCGGTCGTCGGCAGTCCCTCCACGACCAGCTGGTGCGCCAGGCCGAGGCGCTGGTCTTGCAGCCAGCGGTGTCCGACCAGCCGGCCTTGACTAACGCCGCCAGGGCTCAGTGGCTCGGGCTGGCCAGCAGGAACAGCCCGCTAGCCAGCTGGTTTGACGGGGTGCTGGAGACGGAGGTGGAGATGCGACGTCGAGCTGACGCTGCCCAGCGCGCCAAGGACTGGAGGTCCTTCTGCGCCGAGTCGCTGGATGGGCCAGGCCGAGTGGCCCATCGCCTCATCAAGCAGAAGAGAGGCGAGGCGGCGGCCGTCGAGGAGGCCGACGACCCTCAGCACCTGGCCCAGGTCGGCTCGGCGGCGGCGGACGCCATTCTGGACGAGTGGCTCGCGCTGCGGGTCAAGCCTTCCAGGGAGTCGGAGGAGGAGGCCAGTCAGTGGCAGGTCACCACTGGCCTGTCGGCCATCACCACCGACCAGGTGCGCGAGGTGGCCAGGTTCCCTCACCAGACGGGCCTCGGCTGGGACAACTTCCACCCGCGAGCCCTCCTCTACCTGAACGAGGTGCTGCTCCAGAGGTTCGTGGACATCCTCAACCGCTGGGAGAGGACCCCCGCCATGGTGGACCTTTGGCTCACGACGACGGTGTTCTTGCCGAAGCCGCATCCGCAGCTCGGCCGACGGCCCATCGGCCTCCTCTGCATGTGGGGGCGGGTCTGGTCTCGCGTGCGCCAGGCCGAGGTGCGCCGCTGGGAGCTCAGCGTGGACCAGGCCTTCTTCTGGGGCAAGTCGGGGGACACGGCGTCAGACAGGGCTGCCTATGTCCACAACATCCTTGTGGTGCACGCCCGGCGCCACATGATGGTGAGCGGTTCGGCCTTCTTCGACCTGTCCAGGTTCTATGAGAACGTCTCGCACGTGGCGCTGAGGCAGGCAGCACAGCACTACGACTTCGACCTTGGCCTGCTCCGCTCACTGTGCGTGCTCTGCCGAGGGCCACGCCGAGTCCGTTGGCTTTCATGCACGACTCGGGCCATCTGGCCGAATGGCACGGTGGTGGCGGGGTGTTCCTGCGCCACGGGGGTCGTCAAGCTGCTGACCTTGTGCGCGCTGCAGCAAGTGGTGCTCGACGCGCCCGTTTGTCGGCCCATCAACTTGGTCGACGATATCAAGCTGCATGCTGTAGGAGGCTTGCGCACTGTGGCTGCTCAGCTGGTCAAGGCAGTGAATTTGATACTGTCGGCCACGCAGCAGCTCGAGTTGCCAGTCAACACGTCCAAGTCTTGTTTTTTGGTTTCAGACAATGAGCTGCTCGACCTTCTCCTCGACGATCCCGAGTGGCCGCTCGATGTGTCGACGCTGTCTGACTCGCATCGGGACCTCGGAGGGGGACGCGGTCGACGGCGCCCGCCGCAGGATCCCGATCCAGGCCGCTCGGTTCTCTGGGGCCCATGCTGCTGCTGGCAGGCTTCGGAAGCTTGGCGGTGGCAGAAATGCTTTTCGTGTGTTCAGGGCGGGCCCCGCGGCCAAAGCTGTTTGGGGGGCTCCCATCCTCGGGGTCAGCAACTCGGCGATGAGAGGGCTGAGGGTTGCAGCGGCCCGCAGCTTCGGGCCCTTGCAGCCGGGCTCGTCCCTTGGATTTTCTTTGCTGTTCAGCGGCGCCTGGACGAACGACCCGCTTGTGCACCTCACTGTGGCGGCTGTAAAGACCTTCGTCTCTGTCTGGTGGCACCGGTCGGTCACCCGGGCTGTGTTTTTGTCAGCTTTGGAGGACGCCCGGGAGACCCTTGGACACAAGAGGCCCTGGGGCGCGGTTAAGCAGCCACTGTCCGCCCTCCTCCTCGCCCTCGGCAGGATTGGCCGGGACCTCGACATGAATTCTGACTGCCTGGTGGACCAGCATGGGGTCTCCTGGGCGATCGGCCGTTTCTCGCCTGCCTTCTTCGAAGGCCTCTGTAGGCAGGCGTGCTGGGATGCTATCGTGGCCGATGAGCAAGGTCGTCAGTCGTCGTTCGTTGGCGAATGGTCTGGTCCGATCTGCTCCCGCCCTGCCCAGGACCTGATTGCGGCCAAGGCCTCGGAAGGCTGGGCGGCCCATCACTCCCGCGTGCTCCGTGCCCTGATATATCATAGCTAACCGATATTGGTGCCAGCAGCGTTTTGCCGAGAAGTGCGAAGATATCCGCCCTTTCTGCCTCCACTGTGGGGAGCCCGGGACCCTCTTCCACCGCCGTTTTGTTTGCCCTGCCCACTCGGTTTGGAGACGGAAGGAACTCTCGAGCCAGGTCGGGGAGGCGGCCAGGTTTGTGTCCGCGCTTTCGGGCCGAGCCCAGGATTTGTTTTCGAGGGCGGTTTTCCCCGACCCCTCGGCCTGGTTCAAGTGCAAAGCGCCCGACCCGTCCTCCTGCTACATGCATCGTCTCAACTGGCCTGCCGACGGGCTTATGTTGGGGACTGGAATGCACGTACATACGGACAGATCGGCTTTTGAAGGCCGCCTTCGATCCCTGGGAGTGGCAGGATGGGCGGTGGTCGTCACGGACGTGGAGGGGGTCGTCTTGTCGTGTATTTGGGGGGGGGTGCCCTTAGCTGAGGCACCCTTCCAAGCTGCCCGGGACGGCGAAGATTATGCTGTCCTCCAGCTTTGTCTCACTGCCACCCTCTTCCCCGGAGTCCGCCTCAATATTGATTGCGCGGGCACCGTGGATTGTGCTCGGGACCCCAGGTCCGCTGCAGGCCCCGATAATGCGCGGGCCCACTGGTGGGCCCAGGTGCACGACAAGCTTGACGATTGCTCTGTCTGGAAAGTCCCGTCCCATTGTACAGAGACGGACGTAATCGAAGGCCGCCTGACCCGAGCGCAGTGGCTCGGCAACAAAGCAGCGGATGAGCATGCGCGTCGCGGGGCCGAGCTGTATCGCAGTGACCCCGCCGATCGCCTCGTCATCATCGGCTGTCCTGAGATTGCCAAGCAGGTGGCTAGGTACTCGGCCCGTCAAGAGGCCATGATAGCGGACGCTGGGGTGTATGACCATGTCCCGCTCGATTGGCTCCGACATGTCGACCTCGGCACATTTGAATTGCCGCCAGACGTCCTTGGGGATGATGGCGGTGGTGTGGGTGGGGCGGATGTCGGAGCGTCGTCCGTCGTCGTCGGAAGGAGCGCTACGGCTAGCGGCGAGGCGCAGGACGCTGGCGAGGTGTTATCCTCCCCCGTCCTCCCGCCGCCTCCGGGGGAAGAGGCTTGGGCCCTCCTCAGGCCTTGGAAAGCCAGAGGCCATTCCTGCATCGAAGCTCCAGTGACCTCGGCTGCTGGAGCTCCTTTGGGACCCGTAGTTTTTTGCACCACTTGCGGGTCCATCGGCCACCCTGGGAGTTCGTGGGGTCGGAGCGCTCTCGTGTCGGACTGCCTGGGGTCCCGTTTCCCAGGCCGCGAGAGGCAATTGGCTTGGATTTTGCAAGGCAAACATCCGTCCCGCAAAGAGTGCCGAGTCGGAGCAGCGTGTTCGCTATCCGACGACTCTCGCACCTTCCTGGCCTCGAAGATAGGCCAGGAGGGATGCCCGAGCTTGGACCCGGCCCCGCCGTCGAGCGGATCGGGGTCGACCTCATCCGAGGCCTTGCGCTATTCGGGTTCTCCTCCCGCGCTCAGGCCGAAGGGCTTGGGCAGCAGGTCCTTGACAGGAGACAGCGCGAGGAGGCCGAACTCTCGGATGACGGTATTTGATTTGTTTCTTTGATGCATGTTTAATGTGGCGGCACCTTCAGCTGGTGTGGGTCTCCTCCTCCTCCTCCTCCTCCGCCTCCTCCTCCTCTTCCTCCTCCTCCTCCTCCTCCCCCGGGCCCGTTAAGAAGCGGGTCAAGGACGAAGCACCGCCCCAGGGGAGAGGGGGCGCGCGCTCGCGCCGCCGCCCTGGACAAGGGTGGCCGTCCTGCCGGGGCCGCGAGTGCGCGAAGCGGTGCGTGCCCTCGCGCCCTCGCGGGGTGGCCTGTGACGCGCGCGTGTCGGGTGCCCAGCCGCGGAGCATGTGATGCTGCAGTGCTGACGCTGCAGGGCCCGTGGCCGAGGCGTGCGGGCTTGGCACCACGGGCGCCGTGGGCAGCTTGCGGAGGCTGGACGGCAGCAGAGGTGGCCGCTGGATCATCATCATCATCATCATCATCATCATCATCATCATCATCATCATCATCATCATCATCATCATCATCATCATCATAATCATCGTCATCATCATCATCATCATCGTCGTCGTCATCATCATCATCATCACCACCACCACCACCATCATCATCATCATCATCAACATCATCATCATCATCATCATCATCACTATCACCATCATCATCATCATCATCACCATCACCAACACCGTCAGCATCACCGTCATCATCATCATCGTCGTCATGATCCTGATCTCCATCAAGATGATCATCGTCATTATCACCATAAACATAATCATGGTCATCGTCATCATCGGCATCGTCATCATCATGATCATTATCATCATCGTCATCATCATCACCATCAGCATCATACTCACCATCATTATCATCATCCTCATCATAATCCTCCTCATCATCAGCATCCTCACCCTCATCCTCATCATCAGAATCAGCATCCTCATCATCACCACCACCACCACCACCATCATCATCATCATCATCATCATCATCATCATCATCATCCTGATCGCCATTATCATCTTCATCATCCTCATCATCATCATCATCATCATCATCATCATGATCAGTATCATCATCGTCATCATCATAAATCATCATCCTAATCCGCATCCTCATCCTCATCATCATCAACATCATCATCATCATCACCAGCATAATCATCGTCCTCACCCTCATCCTCATCCTCATCAGAATCATCAACATCAGCATCATCATCACCATCATCATCATTATCATCAGGATCATCATCATCATCAACATCGACACCATCATCATAATACTAATAAAAATTATTATCATCACCCTCATCGTCATCATCATCCTGATCGCCATGATCATCATCATCATCATCAGCAGCGTCGTCGTCGTCGCCGTCATCTTCATGATCATCATGATGATCACCAACGTCATCATCATCGTCACCATCATCATCACTATTATCATCATAATCTTCAGCATCATCACAATCGTCATCATCATCACGACTATCCTCATCATCGTCATCAGCATCAGCATCATCGTCATCAGCATCATCCTCACCATCAGCATCATTGATATCATCATCCTCATCCTCATCCTCATCCTCGCCCTCATCATGGTCCGCATCATCATCACCATCATCATAATCAGCATCATCATCGTCCTTATCACCATCATCAGCATCATCATCATCAACATCGGCATCATCATCATCATCGTGAGCGTCATCGTCATCGTCATCATCATCCTGATCGCCATTATATCATCGTCATCAGCGTCAAGATCATCATCGTCATCATCATCGTCATCACCGTCGTCATCATCATCATGACCATTACCGTCCTCCTCATCATCATCAGTATCAGCATCATCGTTACCATCATTATCATCATCCTCGAACCTCATCCTCATCCTCATCCTCATCATCATCATTGCCATTATGATCATCACCACCATCATCGTCGTTGTCGCCGTCGTCCTCGTCGTCGCCGTCGTCGTCATCATCATGATCATCATGATCAACATCATCACCATCATCGTCGTCGTCATCATCATCACCTTCACCATCATGATCATGAAAATCATCATCAGCATCAAAAAAATAATCATCATCATCGTCATCATCGTCATTGTCATCCTCATCGTCATCATCATCACTATCACCGTCGTCATCAAAATCATCATCATCACCACCGCCCCCTCTCATCATCATCATCATCATCATCATCATCATCATCATCATCAGCATTGTCATCATCCTCATCCTCATCCTCACCCTCATCCTTATCATCATCGACATCCTCGTCATCATCACCATCATCATCACCAGCACCAGCATCACCACGTTCACAATCATCATCATCAGCATCAGCATCATCATAGCATCATCACCATCATCATCATCACCATCGTCCTCATCATCATCATCCTCAGCATCATCAGCATGGTCATCATCATGATCATCATCATCATCATCATCATCATCATCGTCATCACCATCGTCATCATCACCATCGTCATCATCATCGCCATCGTCATCATCACCATCATCCTCATCATCATCATCATCATCATCCTCATCATCACCATCCCCATCCTCATCCTCATCCTCATCAACATCCTCATCCTCCTCATTCTCATCCTCATTATCACCATCATCATCACCATCATCATCGTGGTCGTCGTCGTCATCATCATCATCATCAATATCATCATCATCATCAGCATCATCATCACGATCGTCGTCATCATCATCCTTACAATCATCAGCCTCACCATCAACATCCTCATCCTCATCACCATCAACATCAGCATCATCAGAATCCTCATGCTCACCGTCATCCTCATCCTCACCATCATCCTCATCGTCATCATCATCCTCATCATCATCATCACCACCATCATGCTCATCATCATCACTATCACCATCACCATCATCCTCATCATCATATGGATCCTCATTATCATCATCATCACCATCATCATCATCATCACCACCATCACCACCACCACCACCATCATCATCATCATCATCACCGTCAGCACCATCAGCACCACCACCACCATCATCATCACTATCATCATATCGTCACCATCATCATCGTCATCACTTCCATCGTCATTATCCTTAGCATCACCATCATCATTATCATCATCATCATTATCATCATTATCATCATCCTCATCAGCATCATCAGCATCATCATCAGCAGCATCATCAGCATGATCCTCATCATCATCCTCACCCTCAGCCTCATCATCAGCACCATCAGCATAATCATCACCATCACCATCACCATCACCATCCTCACCCTCATCATCATCACCACCACCACCATCATCATCATCATAATTATTATTAGTATTCTTATTATCATTCACTATCACCCTCACCATCACCATCATCATCATCACCATCATCATCATCATCACGACCACCATCACCACCACCACCATCATCACCATCATCATCATCATCACCATCAGCACCACCACCACCATCATCATCACTATCATCATATCATCATCACAATCATTGTCATCATCATCATCATCTCCATCGTCGTCATCCTTAGCATCACCATTGTCATTATCATCATCCTTATCCTCAGCCTCATCAGCATCATCATCAGCAGCATCATCAGCATGATCCTCATCATCATCCTCATCCTCATCCTCAGCCTCATCATCATCATCATCATCATCATCATCATCATCCTCAGCATCCTCAGCATCACCATCACCATCACCATCACCATCATCCTCACCACCATCATCATCACCGCCATCACCACCACCATCATCATCATCACCACCACCACCATCATCATCATCATCATCATCACCACCATCTTAGCAGTCAGATTCATCATCATCGGCAGCGCTGACGCCGCACCGTCGCCATCGGCACCGGCGCCATCCTCGTCGCCCTTCCTCGGCCCGTCCGCACTGGAGGCCTCCGGGGGCCTCCCGAGGCCCGAGCGGCACACGTGTCCAAGAAGCAGCACTCCGATCCGCCTCGGCTGCTCGTGCGACCATGCCGGAGGCGCCGCGGGGCGCGCCAGGGACGGCGCTCGAGGCATCGCCAGGGACGGCGTTCGAGGCACCGCCAGGGACGGCGCCAGGGACGGCACCGCGGGGCGCGCCGCGGGGCGCGCCAGGGACGTCGCCAGGGACGGCGCCGGAAAACACCCCAGCAAGTGCCCGGCAAGGTCTTGGCAAGGTCCTTACAAGGTCGGGCAAGAGATGCCGACACTCCTGGGCGCGGCCTCGGGGGCCCCCCGAACGCCCTAATCAGGCGCCAAAAGGGTGGCACGCCTCACGACCTCAGGCCAAGAGCGTTCCAAGATGGCCCACGTTGGTCCCAAGACGGCCCCCAAAGCGCCCAAGACGCTCCAGGAGTTCCAAAAAGACTTCGAGAGGCCCGGAAGACGCAAAAATCATTGACTTCGCTCGGGTTTTCGGATGACTTTGGCGGTACCACCCTTTCGAGCTGCCGACCGCCTTGGATGGCCCAATAAGCCCCAAGATAGCTCCAAGACGGCCCAAAAAGCGTCCAAGGTGGCACCCAAATGGCCCAAGATGGCCCTAAGACGGTCCAAGAGGCTTACAAGATGGCCCCAAGAGGGGGCCCAGCTAGAGGGGCAACCCGAACAGACATTTCGAGCTTTCGGCCCCAAGAGGCGCCCAGAAGCCCCCAGAGGCCCCCAAGAGCCCCCAAGAGGCCACAAGAGGCCGCCAAGAGGCCTCCAGAGAGGCTCCCAAGACTCGCAACAGGCTCCCAGGAAGCCCCTAGAGGCCCCAAAGAAGCCCCCAAGAGGCTCCCCAGAGGCCTCGAACTGCTACCCAGAGGCTCCCTTCGAAAAGACCCCAAGAAGCATCCATGAGGAATTTGACCCACAGCCCAGGTGCGTCCCGAAACTCTGCTGGAGCTCTCTTGAGCCATCTTGGCGCCCTCTGGGGCAGTCCGTAGGCTCCCTTCGACAGGGTGCGAGCCACATCTCCGAAGATCTCCTCGAAGACCGTCCTGCCTGCCCTACAGTTCCCCCTGGGCACGAGCACACCACCACACAGCCACAGTGATGCGCAGTGTGTCGGCGGAATGAGCGAAGCGATTGAATAATAATGCTTGCTGCATGTTTGCAGCTGGGCAAGGAAACAAATGCAACATCCAAGCCCCGGGGGGACGACGACGGCACCGGTGGCGGCGACGAGGGCGGCCACGACAACAGACGACGGCGGCGGCGGCCGAGGTCTGAACCACGAGGGGGGGCGAACCGCCCTGGGGCCGAGGGCCGGGCTGCTGGCCGGACTCCCACTGCCAGGTGGGGAACTTGAACGTGAGCTGGGACGTTGTCTCATCCTCCTCCTCCTCCTCCTCCTCCTCCTCCTCCTTCCCCTTCTCTTCCCTCTGCTCCACCTCCTCCTCCTCCTCCTCCTCTTCCTCCTCCTAATCCCTCCTCTTCCTCCTCCTCTTCTTCCTCCGCCTCCTCCTCCTCCTCCTTCTTCTCTTCGTCGTCGTCGTCGTCGTCCTCTTTTTCCTCCTGCTCCCGCTGCTGCTCCTCCTCCTCCTCCTCCTCCTCCTCCTCCTCCTGGTCCTGCTTCCCCTCCTCCTCCTCCTCCTCCTCCTCCTCCTCGTTTTCGTCGTCCTCCTCGGCCTCCTCGTCCTCCTCCTCCTCCTCCTCCTCCTCCTCCTCCTCCTCCTCCTCCTCTTCCTCCTCCTCCTCCTCGGGGAGAAGAGGTAGAGTAGAGGCGGACGAAGAGGAGGAGGAGGAGGAGGAGGAGGAGGAGGAGGAGCCGAGGAGCCGAGGAGGAGCCGAGGCGATTTCTCCGCCCTGCCGCCTGCTCCTCATTTTCAGACGTACCCTCGCGTCGTGACAGCATCGCGACGAGCGGATTCTTACTAACTATTTTCGGGGCGTTTGCCAGGCCCCAGGGCCTTCAAGAAACGACACAGGGTGAAAAGCCAGTTCCAGGGAAGGGGTCGAGATCCCCAGAGGTCGAGTTTCTGGAAAAACATGCTGTTGGGGGCCTGGGTTGCTAGGTTACCAACCTTCGCGCATCGTGCCCCGCGATGCGCGGCGCGCGGTCTCATCTTCTCGCCCTCTCGCCCTCGCGCCGCCCCTCCAGTGAAGGGCAACACCTCTGATATGGACCGCAACGCTCTGGGCGCGAACACCTCCGCGCCCCGCGGGTGACCTAGCTGCTGCCTCCTCCCCCTTGTACCCCTTACCCCCATCCTGATTGCCGCTCGCCCTCCTCCTCCTCCTCCTCCTCCTCCTCCTCCTCTCCTCCTCCTCCTCCTCCACCTCCTCCTCCGCACCCTCCTCTCCCTGCTCCTCCCCCTGCTCAGTCTTCTCCGTCTCCTCCGTCTCGTCTCCTCCTCCTCCTCCTCTTCCTCCGCCTCCTCCTCGCCTCCGCCTCCTCCTCCTCCTCCTCCTCCTCCTCCTCCTCCTCCTCCTCCTCCTCCCCTCCCCAACCCTCCCCGGGGAGAACGAGAAAGAGCAGAGGAGGAGGAGGAGGAGGAGGAGGAGGAGGAGGAGCAGGAGCAGGAGCAGGAGCAGGAGAGGGAGGAGGAATTCAGGCGTGGCCTCCATCCTGCTGCCTGCTCCCCATCGCTAGGTCACCCAACTTCGCGCATCGCGCCCTGCGACGCGCGGCGCGAGGTTATCTTCACGCCCTCACTCCCTCGCGCCGCCCCCTAATACTCTGATATCGGCCGCGACGTGCGAGGCGCGAACATCTTCGCGCCCCCGCGGTGACCTAGCTGCTGCCTCCTCCCCCTTGTACCCCTTCTCCCCGTCCTGATTGCCACTCCTCCTCCTCCTCCTCCTCCTCCTCCTCCTCCTCCTCTCCGCCTCCTCCTCCTTCTCCTCAACAATTACTCAATATGAATACTACTCTCCCTCTTCCCCTGATGGCGTGCTGGGAGTGGCCGACCCCCCCGCGTACTGTTTTTTTACACACAGGATTCCCGGGAGTTGGGTTTTCGCCTGCGTTTTTTTCAAAATGCTGCTCTCGCTGAGGCGCCGGCCTCATTTCTGCTCCCGAATCGTTCCGAATCGTGCTCCCGCTGCAGCGTGGGCCTCATTTTCGGATCGGTGTTTGGCCTCCGTCGTTCAGGATGGCGTTCTCGCCCCAGCGCGGGCCTCTTTCTCGCGCGCCCATCCGCCCGCCACCACCGCGCCGCACCACCACCACCACCACCACCACCACCACCACCACCACCACCACCACCACCACCACCACCACACCACCAGCACCAGCACCAGCACCAGCACCAGCACCAGCACCAGCACCAGCACCAGCACCAGCACCAGCACCAGCACCACAACCACGCACACACGCACGCACGCACGCACGCGCACCACCACCCACTACGCACGCGCGCGCGCGGAGCCACAGGTCCGCTACGACACGCGTCCGCGGATAGAGAAAATCAGCGCCATGGTAAGGGATGGGAGGGAAGGGTAGGACGTCAGATATGACGCGAGCGCACCTAGCTTGTCTCCCATCCCCCTCCCCCTCCCCCTCCTCCTCCTCCTCCTCCTCCTCCTCCTCCTCCTCCTCCTCCTCCTCCTCCTCCTCCCACTCCTCCTCCTCCTCCTCCTCTTCCTCCTCCTCCTCCTCTCCTCACCCCCCTCGGGGAGAAGGAGAAAGAGTAGAGAAGGAAGAGGAAAAGGAGGAGGAGGAGGAGGAGGAGGGTAACGAGGAGAAATCTGACGGTGATGCTGATACTGATGCTGACGCTACTGATGACGACGATGACGACGACGATGCTGCTGCTGCTGCTGCTGCTGAGGAGGAGGAGGCGGCGGAGTGGCTAGAAGAAGGAAGAGACGGAGGGTGACGTGGAGCTGGAGGTGGGCAAGGGCAGCAAGAGGGTGACGAGGGAGGGGGGAGGAGAGATGAGGGACGAGGAGGAGACGGAGGATGAAGAGGATGCGCCGAAAGGGTGGCTCCTGGTCGCCAGCCTCCACGAACTCCTCGGGCGTCAGGGTGCCCTTCTCGACAAACCTGGCGCGGGTTCCCGCACCACCACGCGCGCGCGGGGCACACGGGAGGCGGCAAACTCTTGGACACCAGCTTCATGTCTACGGATGTCCGGGATCGAAGATCGAGGGCCGACTCCCTCCGCATCATCATGTGCCGTCCCACTCCTCCTCCTCCTCCTCACCATCACCACCTGAGCGACGAAACGAAAGGGGGTCTTGCGCGAAGTGACGTAGCGACACTGCGTGGTGGTTTACGCGGGCCGCTGGCGCGGCACGCTAGATTGGAAGCCAGGGCGCTTGCGCTCGACCTTACGCGGGCAGCTTACGCGTGAACGTCGGTGCAGACGACCCACGGTTTCTTCGTCGCTCATCTGACCTCCTCCTCCTCCCCCTCCTCCCCCTCCTCCTCCTATTAATCCTCCTCCTCATCCTCCACATCCTCCGCCTCTTCCTCCTCCTACTCCTCCTCATCCTCCTCCTCCTCCTCCTCCTCCTCCTCCTCATCATCATCACCACCATCACAACCACCACAATCATCGTCATCATCATCATCAGCAGCATCACCACCATCACCACCCCCACCACCACCATCATCATCATCATCATCATCATCATCATCAGCATCATCACCATCATCATCATCACCACCATCATCATCATCATCATCAGCATCATCAGCATCAGCATCATCATCATCAGCATCAGCATAAACATCACCATCACCATCACCATCCTCATCATCATCATCGTCATCATCATCATCATCATCATCATCATCGTCATCACCATCGTCATCGTCATCATCATCATCATGATCGTACTCATGATCATGATCATGATCATGATCATCCTCATCATCCTCATCATCAGCATCATCAGCATCATCATCAGCATCATCATCAGCATCATCATCATCAACATCATCAGCATCAACATTATCAACATCATCATCATCAGCATCAGCATCATCATCATCATCATCATCATCAGCATCAGCATCAGCATCAGCATCATCATCATCATCATCATCATAATCATCATCATCATCATCATCACCATCATCATCATCATCATCATCATCATCATCATCAGCATCAGCATCAGCATCAGCATCATCATCATCATCATCATCATCATCATCATCATCATCATCATCATCATCATCATCATCATCATCATCATCATCATCATCATCATATATTATTATCATCATCATCAGCAGCATCAGCATAAACATCAACATCACCATCATCCGTCCAGCCCCCCCTCCCTCCTCCTACCCTGGAGAGAGAGAGAGAGAGAGAGAAGAGAAGAGAAGAAAGCGAGCGAGAGAGAGAGAGAGAGAGAGACACAGACAGAAGAGAAGAGGGAGAGAGCGAGAGAGAGAGAGAGAGAGAGACGGCCGCCTGGACTCCCCGCCGATGTTGACAACGTTGCCGACCACCGATCTGTAGGCGTCGCCGATGCGGTGTCCGGCCAGGGAGAGGGCCTGCATGCCTCGCGCGGCGCGGTGGTGAGGAAGATGACGGCAGATGATGACAATGATGATGGTGATGATGGTGATGATGGTGATGATAATCATGACTATAATTATGATTCTGAGTATGGTGATGATGATGCTGATGCTGATGATGATACTGATGATGCTGGTGATGATGGTGGTGGTGATGAATGTGATGATGACGATGATGATGCTGCTGCTGATCATAATTATCATGATAACTATTCTGATTATCATGATGAGGGTGGTGCTGCTGCTGCTGATGATGTTGATGATGATGATGATGATGATGATGATGGTGGTGATGATGATGGGGATAATGATGACGATGATAATGATGACGACGATGAGGATGATGATGATCATGATGATGAGGGGGAGGAGGAGGGGCAGGAGGAGGGGAATAATGGTGGTGATGATAATGATGACGACAACGACGACGACGATGATGACGAGGAGGAGGATGCCTATGGGGCCCCTTCAGGGCCTATTTCCTCTAACTCTCGATCCCCCCTCCGTATAGCCCCCCATGACGCTACGACCGATTCTCTTCACTTATGTTGCTCCCATCCGACTGATGTTGCTCCCGACTACATCTCAAAAATCATTTCGAGCACCCAGAAAAATATCGAAACAATGTCGAACGAGTATCGCCTCCCAGGGCCCGACACGTGAAAACCCTCCAGTTTCGGCACTCTCTTGGAGCTCGAAATTCTTTTTGGTGATCGAGGCTAAAATAGGTTGAAACATCATAACTCGTCACCTCCTCGTCGGCGGCCCCGCTGTCGCCACCGTGGCCGTCACTCTCGTTCTCCCCGTCGCCGTCGTTCGCCGTCGTCGGCCTCATCACAGTTCGGCGCTGGCCGTTGTCGTCAGACCCAGACACCCGACGACGTGTTTGCTTGAACGCGCGGCCCCAGTTGGCGGCGCGCAGAGGAGGGTACAGTCGGCCCGAATCATAAGGATACGCGATAAGGAGGCAAGGGCCTTGGACGCCCATTTCCAAGCTTTTCGAGCGGGGCGCGGTCAAAGAAAGTGGCAAAGGCTGGACCGAGGAGGCAAGGATGCAAGTGTACCCTTGGGAAGGTTGCCAATCCTTACTACGCGGGTGGACTGTAGGGGGAGGGGGGAAGGCTTCCTGGGAGGCTGCTCCTTAGAAGGCGCCGGCCTTACAACTGCGGACCAGGCCCGCGCCTTCTAAGAAGCAGGGGTGCTTCTAAGAAGCCTTCCACCCCTGCCCCATCTCGAAATCCCCTAATAATCGTCCCCCAATCCAATTTTTTTCGGGCGTCTTTTTTGGGAGCGGGGGCGTCGGGTACATTTGGGCAGTTTCTGTAAACCGAAAACAAGGGGGGTCCGGAATAGTAAGGCCCCCCGTTGACAAGGGTCCGGAAAATTAGGTTGCCGTTGAAGGGGGGGTCCGGTTTTTTAGGGGGAGGTCGATGATTAAGGGATTTCGAATACCACCTCTTCGCGTGGCCGACCTGGGGCTGGTTCTCTTGAGCACGCGGCCCCAGAAAAGCCGGGGCCCGATGACGGGACCGAGGGCCCGAAGTCGAGGGTACAAACGCTGGGATCGGGAAAAAAAAACAGCACATAAGAACATCGTCGCCGTCAGAAAGGAGAAGATCGTCATGAGACGTTACACGTCGGTCGGAAGAAGCAGGTAAAAACATGAAGCAGGAAGGCGGATGAAGTAGATTGGGTTCAGGCCCTCCCAGAGAATAGCAAAAAACAGCAGAAGCACATCGACTCTCGAAGTAGGAAGGCGCTTGAAGCAGATTGGATTGGAATCTGGAAATCCCGAAATCCGTCACCGTGCTTCTGGGCACAGGAGTGGGCGTCTCCTCAGGTCGTGGGCCCGATCCTTTACACTCGACCAGGATAACAAGGATGCGCGGCAAAGATGCAAGGGCCTTGGAACGCCGTGTCGACGTTCGCCGCGCGGAGCGCGGCATAAATGCCGAAGGATGCCGAACACCGAAGGGGCAAGGATGCGAGGGTAGCCTTGGAAAGGTGCCCCATCCTTGCTATCATGGTTGGACCGCACGCCTCAGCCCCCGCTCCCGAGGAGTGGAGTCTTGTGTGAGGGTCATGGACCCCTCGCTCCCTCAGGTCTCCCCGGGGCTTTCCGCGTGCCCCCTCGGGTTCGGCGCGTGCCCTCCGGGCGTGGGCCCGATCCTTTCACGTAAGCCTCGGCCCCCCCCGCCCGAGGAGCCCTGTGAGGGGCCCGGGCCCCTCGCGCTCTCGAGCCTCTCCCCCCTCGGGGGCCTCCCGCGCGCGCCCCCACCGGGCTTGGCGCGTGCCCTCGGGTCGTGGGCCCGATCCTCGAAGCCTCGGGTCGGGCCTGTCCCCCCTACAGGAGGCTTTTGGGGCGACCGAACATAAAAGGTACCCCAGACTTACTCCCCGAACGCTCAAACAATAGTTAACAAGTCATCCCCTGACTTTTTTTTGGGGGGGGGACTATTCCCCACCTAGGCTCTGCCTAGAAGGGTTCTTACTCTCTTAGCTTAAAGGGGCCGGGCAGTGGAACACGCCCCGGGCGGTTCCCCCAGTCCCCTGGGAGCGGTTCCCCCCAGTCCCCTGGGAGCTTTAGCTTTAGCTTTAGCTTTAGCTTTAGCTTAGCTTTAGCTTAGCTGTAGCTTAGCTTTAGCTTAGCGTTTCGCTTAGCGTTTCGCTTAGCTTTTCGCTTAGGTTTAGCTTAGCTTTAGCTTAGCTTTAGCTTAGATTTAGCTTAGCTGTAGCTTAGCTGTAGCTTAGCTTTAGCTTAGCTTAGCTTTAGCTTAGCTTTAGCTTAGCTTTAGCTTAGCTTTAGCTTATATTTAGCTTAGCTGAAGCTTAGCTTAAGCTTAGCTGTTGATCAGCTTTAGCTTAGCTTTAGTTTAGCTTTAGCTTAGCTTTAGCTTAGCTGTGGCTTAGCTTTAGCTTAGCTTTAGCTCAGCGTTACTGTTACTACTAATGCTGCTTTCCTAGGGGGTCCAACTCCTAGGTAGGGTCGCACTGGGATATTATTTTGGTATTCCTCCTGTAGAGGGACGGGCCCGACTTCATGGAAGCCTCGGCCCCCCCCGCCCGAGGAGCCCTGTGAGGGGCCTGGGCCCCTCGCGCTCTCGAGCCTCTCCCTCCCCTCGGGGGCCTCCCGCGCGCGCCCCCTCGGGTCGTGGGCCCGATCCTCGAAGCCTCGGTCCCCCCTCCTGAGGAGTCTGTGTTTCCCTACCTGGGCTCTGCCTAGAGGGTTCTTACTCTCTCTCTTAAAGGGGCCGGGCAGTGCAACTCGCCCCGGGCGGTTCCCCCAGGCCCCTGGGGGCGGTTCTCCCAGTCCCCTGGGAGCTTTAGCTTTAGCTTCAGCGTTAGCGTTAGCTTTAGCTTTAGCTTAACTTTAGCTTAACTTCAGCTTAGCTTCAGCCTAGCTTCAGCCTAGCTTCAGCTTAGCTTCAGCTTAGCTTTAGCTTAGCTTCAGCTTAGCTTTAGCTTAAGTTCAGCTTAGTTTCAGCTTAGCTTCAGCTTAGTTTCAGCTTAGCTTTAGCTTAGCTGTTGCTCAGATTTAGCTTAGCTTTAGCTTAGCTTTAGCTTAGCTTTAGTTTAGCTTTACTGTTACTACTAATGCTGCTTTCCTAGGGGCTCCTACTCCTAGGTAGGGTCGCACTAGGATAATTTTGTTCTTTCCCCTGGTGGAGGAAACCTCTGGTCAGCAGAGGGCGCTGCTCCCGAACGACGCTGCGCTGGGAAAGCTGGACGGTGCTCTAGCATGGCTGCCGGCCGCCAGGCGGATCAAGAGATCCCGGGGAGGAGGAGGAGGAGCGAGAACAAGAGCGCGGGGAGGAGGAGGAGGAGGAGGAGGAGGAGGAGGAGGAGGAGGAGGGAGGAGGGAGGAGGGAGGAGGGAAGGGAAGGAGGAGGAGGAGGAGGAGGAGGAGGAGGGAGATGAGAGGGAGGAGGAGAGGAGGAGGAGGAGGAGGGAGGAGGGAGGAGGGGGGAGAGGGGAGAGGGTGGAGGAGGAGGCGGAGGGAGGATGGGACGAGGAGGAGGAGGAGGAGGAGGAGGAGGAGGAGGAGCGAGAGCAAGAGGCGGGCAAGGAGCCCTGTGAGGGGCCTGGGCCCCTCGCGCTCTCGAGCCTCTCCCCCCTCGGGGGCTTCCCGCGCGCCCCCACTGCGGCTGGGCGCGTGCCTCCCAGGGGCTCCAGGAGCTGCCCTCGCAGGGCTGTCGGGGAGCCCAGGCACACACAAAGAAGCACACACACACACACACACACGCACACACACACACACACACACAAACACACACACACACACACACACACACACACACACACACACACACACACACACACACACACACACACACACACACACACACACACACACACACACACGCGCACACACGACGGGATTCCCCATATTTTCCCATCTGTTCTGGGCTTTTGTCTTCCCCCCACTTCCCATATTTTCCCGTGCTTTCCTGGAAGTCGGCGATTGGTTGTGTCTGTGTGGTTCTTTCCCTCCTGAGTCTTCTCCAAGGCCAAGAAAGCACGAAGACGGGCCAGGAGGGCCCCAGGCGGCCGCCAGGACGGCCCAAAAAGGCCCCGAGACGCCCAAAAAGATCGGCCCAAGACGCCCAAGATGGGCCTCACAACGGCCGAAGAGGCCTCCAAGACGCCCCGAATGGCCTTGAAGAGGC
>CAUYUJ010019173.1:37500-45607 GCA_963575745.1 Prorocentrum cordatum | reverse complement strand
TCGAATCCCAGGCGGGTCGTGCGGTGGCACGCGGCCCCCTTCCAATCCACGCGACCCACGGTTTTTTGTCGGAGGGGGAGGGGGGTCACGACCCCCCCCCCTTCCGACACGGATCCGGATCCGAGTCGGAACCCACCCCCCTGTTGCCGACCCCCCCCAAACAGGGGGGAGTTTCCGACTCGGATCCGGATCCGTGTCGGAGGAGGGGGCGGTCGTGACCCCCCCCCTCCGACAAAAAACCGTGGGTCGCGTGGATTGGTAGGGGGCCGTGTGCCACCGCACGACCCGCCTGGGATTCGAAGCCGTACCGGGGATTCAAAATCGGGATTCCGGCGTTTTGGCCGAAAGACGAAGTGATGGTTTGCATTGTAATCGCCCAAGGGTGGTTCACCTACCGCTATTGTTTTTTGTTCGTAGTAGTAGTAGTAGTAGTAGTAGTAGTAGTAGTAGTAGTAGTGGCAGTAGCAGTAGCAGTAGCAGTAGTAGTAGTAGTAGTAGTAGTCGTCGTAGTATCAGTAAAGTAGTAGTAGCAGTAGTCGTAGTAGTAGTAGTAGTAGTAATAGTAGTAGTCGTAGTAGTAGTAGTAGTAGAAACAGTAGTAGTAGTAGTAGTAGTAGTAGTAGTAGTAGTAGTAGTAGTAGTAGTTGTAGTGTAGTAGTAGTGGTAGCATTATTCAAGGTAGTAGTAGTAGTAGTAGTAGTAGTAGTAGTAGTACTAGTACTAGTACTAGTACTAGTAGTAGTAGTAGTAGTCGTCGTAGTAGTCGTCGTCGTTGTTGCAGGCTTCCTAGTAGAAGTAGTAGTTGTTGTTGTAGAAGTCGTAGCAGCAGAAATAAGAGTAGCAGCAGAAATAGTAGTAGTATTGGTGATAGTAGTACTCAGAATAATGGTAAAATGGCTAGTAGGAGGAATAGTGGTCGTAGTAGTAGCAATGATAGTAGTAGTAGTAGTAGTACTAGTAGTAGTAGTAGTAGTAGTAGTAGTAGTAGCAGTAGTAGTAGTAGTATCTATAAATGTAGAAGCATTATGATCAGCGAGAGTAATCGTACTGCTAGTGGCAGTGGTAGTGCTAGGGGTAGTAGTAGTAGTAGTAGTAGTAGTAGTAGTAGTAGTAGTAGTAGTAGTAGTAGTAGTAGTAACAGTAATAGTAGTAGTAGTCGTAATATAAGTAGAGGTAGTAGTAGTAGTAGTGGTAGTAGTAGTAGTAGTAGTAGTAGTAGTGGTGGTAGTGGTAGTGGTAGTGTAGTGGTAGTGGTAGTGTAGTAGTAGTCGTAGTAGTAGTAGTAGTAGTAGTAGTAGTAGTAGTACTAGCACTAGTACTAGTAGTAGTAGTAGTTGTAGTAGTAGTAGTAGTAGTAGTAGTAGTGGTGGTAGTGGTAGTGGTAGTGGTAGTAGTAGTAGTAGCGAAGGTAGTCGTACGAGTAGTAGTAGTAGTAGTAGTAGTAGCAGCATTAGTAGTAGTGGCGGAAGCCGTAGTAATAATAGTAGCAACAGTAGTAGTAGCAGTTGTGTAGTGTGGTGGTAGTGGTAGTGGTAGTACTCACAATAAGAGTAAGACTAAGAGTAGTAGTAGTAGCAGTAGTAGTCGTAGCAGCAGTAGTAGTAGTAGTAACAGTAGTAGTAATAGTAGTAGTAGTAGCCGTCGTCGTAGTAGTAGTAGTACTAGTAGTAATAGTAGTAGTAGTAGTAGTAGTAGTAGTAGTAGTAGTAGTAGTAGCAGTAGTAGTCGTAGTAGCAGCAGCAGCAGCAGCAGGAGTAGTAGTAGTAGTAGTAGGAGTAGTAGTAGTAAGTTGAGTAGTTGCAGTAGTAGTAATGGTGGTGTTGGCAGTGGTACGAGTAGTGTTGTAGTCGTAGTCGTAGCAGGCAAAGCAAAACCCGTAGTAGTCGCAGTGGTAGTAGTCGTGGTCACTCTCAGTAGTGGTAGTAGTAGTGGTAGTAGTAGTGACAGTAGTATTACTGGCAATACTTATAGTAGTAGTAGTAGTAGTAGTAGTAGTACAAGTAGAAGTAGAAGTAGAAGTAGAAGTAGTAGTAGTAGTAGCAGTCGCAGCAGTAGTAGTAGTAGTAGTAGTAGTAGTAGTAGTAGTAGTTGTACTACTAGTACTAGTACTAGTACTAGTACTAGTACTAGTACTAGTACTAGTACTAGTACGAGTCCTAGTAATGAGTATAGTAGTAGCCATGGTACCAGAAGTGGTAGTGCTGGTAGCACGAATAGCCGTACTAGTAGTAGTAGTCGTCGTTGTTGTAGTTGTAGTAGTCGGCGTCGCTTCAGTAGAAGTAATATTATTAAAAGCAGTAGGCGTAGTAGTAGAAGCAGGAAAGAATAGTAGTGGTTGTAGTAGTAGGAGTAGAAGTAGTAGTAGTAGCTGTAGCAGTAGTCGTAGCAGAAGTCGTAGCAGTAGGTCGAAGTGGTAGTAATTTTCGTAGAGTTGGCCCTTCTAGGGCTTATTTTGGCGCCAAGAAAAATCAATAAGGGCCCCAGGAGGGCTCCAAGAAGGCCCCAAGCGGGCCTTAAGAGTGGCCGAAAGCGAACTCAAGAAGGCCCCCAAAGCGGCCCCTTCCCCTAAGGATTTTTCAGGACTCCCGTGGATTCGCAAATATTCCTAAGGATCCCAAGGAATCCCAAGGACCCTAAGGAATCCTAAGGACCCTAAGGAATCATAAGGAATCATAAGGAATCCCAAGGAATCGAAGTACTTCTGAAGAAGAAGTACTTCTGAAGAAAAAAGAAATACTTCTGAAGAAGAAAGATGTACTTCTGAAGATCCCATGGTTGTAATTGGTCCCATTTATGGTTGCAATTCGTTCCGAACGGTTGGAATTGGGACTAGTCGGTTGTAATTCGTCCCATTTCGGGGGGAGGGGCGGGGGGAGGAGGAGGGAGGGGGGTTTAGGGAGAGAGGGAGGAGGGGGAGGGGAGAGAGGCAGGCCGGAGAACCGCGAGGAGCCACAACCACAGATGGCCCCTCCTCCTCCTCCTCCTCCTCCTCCTCCTCCTCCTCCTCATCCGCCTCCTCGCGATCCGTCTGGCCCCTATGGGCCGCCAGGCATAGCAGAAAACCGAAACCCCGACACAAACTGAATCCATAGTTTCTCTGATAAGGGTAGACAAGGCTCGCATGACTTGCTGCCGAAGCACGCGGCTGGCGCCGCCCAGCGTGCCGCTGCTGGGGAAGTAAGAGATACAGTGGGGGCCCGTGCCAAGAAACACCCTGCTCGCCTCCAGAGGACCCTGGGTTTCTTGGGCTTCGATGGTTTTGCCATGGAAAACGTGACGTTCCCACATCGAAAGTCAATGGACGTCCTGGGGTCTCAGGGTTGGGTTTCTCGTGGAAGGTTTCTTGTGGTCGGGCCTCCGCTGTACCATCTACCGCTGCTCCCCGGACCGGGGGGCGTCCTGGCCCCAGGACCTCGAAGCAAGTCTGGAGGTGGCGACGAGGGCCCTCCCAGGAGAGGCCCCAGAGGGGTCGAGAACGAGGGGGAAGGGCAGCGGCTCGGGTACAGTGGGGGCCAGTCTACAAGGAACCTTCCACAAGAAACCCAACCCTGAGACCCCAGGACGTCCATGGATTTTGGGTGGGAGCGTCACGCTTTCCATAGCAAAGCCATCGAAACCCAAGAAACCCAGGGCACCCTGGAGGCGAGCAGGGTGTTTCTTGGCATGGGTCTCCACTGTACTGCTGCTCCCCGGGTTGGGGGGCGTCCTGGCCCCAAGATCTCGAGGCATGTCGGCGTGTCTGGAGGTGGCGACGAGGGCCCTCCCAAGAGAGGCCCTAGAGTTGTGGATGTCATGACAATAGACACCCTGACAGTCCTACCATTGAACTAAAAGTGTGTTGATATTGAAATTTCAGGAGGAGTTGTGTAACAATGTTTTGAATCTGGCTTTACAGGTTTAAGACAGAATTGAAACATGTTTAAGACATCTGGAACTTATTCGGCAACACGCCTCCTCCATTGATCGTCGTCGTCCACAACCCCAGCGGGGTCGAGAACGAGGGGAAAGGGCACCGGCACGGGTACCCTTTTGTGCCCTCCGACCAAACCCAGGCCTGCGACGTCTTGAGTTTATCAACACGCCCCATCCCCCACCAAAAGTTCCGACCCTTGCCCCAAGTTGGTTCCGGGCAAAGGGGGCCTTTCGTAATGGGGTCGCAGAAAAAAATGCCGAAGCTCATCCTGTGGCGCATCGCGAGTGGCAGCCACGCGCATTGCACGACGTACGCATCCGTCGGTCGGAAGAAGTTGGTAGAACCGTGAAGTAGGAAGGAAATAGATTGGGCTTCCGCCCGTCCCCTGAAGAGGAGGAAATAGGGACAACCGCTCAACTTTTGAAACATGAAGGCGCCTGAAGTAGTTTGGGATCCGAAAATCCCCAAATACCTAATTCAAACGACCGACGAGTATCCCGCACGAAGGATTGCACGAACTATTGCGCACATGTTTGAGAACCCCTTTGCCAAGGACCCGTTACCCCGAATCCGACCAGGGCCAGCGGTGCATCCCGAGTCGCCTTCGGGTGCTCCCGGGGACCATCGAGGGCCCCCAGGGGTCGAGAATTGTGAAACACATCCGCGTGAAGTCTTTGGAAGCCCAAAACAGGCACCCGTCGGTCGGAAGAAGTTGGTAGAACCATGAAGAAGGAAGGCGTTGAAGTAGATTGGGCTTCCGCCCGCCCACTGGAGAGGAGGGAAAAGGAAAGACGCCCGCTTCTTGAAGCAGGAAGGCGCCTGAAGCAGATTTCGCTCTGGGAACCCAGATATACGTACGTTCAACGACCGACGGGAGGGGAAAGAATTGGGGCACGATGCCCCAAACATGTTGTCCGAGGCCGACAGCGGCCGCTGCTGGCCAGGCGAGCTTGTCTCATCTGAGCAACAGCAACAACTGCCGCGACGCCGACGTGCACGGCGACCCGAGGAGACGGAGGAGGAGGAGGAGGAGCAGCAGGGGGAGGAGGAGGAGGAGGAAGAGGAGGAGGAGGAGGAGGAGGAGGAGGAGGAGGAGGAGGAGGAGATGGAGGAGGAGGAGGAGGAGGAGGAAGAGGAGAAGGAGGAGGACGGGTCGCCTAAGCCCACCGGAGAAACCCTCCACGCCGACAGCGAATCCTGTTCGGACTGAACAAACAACTGCCGCTGGGCTGTGTACCCGCCGTTTCTTGGCGGCGAGCCTGGGGAGGGGGGAAGCGAGAAGGGGCGGGCCTTCTCTCAGCAGGCTCGGCAGCTCCCCGGCCTTCTCTGAGAAGTCCCCCGGGCCTTCCCCGAAAGCACGCAAACAAAACTTCTCAGAAGGCGCGAGGGCTTCCGAGAAGCCCTGCCGCCGCCTTCTTCTGAGAAGGTCTTTTCCCGCTCATTTCCCCCCCCCTCGCTTGCTCGTCGCCGAACTTCACATATACCCATTTTTTGCCCCCACGATGGCCTCTGAGAAGTCCCGCCGCCTTCTGAGAAGGCCTTTCCCCGCTCATTTCCCCCCCCCTCGCTCGTCGCCGAACTTCCGCATACCCCCAGACATGCGACGCCCTGATTTTTTCAGGACGGCCTCCCCCGAAGTCCAAACCCTTTCCCCGGGACCTTTCGTCCCGAGTCGTGTTCCGAAGGCCCCGGGGGCCCGGCGAGGGCCCCCCGAGGCCGAGAATGGCGAGAAGCTGGCCGCCCCGACTCCCCTCCACGACGCGATCACGTCTGGGCCCCCGCTTCCGCCCCCCCCCGACCAGCCATAACTGGGGGAGCTGTGGTCCTTACCCCCCTGGGGGAACGCATCGCATCGACGATCCCTCGAGAGTGGTGTCGAAATCGATGGGTCCCCCCAGGGGGGTAAGGACCACAGCTCCCCCAGTTGTGGCTGGCCTGCCCCCCCCCCTCGACCGAGGCGCTGGAGCTCTGGGCGCACGCGCACGCTACGCCCCGCACGGCCCCGCGCCGCCGCCGCCGCCGCCCGGCCCCGCGGCGGCCAGCGCGGCCCGGGCCTCGGGAGGGACGCGGGGGGGCGACCCGCCGGCATCGCGCGCGCGCCTCGTCGGGAGCGGCGCGCGGCCGAGCCGGACGCGCAGCACGGGCCAAGCCGGCAGGCACGGCTGCGCGACGGGGCTGGAGCTGGACGCTGTGTCTCCTCGCGCTCTCGCTCTGTGTCTCGTTCGGTTTGGGGCGAGAAACTGCGGGGTGGGGGGCTCCAAGAACAGAGGTTGCATGATTGGGGGACGCCGGGGCGAGGAGGGGGGCCATGAGAGGGGCCAGGAGGCGAGCCAGGAGGCGGGTATCGGTCGGTTTTGGGTGAGAAAGTGCGGGGTGGCCCCACGCGCCTGTGTTCCTGCACCTCCCTCCCCAAAACGAGGAACAAGACACGGCCGAAGTCCAATAGGACGGCGTGCAGGTCCAGCCCGGATGCGCGGTGCAGTCGGACCCGGGCCAGAAGGGCATCCTTCAGGAACGTGAGGCCCTCCGTCGGCCGAGACGAGCAGAACATCCGAGGGCACCCTCCCCAGGCTGCACGAGAGCATCCCGCAGGCACGGATGGGCACCTGGGTGCCCTCCCCGAACCGACCTCGATCTTATACCTCGGGTCCGGCTGTGCTAAGGATGCGCGAGAAGGATGCAGGGGCCTCGGACGCCCATGCTGAGGCTCTTCGAGCAGGTCTGGCCGCCAGTCGAAAGTGGTGGAGGATGGACCGAGGAGGCAAGGATGCAAAAGGTGCCCCTGGGAAGTCGTTCATACTATTGGGTCGGGCATGCCCCCCCACAGGCGGATTTTGGACGAACAATAAGGAATACTCAAACAATGCTCAAAAAGAGTCAAACATACTCGAAAAATCGTCCGGGACTGTGTTTGTGACAATTTTTCAAGATTCCTCCTGTAGAGGGACAGGCCCGACTCAACCTTACTATCAGTTATGTTGCAATACACATCGCTACCGGAGCGGCATGGCCAGAGAGCGCCCGCCACTGGACAGCGCTATACGAGACTTCCGAGCGAGCGCACGCCGCCCCAAGGGGGGCCCGACGAGCCACGGTGCGCCGCAGCACCCCGCGCATGCGGAGGGGAGGCGGCCGGGAGCGGCCAGTGCAGTTTTGTCTGCCCCTCGTCCTGGGCGAGGGGCTGCACCTCCTCCTCCTCCTCCTCCTGCTCCTCCTGCTCCTCCTCCTCCTCCTCCTCCACCCCCTCCCTCTCCTCCTTCTCCTCCTCCTCCTCCTCCTCCTCCTCCTCCTCCTCCTCCTCGCAGGACGGAGGGAGCAGACAGAGCTGCTGTGGATGATGTGCTCATGACGTCGCACACGCAGAGGGCATCTGCACACCACTGCCGTGCCAGGCCACGGCTATCCTGGCCCTGGCATGGCGTACACGCCATCCTGGCCGAGGCCAGGAGGGTCTATACACCATCCTGGGGCCCAGGATGGCCCTGGCCTGGCACGGTGGTGGTGTGCAGATGCCCTCTGCGTGTGCGACGTCATGAGCGCATCATCCACAGCAGCTCTGTCTGCTCCCCTCCGTCCTGCGAGGAGGAGGAGGAGGAGGACGGGGAGGAGGAGGAGGAGGAGGAGGAGGAGGAGGAGGAGGAGGAGGACGGGGAGGAGGAGGAGGAGCAGGAGGGGGAGGGGTGACGTGGGGCGAAGAAAACTTTCGCCCAGGACCCCCGCCGAGCAGAAGTGGGCCCACACCGCCGGCCATTCGGGCACCCTCGCTCTGATCTTGCCATCGCTTGGACGTCCATTCCCCACGCGGGGCGGTCAAGGATATTCCTCGATGGCCCTCGCCGAGGGAAAAGTGAACATCTCCGAGCGATGCCAAGTGATAGGTTTGACCTCGCGCGGCAACTTGAGACGGTCGGAGGAGGAGGAGGAGGAGGAGGAGGAGGAGGAGGAGGAGGAGGAGGAGGAGAGGGAGGGGGAGGAGGGGGAGGAGGAGCGAGGAGGAGGAGGAGCGAGGAGGAGGAGGAGCGAGGAGGAGGAGGAGGAGGAGGAGGGGGATTTGCGTCGGATCCAAGTCGGTCTCACGTCGGGCTCGTCGCCTTCTGCACCGTATGCTCGTCAGGCCTGCGTCAGAGCCTCGCCGCGCGAGCACGCCGTCCCTGATGTCCCGACGGGGCGGACGCGTGGACCGGATGATACAGC
>CAUYUJ010019173.1:12500-32500 GCA_963575745.1 Prorocentrum cordatum | reverse complement strand
CCTCAAAAAATCGTCTCCCGACTATTCTTTTACTACTTTTGAGCGGTCCTCCTGTAGGGGGACACGCCCGACTGAATCGGGCCCCTGGTGGCCGGGCACCCCCCGACGCCTCTCGGCGAGGCCCAGCTGCTGAAAGCGCCCCGAGCTAGCATCGTTCAACCGATCCCCATCCCCAGCGGCGCGGCCTGGGCCCCACTGGCCGATTCACCCCCCCTGGATGGGGGTGTAGGTCGTCCCCTTCGGGTCTCGAGGGGTGCATCCCCAACTGGGGTGGTAATTTGGTAGGGGGCCTCGAAGGGGATGGGGATGGGGATGGGGATCGGTCCAACGGGACCGGCCGAGGCCGGAGAAGTGCCGAGGATACCGGCCGAGGCCGGAGAACCGCCGAGGACCGAAGTCCGAGAGCCGCCGAGGAGCGCTAGGTCGGGCAGGGCCCCCTGCAGGCGGGTCTTGGACGAAGCACAAAAAATAGCCGAAGAAGAGCACCCAAACATGTCCAACCTACTCAGAAATCGTCCCCTGCCTATCTTTGTGCTACTCTGGAGCACTCCTCCTGCAGAGGGACAGGCCCGACTTGAGCGAAGCGCGATGCCGTCGCCCCCCCCCCCCCCCGAGGTGGCGTGCCGCGCTTTGGCTGCAGGCCCCGGGCCTCGGTGCGGCCCTCGTCCTCGACCACCTGGGTGGCGAGGCCGTGCTTCTTGGCAGCGGCCCGGAGCTGAGCGAGGCCCTTGGCGTCGGCCACCTCGAGCACCACGATCATGGCGCCGTCGTCGTCCCACGCGCGCATCAGCTCCTTCTTCCTCTTCATCGCGAACGCGACCGCCATGGAGACTGTTCTTTTACTTCCAGGGGCCGGGAGACCCAGGCGCTGCAGGTGCTTCCGCGCCAGGCGCTTTCGCCCAGTGCTCGGGCCCTGGGACCACCACAGATCGATCTGCCTCGATAAACTCACCAGAAAGGTAGGGTCCAGGCGTGACTTCTCGCGGTCCCGCATGTTGTCGCAGCGCCGGATCTCAGGGGGGTAGCGCTCGTTACCCCCGCGCGGGGGGGGGAAGGGGGGGGCCCTGGGGGTTATGAGCAGCGCCGGCACACCCATGGCCTGGGGCGACGGCTGCACGCACGCCTGGAGCAGCCGAGCACACCGCCGTTCATGCAGAGCTCAGAGCCCGTCGACTCTGCGAGGATTCAGCACATCGACATACGCGCACGAGCGCCGCGACAGCCTGCGATGACCACATGGTGACTGAGAGGTTCCCGAAACGCCACCGAGCACCAGACGGCAAGCGATCCTCGTCCACTGTAACACCACACCATCACCAGCATGCGCACGTTTGCACGGACGGACAATCACACAGTCGCTTCTGAGCACCATAACGCGCATGTTAGCCCCGCAGCGAGCCTAGAAACGCACGCAGGCGCTATGTCTGCCAGACCATGCGAGCCAACGAGCGCCACAAGGAACCTGCAAGCGCCACGGAGAGCATGCGCTACTGGGAGCGTCATGGGACAGTTTTCAAGTTCCCGAGACAAGTTTCCGAGATCAGGTATGTATGTATGTATGTATGTATGTATGGAATTATGTATGCATGTACGTATGTATGCATGTATGTATGTATGTATGTATGCATGCATGCATGTATGTATGTATGTATGTATGTCTGTGTGTATGTATGTATGTATGTATGTGTGTATGTATGTATGTATGTATGTATGTATGTATGTATGTATGTATGTATGTATGTATATATGTGTGTATGCTATGTGTGTATGGTATGTATGTATGTATGTATGTATGTATGTATGTATGTATGTTTGTATGGATGTATGTATGTATGTATGTATGTATATGTGTATGCATGCATGCATGCATGCATGTATGTATGTATGTATGTATGTATGTATGTATGTATGTATGTATGTGTGTATATATGTGTATGTATGTATGCAAAGTCTTCTCTTGTCTATGCAAGACAAGTGGGTGGTCTGCTGGATCCTGGATCAATGACTCGTGGTCTCTGGTCCAGGTCTCTGGTAGTGGCCCGTGGTCTCTGGCCGCTGAGGATACAGCAGTAACATGCAGTATAGTGTAGCACAGCAGAATATGGTGACGAATGCTAGCACAGCGTAGAGTACACCACGGCATGGTGCAGCACGACATCGTATGGTGATGTATGGTCAGCTGTGGCACAACAAGTGGTATGCTATGGGGTACTGCGTAGCGCATGTATATATATATATATATATAGACGCCTAGAGAGAGGGATTTCTCATGGAAGCATATGAAAGCTGTGTATGGCAAAGTGTACTAGAATGTGCGGTAGCATTGTGCTTTACACGGTCGAATCCCGTACAGGTTCATTGTGACTACATCTAAGACATCAGACTTTGAGGTAGCGTCGTGATTTAGAATCGCAGAGTATAGCGGATTGTTCACATCGATACTCATGTTGATGTGTACTATGCAAGACTGGCACAACAGTGCAAGAGCAGGGCACCACAGTACCAGAGCCAGGGGGAGAAGCGGTAATGCCATCAGGCTGGGTGGTGACACGCTCCAGTGTCCCGCCCACCCGCCCACCTCTGGGGAGACCAAAAGGTACCCATACCGCCTACTCCCCGGACCTCGTCGTCGTCGTCGTCGTCGTCGTCGACGTCGTCGACGTCGACGTCGTACGCGTCGTCGTACGCGTCGTCGTCGTCGTCGTCGTCGTCGTCGTCTCTCTCGCGTGCGGTCGGGCGGAGCGGGGGCCAACGAACGAGGCGGGTCCCGTAAACAGGACGTCCGAGCGCAGGGCGCGCTCTCGCTCTCCCGAGCGCGGTCGGACGACGCGCGGCCCACGGGCGCGGCGGGCTGGGCGGGCGGGGCATCCAGAGTGGGGGGCTCTCTCCCGCCCTCGAGTGCGGCCGCGCGGAGCGGGGCGACCGAGCGAAGCTCGGAGGAGGAAAAGGTCCCCCCCTGCTGCCGCCCTGCCCCCGCGGTCCCCCCTTTCTGGGGCCTCCTGGGAGGCCCTCGACGCCACCGCTGGATCCGCCTCGAAATCCCAGTCAGAACGCACCATGGGCGACGGCGACGACGACGACGACGACAGAGGGCTCGTGGACGTGGTGGTTTGGGATCCCTTGGGAGGCCTTTCCAGCGTCTCTTGGACGCAGTGCTGGGGCCACACTTGCGCGTCTCGCACGCCCGACCCTCCCTGGCCCCGTTGGCCCCGCTCCGCCCCGCCTCCCGCGAACCGTCTCTCGGCCCGGCCTCCCCGTCGGCCCCGCCTCGCGCGACCACACGCACCGAGGACCGAACTGGGAGAGCTCCAGCCAACACACCACCACCAGCCCTGTCCAGGCCTGTCCTGGGCCCTGGGCTGGTGCAAAGGTCCTCCTGGCCTAGGCCTGGAGGTCTGTACACCAGCCCAGGTCCCAAGATGGACCTGGCCAGGGCTGGTGGTGGTGCTTTGTTGGCGTCCCTCTGACGAACACCTGCATGCCCCGCCCGCCCGACCCGCCCCGCGGCCCTGGGGGCACCCGCGCCGCCCCGCCGCGACGCTCGAGAAAGGAGCCCCCCCTGCACTCTGACGTGCCCCGCCCGCCCGACTCGCGCCGCGGCCGCTCGCCGCGCCTCGCCCGAGACCGCACTCGAGAGACACGCTCGGCACGAGTCGTGCCGAGCGCCTCGGCACGACACTTTAAATGCTCCGTGCCCCCCGACGATCGACGTCGACGATGAGGGCGAATAGCCCAGGGGCGGGAATCACACGTCTTCGCCCAGGAGCCTTTTCGAAGACATCGATCATCGGCGCCCCTGGATACATATACTGCTCCCCCCTGGGCTCTTCGCCCCATATCGTCGCCCCCGAGACCACACGACACTCCAAGCGCTCCGCGCCCACTGGCGGCACGACACCACTATCAAAGCGCGCCCTGCCGCACGACGCTCCGATGTTCCGCCCGCCCGACCCGCGCCGCCTGTCGCAGTTGTGCGCCGCCCGGCCACAGGCGATCTCTGCTTAGTGCGACTGTTTGCGACAGTGCGTCCTACGAGGGGATACCCCACCTGCCTGAAACAGGCGCCAAAAAACATCCAAGATCGACTCCACGAGGGGGGGGGGGAGGAAGGGGGCGCGAGGGCCCGCGCCGACCGTCAAAATGAAGAATAACAAAACGAACACTATGCGCCGCTCGGCCACAGGCAGCACGCACGCACGCACGCACGCACACACACACAGACACACACACACACACACACACAGACACACACAGAACACACGCACACACTCGTGTGCCTCGCTCCGCCCGGGCCGCCCCGCCTTGCCGGGGGCCCTGCCTCGAGGGAGCGCCGTGGGCTCTCGCTGTTTCGGGCCCCGCTCGCCCGCCTCGCCCCCCACCTCCTCCTCCACCACCACCTCCTCCTCCTCCTCCTCATCCTCCTCCTCCTCATATTCTTCCTCCTCCCCCTCCCCCTCCTCCTCCTCCTCCTCCTCCTCCTCCTCCTCCTCCTCCTCCTCCTCCTCTCCTCCTCCTCGTCCTCCTCCTTCTCCTCCTTCCCTCTCTCGACCCCGCCCCCGCCACAAGAAGTTTTGAGCACGAGCGTGCACGGATGCAGTCCCGATCCGCCCGGATTGGATGGTCAGCGTTTTTCTTTTTCGGCGTTTCGGCATGGGGCGGGAGTGTGGGGGGGAGGGGGTCTGGCTCCGGGCCTCTGCTTGGTGCGACCATGAGCAGAAGTGCGGCCTCTGGGGGGAGGCTCCACCCGCTCGAAACAGGCGCCCCGAATCCGCCAAGATCCACTCCAGGGGGGGGGAAGGGGGGGGGTGCGAGGGCTCGCGCCGATCGGCAAAACAAGGAATGAAAAACGATCACATGCTTTTTCTGTTGTTTGTCGCTTTCCTTGTTTTCAATCCGCGACCCCAAGATTGACACTTTACATTCTGTGAAGTTTCAGTCCGCAGCCCCGGGAGTGAGGATCTGAATGTTTCAAGTGTCATCTGTTCAATCCGAACATGTGGTGTTCGTGGTTTTCCACTGTTCAATGTTCAATCCCGCGCCGAAGCCCCAAATCGATGCACTGACAAGAATGACAAGGTGCACTTTGCCAGGGAGGGGGGTGGGCACAGTGCCTGCTCTGTGCAAGCCGACTATCCCTGTCAGAGAACACATGCAAAGCGATTGCGGGTGCACACCCACACACGATACATAATACAGTGCGAGTTAACCCGCCGTCGCGTTGCATTAGTTTTTGACAGGGATGGTAGGGGGGTCGCCACGTTGCCAAACGTGGCGCACCTGGTGCGCGTGGCGCACCTGGCACGTGCGGCGCACATCGTGGGCTTCGCGCACCTTGCTGGCATCTGCACTGGTTCCCGAGTGCCACGCATGTCGTGGGAGGGCGGGCGGGGGTGCGCGAGGCAGCTTGCGGCGTTCCCGCTTGGAGCTTGCCCCATCCCCCTACGGTGCGGGCCAGTCCGCAAGAAAGCTCCCACAAAGAAAACCCAGCCCTGAGACCCCGGGGCGTCCGTCGATCTCTGGTACAGGAACGTCGCGCTTTCCGCAGCAGAACCATCGACACCCGAGAAACCCAGGGCACCCTGGAGGCAAGCAGGGCGTTTCTTGGCATGGGCCCCCCCTGTTGAAGGGGCCCTGGGACACACAAATAAATACACACAAATAAAAGGATTCCCCAAATTTGTCCATATTTTCTCGGTTTTTGTCTTCCCCCGACTTCCCATATTTTCCTATATTTTCATGGGAATCGACGATTAATTGTGTCTGTGTGTTTCTTTCCCTCCTGAACTGTGCCCCCTCGCCCGGGGGCGGCGGCGCGAGGTGTGCCGGGCGGCCCGCTTCGGCCCGAGATGGCTCAAAGATGGCCCCCGACGCCCCAGGATGGCCTCTGCGATGACTTACTGTGGAGATCCATGCCAAAAAACACCCCGCTTACCTCCAGGGTGCCCTGGGCTTCTCGGGTGTCGATGGTACTGCTGTGGAAAGCGCGACGTTCCCGCACCAGAAACCGATGGACGTCCTGGGGTCTCAGGGTCGGGTTTTCTTTGTGGACGGTTTCTTGTGGACTGGCCCCCACTGTAAGACAGCGGGAGATGGTTCATGGTAGCCTCCGGGGTATCTCCGAGGGGCCCCAAGATGGCCACAGGAAAGCTTCGAGTGGCCTCGGAGCCCCCCGAGGGAGCACACCAGGGGCCAACATCATCACAGGACGTACGGCAATTTCGTGTCGTGCCGACCCTGGCGTTGGTTCCCGACACCGCGGGGATCGTTCCACCGCGAACGATCGGGCGCTTCCGAAACGTCCCACATCGCTCCACGTCGAACGAATTCTGGGTCGCCCGAGGCGTTCAACGTTGAGCGCCGCTGGCGGGGTCGCCGCCGGTCGACACGACGCGAACCCGCCGTATGGAAAATCGATGGTGTTTGCCGTCTGGCCTTGTCGCATCTGACGTGCCTCTGAGGCCTCAGAGTGGCCCCACGATGGCCCCAGAGAGCGCCGCGAAGAGCCGAAGAGGGCCTCAAGACGGCCCGGAGATCCCCCCCAAAGCGCTTCACGAAGCCTCCAAAACATGTCCTTCTTCGGTTTCCCAGGGCGGAGGGAAGGGAGGGGCGAAGTCCTCCCTTTGAGCCACGGCGCCCGAGATCGCCTCAACGAGGTCCCAAGACTTCTCAAAGAGCCCCAAGAGGGCCCTCTTAGGGCCCTAAGACCCTCAAAGCAGCATCAACAAAAGGGCCACGAGACAATCCAAGAGGATCTCAAGAAGCCCTCAAGATAGCCCCAAAAGTCCTCCAAGAGGCTCTCGCAGCAACAGATCCCCGACCGCCTCCTCATCGTCCTCATCGTCCTCTTTCTCTTCCTGCACTTCTTCCTCCTCTTCCTGGTCCTCCTCCTCCTCTTTCTACCTCCTCCTCCTCCTCTTCCTCTTCCTCCTCCTCCCCCTCCTCCTCCTCCTCCTCCTCCTCCGTCTCCTCCTGGTTCTTTTCCTCCTTATGCTCCTCCTTGTTTTCCTCCTCCTGCTCCCACCCCCCTTCAATCTCATCATCATCAAAGCAATTCTCATGGGCATCGTTTCTGGATGGTCTGAAGGAGATTCGCAAGGTATCAACTTACTCCCGCCACGAGTGTATGAGAATGTGCAAACGATACTGTGAGGCTACGTCTCTGTCAAAACGCCCTGATAGGAAGCTAGAAGACTTGCGGGCATCGAGGCCGGAACCTGTAAGGTCCGTAGGTAGCCATAGTACGAGCCGTAACGATTTGTGTGCGGGGGGGGGCAACGGATTCCTTGGAAGCTCCAGGGCATCCCAGACCCCTGCGACGAGCTGCAAGACTCTTGCCAAAACCCTACGGAAACTGCACGGAATCAAAAGTGCGAACGGCTTCGGTGCGTTACCGTCACGGGAGGGGACCGAGAGAATCGTTTAACCGATCCCCATCCTCACAGGCATGGCGTTGGCCCCACTGGCCAACTTACCCCCCTATGTGGGGATGTATGCTGTTACCTTCGGGTGTCGCGGGACCTACGATCAGAGGAACATGCTTCAAGAACATGAGACCCACCGATGGCCAAACTGAAGAACATTCGAGGCATCCTTCCCCAGGATGCACAACAACATCCAACAAACACGAAGAACATGAGGGTACCCTCCCCGAACCGACCTCGATCGTATACCTCGGTCCGACCGTATGGGTAGCAAGCGTTACCCCCTGAGGTTAAAAGAACAGTCATATGTGCACCCCGTGCCCGACCTGAGCGGGACCAACTACAGCACCGACTCTGGCAAAATCGGCCATCGAATCGAGCTGTGCGCCGCCGGATACCCGGCCGCAGCGGCACTTGGAAGTCGCTTCATGGGGAGGCGAGAGATTGAAGAGGGGAAAGAAGGGAGGGAGCCCTTTTCGGCCCCGCACGGCACCTTCTTGGGCCCTGAGGGGCCCCTTCAGGGGCCCCTTTTCCGCAGCCCTCGCTGCCCCCAAGGTCCGCCCCCCCCCCATGACGCGAGGCCCAAGGCACGGAGGGTCGAAGCCGAAGCGGACCAGCCGCGCCGGGATGCACACCGGCGCCGTGCGCGCAGATCGTGCCGCGCCGCATCGCTGGGGCATCGGTATCGAATCGGATCTGGCGAGGTACAAAGCTGCCGATACAGCCAAGACGCTGAAATAAGGAGCAGTTTGGATTCGGAAGGGGCTCGACGTTCCTTACGTCCTTCCGCGGTTGTTCCTCTAGCCCTTCTCGTGCACCCAGGCTTTTTTGAAGCCGCAGAGGGGCTTCGTTCCTTATTTAGCGTTCCTTATTTCAGCAGCCCGACTGTACCGCAGCAGTCGAACCTGGGCCTGAAGAACGCTCTTCAAGAACATGAGACCCACCGCCGACCAAAACGCACGGAACATTCAAGGATAGACCCCCCGCAGGATGCACAAGAACATCCGACAGCACGCAGAACGTTAGGGTGCCCTCCCCGAGCCGACCTCGATCTGATACCGGTCCGACTGTACTCCCCCGACCTCTTCTGGGTTGCGTTTTGACCAGAATGGAGGAAGCAAGAACGACATTAACATACACTTTCGACGGTCCGCACGGATTTCCGGAGAGCTCCGGGGAGTACAGTCGGACCGAGGTATACAATGGGGGCTCGGCCACAAGAGACCTCCGCAAGAAACACAACCCTGAAATCCGCGATTTGTTCAGTGAAAACCCAAATTTGTCGATCGAAAATTGTCGATCACCAAAATTTGGGGGCCCATCGAAATCCAAGAAACCCAGGGCACCCTGGCAAAATCCAACTGGTTTCTTGGTACGCGCCCCCACTGTAAGATCGAGGTTGGTTCGGGGAGGGCACCCTAAGGCTCTTCGTGCCTGTTGAACGTTCATGGCGTCTTTCCTCCTTCGGCAGAGTTCGAGGGCGACGAGGGCCTCCCAGGAGGCCCGCCCAGAAGGGCGAGAACAAGGGCAGGGTGCACGGTTTCCCCCAGGGCCGTAGGCGACCGGAGGAGGAGGAGGAGGAGGAGGAGGAGGAGGAGGAGGAGGAGGTGGTGGTGGTGGAGGAGGGGAAGGAGGAGGAGGAGGAGGAGGAGGAGGAGGAGGAGGAGGAGGAGGAGGAGGAGAAGGAGGAGGAGGAGGAGGAGGAGGAGGAGGAGGAGGAGAAAGAGGTGGTGGAGGAGGGGGAGGAGGGGGAGGGGGAGGAGGAGATGATGAGGAGGAGGTGGAAGAGGAGGAGGAGAAGGAGGAGGAGGACCAGTGGACACCCAAGAGTCATCAACGATTTTGGAATTAACCCTCGCTCTAAGCTCCCTCTTCATTTGTAGGCCCCCACAACGGTTCATTTCCATTGAGGGAACTGCCTCGTTGGAAGACAACAGTTTGAAGATCCTGAAGCGTGTCAAAACATTGTTCTCGGGATTTCAACGCCACGTATCAACCTGATTGCTGCGTCTTGACGATCCAGAATCGTGCCAGAACGCCATTTTTGGAACTTCAACACAGCGAATCAACATAACAGTTGCGCCCGCATAATCCTGAACCCTTCCAAAACACCATTTCTGGTACGTTGATCATGGGAACCCGTGAAACTCTTGCAAAATTTTGAAAATGAATGTGCGCGGCGCTAAGGCGAGAACCACATTTTGAAATGGGACCGCCCTCAACCGGTGAAACTCTTGCAAAATGTAAAAACGAATATGTGCGCGGCGCTAAAGCGAGAACCACATTTTGAAAACGACCCGCCCTCAATCCGTGAACGACCCGCCCTCAATCCGTGAAACTCTTGCAAATGTTTAAAACGAATGTGCGCGGCGCTAGGACAGGAACCACATTTTGAAAACGACCCGCCCTCAATCCGTGAAACTCTTGCAATTTCTTACAACGATTGTACGCGGTGCTAAGGCGAGAGCGATATTTTGAAAACCACCCGCCCTCAATCCGTGAAGCCTTGCAATGTTTAAAGCGAAAGTTCGGGGCGCTAAGGCGGGAACCACATTTTGAAAACCACCCGCCCTCAATCCGTGACACGGCTGTCACTTTTTAAGCTTCAGAAGCATAAATGGTGAGGAAGTCTCAGGCGAAACGCCCGGCCCGCCCTAAAACTGGCTTCGGGGTGCGACAGGGAGGAGTTATCTATAAGGAGAAGGAATGGACGAGGTGGAGGCGGAGGAGAAGGAGGAGGGAGGAGGAGGAGGAGGAGGAGGAGGACAAGTCGCCTAAGCCCTTCGGAGAAACCCTCCACCCCCACCCCCGCCGGCGGCACCCGCGGGAATCCCCCGAGAAGAAAAAAACTTTATATATACATGTGTGTATATATATATACATACATACATACATACATACATACATACATACATACATACATACATACATACATACACTTCCCCACGCTGCCCTCGTTCTCGCCCTTTTGGGCCTCCTGGGAGGCCCTCGTCGCCCTCGAAAATTCGATCGAGGAAGACAAGACGACATAAGCTTTGACTGCTGGCGCTCCACGAGGATTCCTTGGATCTGCGCTGGACCCCCCTCCCTGGCGCGCGGGCGCTTGGGGGGGTAAAAGAAAACACGTCATAAGCATTAACTGCGAGGATTCCTTGGATCTGCGCTGGACCCCCTCCCTGGCGCGCGGGTGTTGGGGGGGGGATACGTTACCGATACTGCTACGTACTCTGGGGACCTATCTCGAGGTGCGTTCTGACCATAGTTCTCGATGATAGAAAAAGAAAAAACGCCATAAACATAAACTGTCGGCGTTCCGCGTGGATTCCTTGGATCTGCGCTAGACCCCCCTCCCTGGCGCGCGGGTGTTGGGGGGGAGAATACGTTACCGATACCGCTACATACTCTGGGGACATATCTCGAGGTGCGTTCTGACCACAGTTCTCGATGGTAGAAAAAGAAAAAACGCCATAAACATAAACTGTCGGCGTTCCGCGTGGATTCCTTGAATCTGCTCTGGACCCTCCTCCCTGGCGCGTGGAGCGCGCCAGGGGCGGCGCTGGAGGCGCCGCCAGGGGGCCCCAGCGTGGATCCCAGAAATACGCGCGGAGCGCCAAAAAGTTGTTTACGGCGTCTCTCCTTCTTCGACCGACGGCGGCACCCGCGGAAATCCCTGGCAGGTGGGATGCTGGGACCAGGGGGTGGGGGTGAGATTTCGGCGGCCTTCGAGGCTTGCGCTCGATGCCGTTCCCAAAAATCTCACCACCAGTGGCGGCACCCGTTCGACAAGTCTGCCTCACCTCGGCAGTGGTCAGGGTTGGTGGTGCCAGGTTTAGAAGCCTCCCAGATGGGGTCCGAGTAGATGAGGTCGGGGGATCGCGTCGGCGATGCATCGGCAACGTCGGCGATGCATCGGCGACGCCGGCGTGAAGGAAAGTGGGCTCCGCATCGAGCCGCATCGGCGAGGCATCGGCGATGCGGCGCGAGCCTCTGACTCCATTTGCTACGACCCCATTTGAGCGACGACAAGAAATGGGTCGTTCGCGAGATGAAATTACGGCCTTACACAGTAGCTTACGCAGGCCGCTGGCGCGGCACCCTGAATCGGAGACGAGCGCGCTAACGCGCGACCTTGCAGGGGAAGCTCACGCGCCAATGTCGGCGCAGACGACCCCGTTCGTCTACGTCGCCCACTTGGGAGGCCCAGTTTGGGTCACCAGAGGACAAAAAACGATGCACATACACCGATCCTGGCCAGGCCCACCCTGAGCCCAGGATAGGTGCATACGCCCTCCTGCATTGGCCAGGAGGGCACATGCACCGATACTGGGCCCAGAATGGGTCTGGGCAAGATCGGTGCGTGCGCACAGTTCAGGAAGAGGAGGAGGAGGAGGAGGAGGAGGAGGACGAGGAGGAGGAGAGGAGGAGGAGGAGGAGGAGGAGAAGGAGAAGAAGGAGGAGGAGGAGGAGGAGGTAGGAGGAAGGAGGAGGAGGAGGAGGAGGAGGAGGAGGAGGGGAGGAGGAGGTAGGAGGAAAGAGGAGGTAGGAGGAAGGAGGAGGAGGAGGAAAAGGAGGAGGAGGAAAAGGAGGAGGAGGAGGAGGAGGAGGAGGAGGAGGGAGGAGGAGGCGGAGGAGGAGGAGGAAGGAGGAGGAGGAGGCGGAGGAGGAGGCGGAGGAGGAAGGAGGCACAGCTTGGATTTATGGCATAGTTTGGGCTACGGCTCGGCATCGCCATCGGGGCCGAAGCGGCTCCCCGGCCTGCGCGGCCAGCTTCCCGGGCGACACGCCCCGGGGGAGCCCAGGAGGCGGCCACCGGCCGGGAGGCGGCCATGCGCCCACACGCCGAGACGAGGCCCGTCGGGGGCGTCCAAGGTGCTTGGCCAAAAAAGGGCCCCTAAGCCTTTGGGGAGGGGGCCTAAGCTCGAAGGGCCAAGAGCATGAGGGGCAGGGGCTCTCTTCTACAGACGTCTCGTACCGAGTCGCCCAGAATGATGACCCCTCATGCGAAGGCGGGGACCTCAGTGAGGACACGCCTTCACCATGCTATTAGAGATAGGGGTTCTGTATTATCCTCGATGACAAGAGGGGGGCGTCCGAGAGGGGGGCTCCCGAATCCTGGTCCGAGGCACCTGCGCGGACGAGATGGAGGGGGGGGGGCCAGGGAGCTCTTCTTGCAAGAAGAAGGAAGGGGGCCACGAGATCGGGGGAGGCATCGTGGCCCCCGCCATGCTATATATCCCCCCCTCCCCCCGGCTTCTCTTGGCCGCCCCCGAGGCCGGACCGGGACCAAAAATTGCACCAGGACGCATCGGGGGTCTCTGAGATCTGGCAGCTTCGTCACCCACCAGCGTGGCCTGGGCCCAGCTGGCCCGTTGAGCCCCCTTCGGGCTTCGAGGGGCCTATCCCCAACTGGGGAGGTGTAATGGTGAGGCTGAGATACTATGACTATGGCCCGTTGGGGATGGGGATACATTAAACGATACTGGTTCTTGGCGGAGGAGGAGGAGGAGGAGAAAGAGGAGGAATATTGATAATACTGCTACAAATACTACGGAAAATGCTAATAATAATTCTAACCATCGTAATCGTAACGATAATCGTAAGAGTAGTAAAGAATAATCGTAAACATACTAACAATAATAATCACAATAGTACTAATAATACGAATGATACTGAGAAGAAGAATAAGTATCATCCTCAGCATCATCAGCATCATCATCAGCATCAACAACAGCATCATAATCAGAATCAGCATCAGCATCAACATCATCGTCATAACACGAATAATACGAATAACATCACTCATAATAAGGATGACAATAACAAAAAGAAGAATAATAAGACGATACTTAATATGGAGCGCGACAACACAAATTCACACTGCCCCGACTCAACCGCTGTGCGATCCTGGTCTACCCGACGGTTGAGACTGGGCAGCGTGTGAGATCCGCCGATTCTGGAGGATGCATCGGGCGCCGCAGCGACTGAGGACCTTGCGACGCAGCTGAAAGAGTTGCCCATCTCAACCAGTGCATGCGGGAAGCCGCGCAGAAAGATATGCAAGAGACTCCAGATGCAAATTCTCATCCTCATCAGGACTCCCGCACAGGACGTCCAGATACAATAGATGATCCTTCAAAGAAGGAATCTGCGTTATTCTGGTCTGGCACCCCACGAGATGAAGAAGAAACGCGTGGAGCTGGGCAAGGCCATACAGAAGCTTATCAGAGAAAAGCAAAACGTCGAGCGCCTTAGCAAGATCGACGGGATACTCCGCGATTTCCGCGGCATCAAGAGACTCACTTTTTGACTGCTGGCAAAGATCAGAAACGACACATTATCGAGATGAGGAGCCAAGAAGGGACAACGCACAACGACAAGCAGGCCATCGCGGAGGTCTTCGCGAAATTATATGAGAACCTTTACCGAACAACAGGGGCAAGCAGTAGAGAAAGCGTGTACAAGCCAGTTGGCAACGACAGAATGCCAAATTTTACCGCCGACGAGCTAGACGACGCCATCCGGCAGACCAAGAACGGCAAGTCCGGGGACGATTCTGGCATATGCGCTGAGACGTTGAAGGTTGAGTGCCGCGTGTTGCGGGACCTCTGTTGGAGACCTTCAATACAATCTTGAACCCATCCCAGGACATCCCGGAAGATTGGTTGTCATCTCGAATAACTGTGCTATACAAGAGAGCCCACGCTATCTTCAAGCCACCGCTCAATCGCAATCCTTTCATTACTGTGCAAATTGTTCAGCTGGATGCTATGCGGAAGGATTCGCGGGGTCATTGCTCGTGGACAGTCGGTCGACCAGGCGGCGTGCAGGCAGGGCTTCAGCACGGTGGACCACCTGCTGTGCACGACTTTCCTTTTCGAGGGCAGCAGGGACTACAACGTGGAGCTCTGGGTCGGCATGGTGGACTTCGAGAAAGCATTCGACACGGTGGAGCACGACACGTTATGGGCGGCACTACGAGAGCAAGACGTCCCGCACGCTTACATCAACATCCTGAAGAGACTCTACGCGAAGCAGGGGGCCACAGTAATGGCCGGAACACGGAGCGGGCAGCTTGAGATCTCACGCGGGGTCAAGCAGGATGACCCTATCAGCTCCTGCTTGTTCGTGGTCGTGGTGGAGGCAATCTTCTGGAGGCTGAAGGCGCGACAGGAGCGCTGAACGAACGCCGTACGGGGCCGCACTACGGCATCGTCACAGACTCCCCGGACTTTCCCTTCACGAACCTCCGCTTTGCGGACGACGTTCTCCTGCTGTGCAGAAACAAGAGGGACGTGGCCAGAATGATCGTGGACCTGGAGACAGAGGCGAAAAAGTACGGCTTGAAGGTACACATGGGGAAGACTATGATAGTCACAAACGCTGTTCCGCGACCGTCCACCGTGAAATGTAATGGGCATGAGGTTCGGGTCCTACAGCAGGGGGAGTCAGAGAAATAATTGGGTTGGGAGTATGATTTGGATACTTACCACGAGACAGAGCTCACGCATCGAATTTCTGCTGGATGGGCAGCATTCTCAGGCTTCAAGGATATCCTGTGCCAGCGACGTCTACCTCTCCGGCATCGCATGCGTTTGTTCCATGCTTGCGTCACTCCAAGCGTGTTGTATGCCGCCAACTTGAACTCTGACCTTGGACCAAGAGAAGAAGCTTCGCACGACACAGCGCAGGATGCTGCGCAAAACGGTACGCCTTGGACGCCAAGCAGATGAATCGCGGGTCTCTGACATGGGCCACTCACATCAGCGAGGAGCTTGCCACCAAGTTCGGAGTGGAGGATTGGACCGCGCTCTTCAGGAAGGCGAAAAAGACCCTGGCCGACAAGATCTCCGTCTGCGCAGAAAGCCAGTGGAGTGGGAGAGCGCTCAACTGGGCGCCGTGGCATAGGGTGCCGGCTGCGAGAAAGCGAGGCGGACAGCACAAACGCTGGACCGACGCTTGACGACGACATTGTTTTCCACAGCCCGGCGCAAGGCCGGAGGTGTAGGGGCGCTCCTGACACCTCTATGGGCTGCCTCTCTCTCTCTCTCTCAATCGGACGCCGCAGCCGTTCAAGAGCACTCCAGAACGCTCTGAGAGCGCTCCAGAACACAGCGGAACGATGTATCAGAATCCAACCCCCACACACACTTCCCATGACGGCGCAAGAGGCGCCGCTGAGGGGCTCGCCACTTCCATGATGGTCGATGATCCCCATAACGTGTGATAGCGACCAGGTGCCCATCGGTCGGAAGAAGTAGGTAGAAACATGAAGAAGGAGGGCGTTGAACATAGACTGGGTGTCCGCCGGCCCCCTAAAGAGGACGGGAGGTGAAGCCACTCGATCATTGAAGTAGGAAGGCGCTTGAAGTAGATTGGAATCTGGGACTCCAAAAATACCTACTTTCAACGACCGATGGGTATGCTCGTCCCCAAAATGTTTCGGGGGGTCCCGGGGACCCCCCTCAGATCCAGCCGCTACCGCCCCCAGGACCCTCCCCATCGGAACCCTCCCCGGACCCCCCCCCAGACCGCTCCAGGCACCCCCCCCAGAGGGCACGTCAGCTACAAAAAGCGTCCCTGACGACTCCAAGAGCGCCCTCCCTCCCAAACAGCGTCCCCGACGACTCCAAGATCACCGAATCCGGAGACCCCCGGATCGGCGGCACTGGCAGGAGGCCATTACGATACCTACCTTCAACGACCGATGGGTATGCTCGTCCACCAGAGCCCTTCAATAGGACGCCGGCGGCGCCACGAGGGCCGGCACGGGCCGCGCGGGGCAAACACGCAGCTGCTTGCCATCCTTCGGACGTCCATTCCCCGCGATTGGTTCGGCTTCGTGCGTGCTCTTTTGCCAGATGATCCCAGATGATCCAGGATGCTCCTCGGTGGTCCCTGCCGAGAGAACATGCGCACGTCCGAGCGAGGCCAAGACGGTGGGACAACACACGTCCCAAGGATCATCGAGAAGGGGCTATCTCTCGGGGCCCCATCTTCGAACCCGAGGGGGAATGCCGGCGGGGGGGGGGACGGCTCGGGCGGGGGGGGGAGCATCGACGTGCAATCGGCAAGACATCGCTGGTGGATCGGCGGTAGGCTCTCGATAGCGAAATCGCGCGTGCCTGGGGGGAGGTGGGGCGGGCTGGCATGCCCCAATCGGGGATGAACTGGCGACTGGGGGAAGCGCCCTGGGCGTTTTTGTTTTGCGTTTTCGACCTCCCGCACGCTTAAACCAAGAAAAACGCTTCGTTGCATTAGCGTTTATAGGGGTCCTTGTTCAGCGTTTCTTTCTCGGTGTAAGATCCAAAGATGAGGCGTGGGCTGAAATTAATTTCCGTGCGAAGCAACGTTCTGACGCTGGTGTGACACTGGTTCGAAACAGGCCTGGAAGCCCGCGGACGGGGCTTCGACGATGAAAAAAACAGACCTGAAAACGCCAACAACGACGCGCTCTTAGCGTCTAAAGTTTTCTTGCTGAAACCTGAAAGCGCAGGAAAAATGCTCGAGACGCCGCGCTGAAACCGAGACATATGTAGATCTATATCTATGTAAAGAATAAGAATAAAATTATTAGTAGTATTCGTAGTACTCGTAGTTTAAATAATATTAGCAGTAGTCGTCGTAGTAGTAACAGTAGTAGTAGTAGTAGTAGTAGTAGTAGTAGTAGTAGTAGTGGTGGTAGTAGTAGTAGTGGTAGTAGTAATAGTAGTAGTAGTAGTAGTAGTAGTAGTAGTGGTACTAGTACTAGTAGTCGTCGTAGTAGTAGTCATAGTAGTAGTAGTAGTAGTAGTAGTAGTAGTAGTAGTAGTAGTAGTAGTAGTAGTAGTGGTAGTGGTAGTGGTAGTGATAGTGGTAGTGGTAGTGGTAGTGGTAGTGGTAGTGGTATTAGTAGTAGTAGTAGTAGTAGTAGTAGTAGTAGTCGTCGTAGTAGTAGTAGTAGTGGTAGTAGTAGTAGTACTAGTAGTAGTAGTACTAGTAGTAGTAGTAGTAGTAGTAGTAATCGTAGTCATAGTCGTAGTCGTAGTCGTAGTCGTAGTAGTAGTAGTAGTAGTAGTAGTAGTAGTAGTAGTAATAGTAGTAGTAGTAGTAGTAGAGTAGAACTAGAACTAGAACTAGTACTAGTACTAGTATTCGTACTCGTACTCGTACTAGTACTAGTAGTCGTCGTAGTAGTCGTACTAGTAGTAGTAGTAACAGTAGTAGTAGTAGTAGTAGTAGTCGTAGTCGTAGTAGTAGTAGTAGTAGTAGTAGTGGTAGTGGTAGTGGTAGTGGTAGTGGTAGTGGTATGGTAGGTGTAGGGGTATGTGTTAGTGGTAAGTGGTAAATGGTAAATGGTAAGTGGTAGTGGTAGTAGTAGTAGTAGTAGTAGTAGTAGTAGTAGTTGTAGTTGTAGTACTCTGTACTGGCAGTGATCATCGTAGTAGTTAGTAGAGTTAGTAGTGTAGTAATCCGTAGTAGTAAGTAGTAAGGTCGTCAGTCGTAGTAGTAGTAGTCGTAGTAGTAGTAGGTTGTAGAAGATGAAGTTAGTAGTAGCTAGTAGTTGGAAGTATTAGTAGTAGTCGTAGTCGTCGTAGTGTCGTACTAGTAGTAGTAGTAGTAGTAGTTGTAGTAGAGAGTAGTAGTTTGTACTAGTTAGTGTACTACTACTACTAGTACTAGTATAGTTTTACTAGTACTCTAGTACTAGTATCGTACTAGTCTTGTGTACTAGTAGTCGCGTAGTAGTCGTACTAGTAGTTCGTTAGTAGTAGTAGTAGTTAGTAGTAGTTGTAGTTATCTCAAGTACTAGTTGTACAGTAGTAGTAGTAGTAGTTGGTAGTTAGTAGATTGTAGTTAGTAGTGGTTAGTAGTAGTAGTAGTAGATAAGTGTAGGGGTAGTGGTAGTGGTAGTGGTTATTAATATAGTGGTAGTCGTAGTGGTCGCGGGAGTGGTAGTAGGTAGTGGTTAGTGGTGAGTGGTAGTGGTAGTGGTAGTAGTAGTAGTTAGTCAGTGGTGGTTAGTAGTATAGTTGTAGTAGTAGTAGTAGTAATAGAAGTAGTCAGTAATAGTAATAGTGATAGTATAGTATTCGTAGTTCGTAGTCGTAGTGTAGTGTAGTAGTTAGCAGCAGTAGTAGTAGTAGAAGTAGTATTAGTAGTAGTAGTAGTAGTAGTAGTAGTAGTAGTAGTAGTAGTAGTAGTAGTAGTAGTAGTAGTAGTGGTAGTAGTAGTAGTAGTAGTAGTAGTAGTAGTAGTAGTAGTAGTAGGGACCAGTTGCCCTCGGATAAGCGCCCGCCGATGCATGCACGTCGGACCCGCCATATCACCCAGAAGAGGTGCTCGCTATATACTGGAAATGAGGCAGCCACAAGGACGCTCATCCCAAGGCGGTTGAGCCGTGGTGATGTGGTGCACGTGTCCGAGTAGTAGTAGTAGTAGTAGTAGTAGTAGTAGTAGTAGTAGTAGTAGTAGTAGTAGTAGTAGTAGTAGTAGTAGTAATTTTATTGTTAGTTTTTTTGCAGTTTAGTAGTTAGTCATAGGAATAGTAGTGTAGTAGTGTTAGTTAGATAGTTAGTAGTAGTAGTATTAGTAGTAGTAGTAGTAGTAGTAGTAGTAGTAGTAGTTGTAGTAGTAGTAGTAGTAGTAGTAGTAGTAGTAGTAGTAGTAGTAGTAGTAGTAGTAGTAGTAGTAGTAGTAGTCGTATGCTGAATATAATTATTGCCGATTTTATTAAACGGGGTGATAGGCTCAGGTGCCCCAATCTTGCCCCTGTCTTTCGGGTCACAATTCGCTTTGCCGGCGGCCGCTCGGGACGGCCTGGGTACACCCTGCGAACGCTCTGGGCGAGGCGCAGCCGCTGGAGGACGCCTGGAGGTGGGAAACTCGCAAGGAGCCGAACAAAAACGCCCGAACACCACGAACACCTCGGACCCGGTGAGCGTTTTCTTATTCGGCGTTTCGACATTGGGCGGAAGGGGGGGAGGAGGGAGGGGGGGCTGGCTCTGGACCTCTGCTTACTGCTGCTGTTTGCAACAGTGCGTCCCATGGGGGAGGGACTCCACCTGCCTGAAACAGAAGCCAGAAACAGCCATGATCTACTCTATGGGGGGGGGAGGGAGGGGGCGTGCGAAGGCCCGCGCCGAGCGGCAAAACCATGAATAAAAAAACGACCACCCGATGGAGCCCGTACCGTCAAAACTGATGGTAAGGCTGCGCGAGAAGGATGTCTGCCCCTTGGACGCCCACGTCGACACCGTTCGGGCGGGGCGCAGCGGTCGAAAGGGGCTCAGGATGGACCGAAGAGACGGGATGCAGGGGCACCCTTGGGAAGGCTGCCCATCGTTACCATCGGCTTCGACTGTACCCTCTTGGGACGCACAAAGACATACAGTACTATATTTCCTCCTTGGAGGCACGCGTCCGATCCGAACATATATTACACCCATCCTGTGGGATATCGTTTCCCGAGCCGTGTGGCCAGAAAGCGCACGCCAAGACGAATAGAACTACAAGATTTCCGGCGCGCGCGTCGCCCTGGGGGGGGGGGGCGACGCACTTACAGTATTAGTGTGTTGGGGTGACGCCGACCTCTCCCCGCCG
>CAUYUJ010019173.1:0-7500 GCA_963575745.1 Prorocentrum cordatum | reverse complement strand
GGAGAAGTGCGCGGGGCCCCCTCTGGTCTACCAGGTGGCCCACGGTACCGCTTCAGGAGGGGAGGGGCAGGAGAGGAGGCCACAATACCATCCTGATGTACCAGAGGCCGTACAAGGAGGAGGGGGGAAAGGGTACAGGTCGGGCCCGCTCACACGCCTCTCGGGGATCAGCTTGCTTTCGGCGAGGTTGGGTCCGAGGGTTGTATTTCTGGCCCGTCATGTCCGGCCTCTCGCCTTGAATGGCTCTGGCACCCAAGGAACCCGGGGGTCTTGAATCATTTTTTGATGGGGAGAGTGGCCGCCCCCCTCGGCGTAGTGTGATTAAGCCCACGTTCTCAAGGCAACTGCTGGCCCATTCTCATATCGGTGGCCAGCAGCCGCGCTGCACCTCAGTGGCCTCGTTTGGAAGCCAATCTGCAGACGTCCGCCAAACATCGGTCAATGCTCGCTGGGGCAAGCGGGTCCCGCCGGACCACGGGAACGCGCAGCTACTTGGCCACGTGTGCGGCGTCACCGTTCTCGGCCACGGGCGTCACTGCCCAGCGAGAAGCGGCGCGCTGTGGACCATCCGCCGTCGTAGTTTCGATGTACCTCCGTCTTCGTAGCTGATGGTATCGGGCTCGCGCTTCGCTGCGCCCCCCTCGTAGCTAATTGCATCGGGCCCACATTTCTCGGATGCGCCGTCCTCTGCTGGGCGTCCGAAGTGGTAGCTGATGGAATCGGTTTCGCGCTCCGCCGTCCCGCCTTCGTTCCTGAGATGGCGTGGCGTCGGGCTTTTGCGTCGCGACATTTCCCTCGTATACATATAACGGCGCACCGGGTCCGGGGGCCCGGGGCCGGGACCCCGACCACAAATGTGGGCCCCGGGGGGCCCGGAGGCTCGTCGGGGTTTGCCGGAGGCCTCCCCGGTCAGACAGACGGCCCCAGAAGCGCCCAAGACGGCCCAAGAAACTTCCAAGAGGCCTCCAAGAGGGCTCCGAGATGCTGAAGATGGCCTCCAGACGTCCAAGGACGCCCCCAAGACGCCCCAAGAAGCCTCCAACATGCGTCCCAAGAGGGCCCCTAGACGCACAAGTTGGCCCATTCCCTTCGTAAAACGTACATTTTTCACAAACAAAGTTGCCTTTTGGCTTTCCGACGTTACAGGACGGCCCAAGAGGCGCCCAAGACCGCCCCAAGACGGCCCAAGAAGCTTCCAAGAGGGCCCCAGGACAGCCCAAGAGGGCCCCAAGACGGCCCAAGAGGCGCCCAAGATGGCCCAGAGGGCCCCAAGACGGGCCCAAGAGGGGGCCCAGAGGGGGACCACGAACCGCAAGCTCGAGCCTTCCGCCCCAAGAGGCCGCCAGGAGGCCCCAAGGAGGCCCCTCAAGAGGCCCCAGGAGACCCCGAAGAGGCCCAAAGGAGGCCCCGAGAAGCCTCAAATCGGCCCCCAAAATGCTTCGAACCTGCTTCCAGGAGGCCCCTGACAGGTTCAGAGGCTCCCGAGAAGCTACGTCAAACTCCCAGCGAGCGGCCGGACGACGAGGCCCCCACAAAAATCCCAAGAGGGTTCCAGTATTCGTATCCTGGGTGACGATCCTAGCTAGAACCTAAGCGCGCGCGAAGCGCGCGCGTGGTTCTAGTATTACTATCAGCGTTTTTGGCGAAGGCAACTACGAGTACTTCTATTACTGCCTCTACTAGTGCTGCTGCTGCTGTTGTCGCTGCTGTTGCGATTATGTTTTGCAGCCAGGACTACAACTATTACAATGACCACGACCGCGACCACGACAGCGATGACGACGACGATGACGACTACTACTACTACTACTACTACTACTACCACTACTACTACTGCTACCACTACTACTACTACTACGACCACCACCACCACTACTACGACTTCTACTACGACTACTGCTACTGCTACTGCTACTGCTACTGCTACCACTACTACTATTACGACAACTACAACTACAACAGTAATACTAACAACTACTATAAGTACTACAACCACTGCTACTACTACTACTATTACTACTACTACTACTACTACTACTTCTTCTACTACTACTACTACTACATTTACTACTACGACGGCGACGTCGACGACGACGGCGAGTACTACGACTACGACTACGACTACTACTACTACTGCTACTAAGTACTACTACTACTATTACTACTACTACTACTACTACTACTACGACTACTGCTACCAATAGTACTACTACTACTAGTACTACTACTACTACTACTACTACTACTACTACCACTACTACCAGTACTACTACTACCAGTACTACCACCACTACTACCACTACTACTACTACTACTACCACTACTACTACCACTACAACAACAACAACTACTACTACTACTACTACTACTACTATTACTCTGCACTTCTACAGCTACGCCGCGAACGGAAATTCATTATTTTCGGCGTCCCCCGGTGCTGAGATGCAGGGGGCGGGGCGATGTAAGAGGTTGGCCCTTTTGAGGACGGCCGACGAACATCATATCTCACTGCGGATCGTACTGGGGATCGTATAGGGAGAGGACGACGACATTCAAGCGATTTTAGGAACAGCTTTGGACAAGAAGCCTCCTAGTTCAGTGGACGTGTTTTCACTGCTTAGCATGCTGTTCAGACCGCAGTCCAATCTTCTCAGCGCGCAGACAGACGAAACTTATCGAGATTCATACGAAAACCGACAGGACATCTCGAGACAATCGTAAGCCAGATCACCGATCGCAGACGTTGTTGTTTTAGAGCTTGCGCGGTGCTATAGATATCGCTCTGCGCAAACAGCCCCCTGGAATCAATTAATAACGGTGCGGTCTTGGGGGGGTCCTCAAACGTCCTGCAGCTACATGGGTGGCTGGCGCTCCCGCGCCGACGTGTCGGGCAGCCCCTTGCGTCGGGCGTCTCACTGGCCGGTCCGACCCTTGCGATGAGGTGCTGTGCCTCCGCTGTGGGCACCGCGGTGTTTGCAGAGTTCCGTTGATGTGGTGCGCTGAGGAGGAAAACGTTGGAGTCTCCGATCAGAAACCCTTGCGTTTTGTGAGAAGACATACAAGATGGCGAAACGCAGTGCGTTGATGGGTGGTGGCTCACGCGGCATTGTCGCGCATCAGATGTTGGAGCGCATGGTTGAACACGTGTTAGTTGTGGATATATCGACCCCGGTCTTTGGCATTCCATGGCACATGCAACAAGAGGCATGAGTGGCCACGGCATGGGTTTTACGATGGAGCGCTTGCCCGGTGCGCATTTCACCCCGCAGAACACACTTGCTTTATAAGGATGTTCACGTTAAAACCGTTCTTGACGCAAACGGGTACCTGTGCATCCTGGCGTCCCATGGCAGTGTTGGTGAAAGAAAGCATGCGGTGGGCATTGCATCCTTTCAAGCAGCCACGAATAGTCGCCATGGGTGTGATGATAACCATGTGTAATGCCGCCGACCTGTCACTGTCCGCCCTTGTCATCATCTTCGCTCCATGCGTTTCTGCTCTCGTCCCTCCTGGGCTGTTCTCTTCCAGCACGTTTGTCGCTGTATGTTCATCATGCGTGCGTCGTGCTTCTCATGTTCACATGATCGTGTGGCGTATCTCCATGGTCCTTGTTTCGACATCCCATAGTCGGATACATCGTGTTGTGTGCGGGCCTCGTGCTAGGACCCAGGCTCCCCCGACCCTAATGAACAGGAAAAAGAAACCCCCCCGCACTGCGGGCCTCGTGCTAGGACCCAGGGCGAGGTAGATATGTACCCGAGCACCACATCTGCACCCGCGCAGCATGGCACGTGTGAAACATGCTTGTTGCGACGCGCAGCGGTCAACGACGACACCGCGTCCAGGGCCTCCACCCCGCATGCCCAGCCGGGGCCGACGCGCGCCCAGGAGGGTGTACCGAGCGTGCCCGTGCGGGGATACGGTGCAACAGTCATGTGTTGCACTGCCCGGTTCTGTGCGTATTTCTAGACCCCCTAGATGGGGTCGGAGTAGATGGGGTCGGAGGATTGCGCCGCATCGCCGATGCACCGCCGATGCGGCTCGATGTGGAGCTCGATTTGCTTTACGTCGACGTCGCCGATGCATCGCCCACGTCGACGATGCATCGCCAGTGCATCGCCGATGCATCGCGGATGTATCCGCGATGCGGCGCGATCCTCCGACCCCATCTCTTCCGACCACATTTAGGAGGCCTGTAGTACTTGTTTTTCTGTGGCACCGCGTTGCAGCGGCCCGTGCCGGCCGAGTGTCGTCTCGCAGGCTTTGGACGCCCACGTCGGTGCTCTGCCAGGAAGCCGGCACCACCGTGCCCTGGGCCTGTGCCTCCTTCCCTCCTCGGGCTGCTTCCGCGTGGCAGGCGGGCTCACCTGGTCAAGGCGCACGCCCTGCTGCTGGAGGCGCGCCCCCCCTCCTATCTCCCCATGATCTGGGTAGTGGAGGAGGAAATGGTGGAGCAGGACACTGAGAGAACGAGAAAGAGAGAGAGTGTGTGGAATAATGGAAGAGAGAGAGAGAGAGAGAGAGAGAGAGAGAGAGAGAAAGAGAGAGAGAAGAGAGAGAGAGAGAGAGAGAAACAAACAAACAAATAGTTTCTGTGCGACGAGGGCAGGACGAGTCCGAACTGCACCAAGTTCGCCGGCGGAGGAGCGGCAGCAGCAGTCGGACGAGCAAGGAGCGTCGCTGCGATCACGAGGAGGGCGGGTGGGGTGGTGCAGCGCCAGTCGAATATTTTTAATAATAGTAGTAATCATAACATAGTACTAGTATGAATTCTACTACTAAGAACGAGAAGAAAATAACAATATATTAAGAGTATTAAACATCGCTAATCATAATAGGAATGCCACCAATACTAATAATAATCAGCAACGGCATCCATCAACTTTCGGAGGTCCGCGCGGACCGTCGAAACCTTGTGTTTATACTGCTCTTTCTTCTCGAATCTGGGCCTAGAAACGCGTTGGGGCCATCCAGGGCCACGTCTGGCAACACCCGAACCGAGGTTGACTGCGCTGCTGCCGCGCCCAGCCTGTCGAGCCTCGGGAACTTGGAGAAGTCGTACTCCGCGAGCCTGCGGGGTCGCGGCGTGCGAGCGGGGCTCCGAACGTTTCTGTTAATGCAGTTTTTGTCTCCCTGCGCAGTCAGGACGCTGAGATGCGGATCGCGTTGGGCTCAGGAATGGCTCCTTCTTTGCGGGCCGCTCCTTGGACCACCGGACCCAGGTCGGGGAACCTCTTCGAGACCGGGGCTCGCCGTGGACTTGTTCAGCGTTCCTCGTGGCAGCACGGTGGCTGTAGTCAGGAGAGGGCGCGGCCGCTCTTGGGCCGCTCTTGGAGCTCCCCTGGCGCCCCCATCTTGCACCCCCAGGCTGTCCTGGAGAGCTCTCTTGGGGGCCCTTTGTAGGTCTCAGGGCCCTTTGGAGAGCTCTCAGTTGGGCCCCACCCACCGCAGCCTCGTCAGGGACGGCGTTGCGCCAAGTGTGAGAGAATCGACGATCGCGTTCCACTATTCGCAGAGTAACTACTCGCAAATGGCCTGGATCCATCGCGGAGGGTCTACGATAAATTAGATCAAAGCAGACAGGCGTTTTTCGGACGTTTGCGAGCAGGCACTTTGCGAGTAGTGGAACGCGCTCCGCGAGATAAGCTGGTGGGTCTCTTGGGGCGCTTCGGGGGGGGGGGAGGGAGGCGCAGGGCAGCACCGCGACCGAACCGGCCTCGACGCCGGTCCGCAGAGGATGCACTATCTTCGAGCCTATAGGGCATCAGGAACCACGAGCTTTCCTGGCAGGAGCACGAGGGCCGAGGAAGACAAGAGAAGGAGGGGGAGATGAGTGGGGGGGAGTAGGAGTAGGAGGGGTCTTATGATGAGTGAATGATTAGGAGGAGGAGGAGGAGGGGAGGAGGGGAGGCGGAGGAGGTGGGAAGGGGAGGAGAGGAGGAGGAGGAGGAGGAGTAGGAGAGGAGGAGGAGGAGGAGGAGGAGGTGAGGAGGAGGAGGATTCGGGGGTTCTGGGTTTGGCGCGGCACGAGACCTGCGGGAGGAGGTCGAGGAGGAGGAGGAGTAGGAGGGGCAGCGGGGAGGCGGGCATGCCTGGGTGCCCTCCTCCTCGCCGCCCCCCCCCACGCCGCCCCCCCCCCCCCCCGCAGCACCTGCGGGTCTCGATGCCCGCGCTGTGGGGCCACGCGGAGCGGCAGCGGGAGCTGCTCCGGTCGCTCCCTCTGGTTGTGCGGCAGGTGTCGCAGCAGGAGCCCGCAGGGGGGCCGAAGCTGCTCGGAGGGGGACGACGACGACGACGACGACGACGGCGACGGCGACGACGACCGGATACGGTCGGTAGCTTTGGCCTGGCGTGTCGTTCCGCTGGTTCTGGCCCACCACGCTGCGGGCTATCCACGTCCCAGTTTCCAGGCGCGTCCCGAGCTTCGCCTCGCGAAGCGGAGCGGCACGCTATCCGCTCGCAGGGCATCGCGTGTCGCTGGGGCAGCCGCCGCGACACGTCAAGCAAAAGCTCCCGACAGTAGCGTCAGAGGATGTGTTTTTTGATGCTGGCGTTTTGACTTCGATTTCGGCCCTCGGGGGCCTTTTCGGGCCCCCGACCATCAGAAATGGATCCTGAGCGCAAGCTGGCTCCAGGGAAGGGGCCAGGACCTCAGGGGCCGCGGACTGGAAAAAGCAGGTCGGAGGAAAATGTACGGATACCGATCGGTACCGTTGCCCATGTTCGAACAAGAAGGAGAGGCAGATACAGAGACATTGGAAATTCCGCGCGGATTTCTTGGATCGGCGCCGGGCTCCCCTGGTGGCGCCTCTGGCGCCGCGGCTGGCGCGCTTCGCCCGCCAGAGGGGGGGGGGAGTCCAGCGCCGACCCAAGAAATCCACGCGGACCTCCGACAGTTCATGTTAATGTGTTTTTTTCTTCGTAGCAAGGGGACGAAAAAGTACTGACACCGCTACCCTTACTCCGGAAACTGGAACATATACGTTACCAGTGGCAGGCTGTTTCTCAATCCCAGGATTTCTTGAGGGTCGAGGACGACGCTGGGGTGGTGTGGTGTGTACTTTTCCCCGCGATGTCCCAGGGAAACAACGAAAAATGTACACACCAGGGTCCCGTATACACCAGGATCCGCTCTCCAGTGCAGATTCTAATGCAGGGCCAGAAGAAGCGTCGGTGTATAGAGTTCGATTCCCTACTATTTCGTTTTCCCCGTTTCGGGCCTCCTCGGGGGCCTTGTCGCAACGGCCGGATTCGCTTCGAAATTCTGGTCAGAACTCACCCCAGAAGAGGTCCAGGGAGGAGCGGTATCAGTACCCTTTGGTTCAATCAGAATAGCCCAGGGTGGCGGGCGTTGCACGCATCCGCCTGCCAGGCTCGTCGAATTCACAGTCGCTTGGAGCTCCTGGAGGCGTGACGTGACAACAATCACGACGAGAGGTTTTTGGCAATTTTCGGCCCTTGATGGGCCCCAGAACCGTCGACCAATTTTTCGGGATTGCT
>CAUYUJ010019172.1:178089-185786 GCA_963575745.1 Prorocentrum cordatum | reverse complement strand
AGTGGAGATGCGGTCGACGAGATCGGGGGGCTGGAGTTCTGCCACGGCCTCCTGAGCGCTACTTACCCGAGGTGGGCTGCTTCACAAGGGACCCGTGCTCGCAACGCCCGACGCCCGCAACATCAGGTGGGGGCCCCGCCGCGCGTGGATGAAGCCATCGAGGACATCGAAGCTGATCCCGCTGGCGACGGCCCAGGAGGCGGCCAAGAGGCCGACGATGAGGCCCCGCGCCAGCCAGAGGCCGCAGGCGCTGCTTCTGCTGCCAACGATCCCAGGAGCGCCAACCTCGATAGCAGTACGTGGGCCGAGCTGAACGCGAAGGACAGGCTCTTTGCGACCCAGTGGGTGACATCGAATCCAGCCGCGGACTTGGTCATTCTGAGGTTGGTGCTCCACCCGCTGACGACCATGCTGCATGCGCAACTCGACATGTCCAGCGCCGATTGGGAGGACAAGCAGCGCCGATCCGAGGCGATGGCGAGGAAATCACACGGAGCTTCAGGACCAGGCGACATCGCTCACACCAGCAGGTCTTTTCGAGTTGTGGAAGTGGCAGAGTGCAAGCTAGAGCAAGAGTGTCTAGACAGCTTGTCGTACTTGTATGACGAGGACATCACGTGGACGTTGATAGGCGATGGGCGTTGCACTAACGAGACGAATTCTTTCATATTCAGATTGGTAGCTCGGTGCGGGGCCCTCGTCGAGCAGCTGCGCAAATCAGAGCACCAGAAATGCCCGTTCAAGCTTTTCAGGCTTATTAAGCACCCGCTCTTGGCCGACGAGATCGCCAATGACGTGAAAACACCGTGCAGACTATGTTCTTTCAGCCGCGATTTCTTAGAGAAGAATGACCCCTTCGACCCAGTGACGCGCCTGCGGCTGATGACCATTGCCAGGGAAGCACGAGTGGACATGGCAAACGTGAAGGCGCTCCATGCGTCGATACGGAGAATATTGAATGTTCTCAGTACTCAAGTCAAGACTTTAGACTTGACCCGAGCCTCGGCTGAGTGGATTGGCCAGCGTCTGCGCCATTGCGGCGCGAGAAACTTGACAGGCGAACCTTTCCAGATACCAGGCGCGTCTTCCGCAGCAGCACCTACAAGCGCGACCAGCACGACCGACGAGGCCAGGACCACAGGAAGGTTGCGAGGAGGGGGTGGAGCATGGCGGGCTTTCGTTGCCATGTCATCTGGCGTGCGCGATTTCCATGCGTTGTCTTTGGCGCACCACCAGCTCGACGATCAGTCCAGGCAGCGCGTGGAGCAGGCGGGCCAGGATGCAACAGTGGCACATCGGCGTGATCCAGCATCTAGCAGCTTTGGCACCAGTACCAAAGCGGAAGCACGAGCAGTAAAACAAGCCCATAGGATAGAATTCTACAAGGCATTGGCTGGTCAATGCGAGAGTGGTGTTATGACGGATGGTACGAAGTTCACATTGGCAAATCGAATCATTGATACCGCTGCCACTCCTGCGCAAGCAATGCGCGATGTGCAAACACAGTCTGTAATGGTGGGGCGGTATTTGGCCGAGCAGAGGCGGGAGATGGACAAGAATATGGTTGCCATGTCGAAGAAGTTTGGCCCTGAGGACACCGAGTTTTTCACCAGGGGCTGCATGCTGGACACGCTGAAAGACGAATTGGTTTGCGTCCCGAGGCAGGGGGCGGTGCACGTGGACGTCCACAACAGAGCAGCTCAGAAGGGGACGTTCATTGCCGCAGCAGCAACTAAGTTTCGAACTGATCAAGGCGCCACCATCAATGCGGCCATCAACGGTTCCTGGCACCGAAGGCACCGGCTGGTCAGACACGAGGACGGTCAACCAATCGCTGACGAGACCAGGGCAGAAAAGACCAAGCTGAGGTGCTGGAAGGCTGGCTGTTGTATCTGCACTGGCCCAGGCGTGAAGCTATTTCAATTCCGAAATAATTTGCTTCGTACCATGAAGGCGTTCTTCACGAAAGTGTCTGGCTTGCGACAGAATTTGGCCGATGGTAAGTATTTCGCTTTATTCAGGTATAAAGGAGGAGATGCACCAGGGACAGATGATGTGTATTCCGTTGTGTGTTTTCATTTCTCTACTGTTTACTTCCAGCCTTACAGGCCGACCTTCCAGAGAATGTGTATTACAAGCGTGAGCCTTGAGGAGGGCATTTACGATTTGCAGGTTGTCTTGCCTAATGGCCTGCTCGGTTCCTTCCCCCGAATGTTAGCTTGGCTGCAGGGTGCACTCGCAGGCCGCATTTTCGATTTTGCGGTCTGCCATGGGCCCAACGCGACTTCGCTTTCATTTGGGGGGGCTTTTCCGAGGCAGTCTTTTAGGCCTTCTTGCAGGCGACGTCGCGGTGGCAGACGGAGTGCGCAGCCTTGGCAGAAATCTTCGAACCCGACAAGGTATGGTCCATCGCATTTCCGAGGTTGGTTGAGGACGGTCTGCATATTGGTCACATTTCTCCTGCCCACGTGTCGGCAGTCCTGGCACCTGGCGTTTCTGATGACAATTGGTTCAAGCTGTGGACGCCGAAGGTGCCGAAGGCCAAGGAGAAGCTCGGCGACGACGAGGGCCTGGACGAGGGCGACGGCACGGGCGAGGAGAAGCTCGGCGACGACGAGGGCGACGAGGGCGACTGCGACGACGGCGTCTTCTCGGAGGGCGACTGCACCGATGCTGGAGAGGCAGGGCATGTCTTTTCGGGGCACCACTCGCACGGGCCATCGCGTGGATTATGCAGGTATGGTTTGTTTTTGTTTTTTTCGACGGGTTCCCAGGGGCCGCATGCGTAGTTAACTTCATCAGTCTTCTCTCCTCTCGCTCTCTCTCTCTCTCTCTCTCCCTCTCCCTTTCGCTTTCTCTCAATCTCCACTCTCTCTTGCTTTCCGTCTGGCTGTTATGTTAGTATATATATATGTATGTATATATGTTTCTTCTCTCTCCCTCCGATATCCCCATACTTATTTTTTCCTCTCTCTATATTTCTTTCTGAATCTGTATATGCATATGTCCCGCCTCTCCTTATATATGTATATATCTATATATATGTGCTGAATATCTTGATGTGAGCATACAAATGTAACCATGCTCACATCACTACACATGCTCCCCGCATCTCTTTCTATTCACCCCTCCTCCCCCCGCTTTCTCTCCATATCGCGGTCTAGGAGCCACCCAGTATCTATATGTATGTGGCTCTCTCTCTATACAAGGATCCATGTTCGTCTATATCCCCCTTTCTGTCACTCAAAGTATATGCGTTTAAAGTTATAGTCATATCACGTTCTCTCCCTCTCTCCCTCTCTCCGTTTTTATATGCGCCCTCCTTCGGTCTCAGTCTCTCTCTCTCTCTCTCTATCTCTCTCTCTCGCTCTCTGTATCCCCCCTCCATACCTCCCGCCCCCTTCCCTCGCACGGCCCCTCTCTTGTCCCAATTGCCCCATCCATCATGTTATATCCGTTTTCCATATATATATATATGTATGTATATCTTTACCTTTCTACATGTATGTACACCTCTCTCTCTCTCTCTCTCTCTCTCTCTCTCTCTCTCTCTCTCTCTCTCTTGCTCGCTTCCCATGCCTACGTATAATGTATGTATACATATATACATATATATATAGATATACACATGTGTATCCCTCCCTCTCTCGTTCGATCTCTCTATTGCTCTTTCTCATTACACATATCCCGCTATTTCGTTATCTCTCTTTACGCATGTATGTACGTGTACACCTGTAAACCGCTATATGTCTACACGAGTACTTGCCATGACTTCTCTCTATGTCGATATTTGAAGATATCATTCGCCGTCACCCCCTCTCACTCTCTCTCTCTCTCTTTTGTTTTCTCTCTCTCTCTCTCCCTCTAGATATATATGTATATATAAACGCATATCCTCTTAATGTTGCTACCTCGGCTCTCATTATCCCCACCTCCAGGGTGGGGTTTTTTTGTTTTTAAAAAAAAAAAAAAACAAAAAAAAAACGTCCTCCCAACCCCCCCCCCGCCCCCCTCGCCCTAGCCCCCCCTCCCCCCCTGCACACTGCCCTCCCCCGCGAAAACAAAAAAATGCACGCGTTGGCCAGTGCGAGTTGGTGCCCTGCGAAGACATGCCTCCCAGGTGGACCAGGACTTGGGCTCGTCGGGCGACGGCGGCCACGAAGTCGTTGAAGGCGACGCTGTGGGGTCCGACGATTTCGGGGGGCTCCAGGAGGACCCCGAGGGCGGTCCGCCTCCACCTCCACCTCCACCTGCGCCTGTCGCCCCTCGCCCTGATCGTCGCGGCGGCGGCGACGGCGATCGCAGGGCTGATGATTCCATCACTGTTCGCTTTCCAGATCTGGGGAAGAAGTGCCGCATCACGTGGTTTCAAACAGATAGGCCGTTCTTCGAGATTCATTGCGGGAATCCACGCCATGGGAAGTGCGTCAGAACTTTCCGTTCGTATGGGAATGCGTCGAATCCAGCTCAGGGTAGATGTCTAGGAATGGCTGCTGCCTGGTTGGGCAGGGCCGATGAAGGTACGAAGAGTGATCACATGTGTGTTCGCATTCCAGCAGATGAGCGGCTAATAGCCAGACTTGCGTTCCGAGAGACGTACGGGGCTGATTGGGAGGCCCTTGAGGCGAGGGGGCGCGAGCGTCGCCCTGGCGAGGGCGAGGAGCCAGACGAATGGCACTGATCGAACCTTTGCGCACTTGGCGCATGGCATAGGAAAAAAAAGACACACACACACACACACCAGTTTGTTTCAGACGTATTTGTTTGCGTTTCCTAGGCAGCGCGGGGGCCCGCAGCGCGGAGCCTCGGCGCTCATGCTTCTCCGTTTTGCATGGTTTCGAAAGCCTTCGGCTCTCGAAAGCTAAACGGAGAGCGTGCGTGGCGGATGAGCCGCCTGTGGGCCATCGCCAAAGCGATCCACTGGCCAGGACCTATGATGAATAACCGAGCGGGGGTGGGGGGCTCGCCCAAACCCGATCAGTTGAGCACCCCCGTCCTTGATGTTTTGGCAAGCTGTGTGGACCCCCTTGCCTGGCGGGCCGCTTCAGGCCACGGCGCCGACGTCGTCAGGGCGAGGGGCCAGGGCGTCACCCCCATCCCTCCCAACACCCAACACCCCGCAACACAAACACATCAAAACGACAACGAACGGGGGGCAGCAACGCAACGCCCTCTCTCCTGGCGGGGGTGTGTGGGTACGAGCGCTCTTCCAGCGGACGCTCCTTCCCCTGCCTCACCCCTCCCCCACAACACTCTATGGTTAGTATAGATTAACTAGAATCTAGCAAGTAGCTTACTGCTAGCAGAAACACAGAACCATAACGGACACTCAACTTCGCTGAATTATATAATGGGGTTGCGTGCGACACCCCGATGCTGTCAGTAGGCGCCCAAAAAAAACCCAAACGTTGCACGACGTGGGTTTGCAATGACAGCCAAGGAGGCTCTTCAGATGTTTCGCAATGGACCCGCACCCCAATCGCAACGATCAGCATGAGCAGCATCACCAGCACCATCGTCACCACCCCATTGACGTTATCACCACCATCATGGCCATCATCAGCATTATCATCATCATCGTCATCATTATCATTCGAACAGTAGCCAACCAATCTGCTGCGTTGGCACGGCTGCGGGACCTGCTGTATGCAGTTCAATAAGAGTTGTTGCGTGCTTTGCGAATTTGTTTGCAGATTACGTATAGCAGTTGCACTCAACATCAGTACTGTCAGTGCTGACGCGCTGCCCTGGCTTCGAGCGCGGGTGCTGCACGCCTGGGCGCAACGCACAAGGCCAGAGTGCATGTCGCAACTGGCCAGTGCCACACACATGCCAAACCGCCCAGACATTAAACGTGCATGCCCGTTTGGGGGTGCCCGCGGGCCTCCGCCTGGACAGCGACAGATTCATCCGCGTGGCCCCGCCAGAAGCTCCGCCGACGGCTTTTTTCTGGCGCAGTCCGCATGGCGGCACCGCGCCCATCTCGGCACACTCTTCACACGCATCATCGCCCCAGCAGCGCGCAATTGAGGTTGTCTACAAGCCTGACGCCCAATGGGATATAGCGAAGCCCAATAATTAGGCTGCTTAGATATTCACAATGCGGTATTCTGGCTTTGTTGTATGTTGAAGTTGCCCAAATCGTTTTTCCTTGTGCACGTGTGCTTTCCGTAATATCCTGCATTACAACCACCGCCACACAGCGCGCACACGCACGCACATTCACACACACACGCACACGCACGCACACACACACACACACACACACACACACGTGCCGTGGCCCCCTAAAGGGGCCGCCGACACCAATGTCTCCCTCCTTTCTCCCCCTCCCCCTTCCCCCCCCCCCCCCCCCCCCCCCAAGGCGCAGTCCGCGTGGCGGCGCCGCGCGCATTCGGGCTCGCACGCGTGCGCAGCGCGGCCCCATGGACAGCTCCGCCGACGGCCTCCGTATCACAGCCAGCATAACGGCGACGCGCCCATTCCGACGCACCCTCTCGCGTTTTGTAATCTCAAGTTGGGCTCCGCCCGATGGCCATGCTGCGCAGTCCGCGTGACGGCGCCGCCCGCGCTTGCACCCCCTCGCGCGTTGTTTGGCCCCACATTGCGTCCCGCTGAGATCCCGTGCGGCGCAGTCCGCGCGGCGGCACCGCACCCTCGGCGCGCCTCCGCGCGCTTCGTGGCCCTATGGGGGGTGGGGGGCTGGGGGGGGGGGGGGGGGGGGGGGGGGGGGGGGGTGGGGGATGGGGTGATTGCAACAGTGACGGGGCAACGCAGCGACGCAGCGCATGTCAACGCACGATTCGCGCGCTCTGTGGCCCCACAAGGAGCCCCACCGACGGCGCATTCGGCACGGTCCACATGTCGCATGGCGACACCGCGTATTTCGGCGCGCCTTTCGCGCGCTTCGACTTCAATGCGACACTTCAGTTGTCCGTTCCGCCGTCTTTGCGAAAGTCCACTTGTGCATGGCAGGGCCTTCTGCCGTGCTAGTTTGGCGCCCGCGCCCCCCCCCCCCCCCCCCCCCCCCCCCCCCACACCACCCCACCCCCCCCACCCTCACACACTCCCACCCCAACCCGCCCCCCACGCGCGCACGCGCGCACGCCGCCACCAGCATCACCCATCACCACCACCACCACCACATTCACCACCACCACCCACCACAACCAATACCACAATGACCGCCACCGCGATCGCGAACGCCGCCATCGCCGCCACCACCCACCACCACCCACCACCCACCACAACGCCCACCACCACCACCACCACCGCGCGCACACGCACGCGCACACGCACGCGCGCGCCCAATTGAGCAGCGGCTGTGTGACATGTCTCGTAGGCTTACGGGGGCAATCCGCGCAGCGACTTTGATAACATGATCAGTTGCGCTGTGATGGGCCGCTCTTCGCGTCCACGCCCAATGGCAAATCGCGCTGCATAAGGTGTCCTTCCGCAGCGCGCGCTCTTACTGCTCAGGCGCCGTTCCCGCCCCCCGCCACCCGCCGCGCGCCAGCGGGGGGGTGGGGGGGGCGGGGGGGCGCGCGCGGCGGTGGCGGTGGAGGGGAAGGGGGCGCCCGCACTCGTCGGGCGCAGCAAATCTCCTTGCGAGATGTCATCGAGAGAGGGGCGCAGCAAAGCTGCCCCCCCAAGCCCATCAGCATATGCTCTACCTGCGCAGGGGCTCTTGACATGAT
>CAUYUJ010019172.1:150589-173089 GCA_963575745.1 Prorocentrum cordatum | reverse complement strand
GGGTGGGCTGCATTGGCCCTCGTCGGGCCCCACTGGCCTCGATTAGGGTGCAATTGGCTCCGTCGGGCCCCATGTGACTCAGCTGCGCCCCACTATAACCAATGGTGTTCATTGCGCTCCTCTCGAACTCTCGGACCAGGGGCTATCGCGCCACTTGGCCCCGCAGCCGCGCATCGGAATTGATTCGTTTTCTTGGGGCCGCTCGGGCCTTATTGGGCCCTCTCGGCTTTTTGCGGTGCCGTCTCGAGGCTGTCTTCTCGGGGCTAAAGAGGGCCCCGCCTCCCCACGCCCCGCTCCGCCCCACCCCGCCCAAATCGCAATCTCCCCCTTCCCCCCCCCCCCCCTCCCTCCCCCGCGCAACCGCCCCCGCCGTCGACAACCTGCCCAGCCTTGCCCCGCCCCCTCCCTCCCCCAAGACGTCAAGCAGGCTGCGTGTGGAGTCTTCCCAGGAGCTCTTCGGGGCTTGCTTGGAGCCGCCTCAGAAATTTAATCGTGCCCCAATGCGGGTGCTCAACGAGCGCACCGAGAAGATGGGGGGGAAGGGGGGGGGGGGGGGGGGGCGTGGGCTCTAGCGCCCCCCCCACCCCTCCCCCGCTACAATGAACCTCCCCCCCCCCATCCCCCCCCCCATTTGGTCCCCCCCCCCCTGGGGGGGAGAGCTCGAACCCACGAAAGCCCCACCATGGCCCCACGATAGCCCATGCAGATCCAAGAGGGCCCCATGAGGAGAGCTTCCCGATTTTGGTCCACGACACCCTTTTGGGGGGGGGCTCTGGCGGCATTATCCCAAGGTGACTCTGCCCGCACCAGATCAACTCAAAGCCATGTTTCCTTGACGGGGCCCGTGTGGCACAGTTTTGTCGGGTCGCCAGCCATTGGCATCCATTTGGGCTGAGTTGGGGGTGCTGTATCTTCAACATGCGCTGCACCTTGTTTCTGTCGTGTGTTTGCGCGTGTGCGTGCGCGGTGTGTGGTGGGGTGGGGTGGGGTGGGGTGGGTGTGGTGGTGGTGGTGGTGGTTGTGTGCGCGTGTGTTTTGGGGCTTTCTCCACGCTCATCCAAGAAGCCGCTTGCTCCTTGCCACGTTGCTCATGCATCCACACGTACGCCTGCAACGATCACAGAGTACTGGGGCCCCATGGGGATGCATTTATGAAACCATCGGGACACATCGAAGCCATAGGAATACCATAGGACGCACCACGATTCCATATGAAACGCATGTAGTCCGATACCATAGGAAACACCAGGAAACCGTAGGCATCACCAGAAAGCCACAGGAGACACCATACCCGTGACCATGGACAAGTTCTCCTTGAGTAAGGAAGGACTCATATAGGCAAGCTTCTGGTGATAACCCCTGCATTGGTACCCCCTGGGGTAGATGCTGCAGTCATAGGGCATTGCACTTGTTCCGTTCCTAGAACTTTGCCCAACATCCCTGCGCTCGTTGTGACAATCTGGCATTCCGGTATCATTTCTCTTCTTGCCCGAGGTTTCCAGGGAGGTGTTTTTTTTGGCGTGTCCCCACGCACACGCAGCATACGTCCTCTGGTTTGCAGCGATGGCAAGCAGGAGGCCGCCTCGCGGGCGCGGCGCAGGCAGAGGCACGAAACGCACCGCCAGCGGGACCCCGACAGCTGGGCAGGGTGATGTCGTGGACACTTGCGTTCTCTGCGACATGAATTCGGCGGATTGGGGGCCGCTTTGAAACTCTTGCGCGTGCTCTGCCGTCTTCCGCCTGCCCCCCGCGCTCAGAAATATGTGGGGGGATTAAGTGGAGGAGGCGGAAGGGGAAAAGGAGGGGGCAGGGCGGCGGAAGGGATCGGGCTGGCGGAAGGGGTCTGGGGAGGGGGGCGGTGATGGGGGGTGGTAGCGATTGTTTCTTGCGTGCTTGCGCTGGGCTCCCCTGCGTGCCGCTCCCTGGTTGGATTGCTACGCGCGTGCAGAGAGAGAGAGGGGGGAGATAGAGACAGAGATGAAGCACGACGTCTACAGAGATGTATGTGCACATACACATATAAGCCGATGCGCATGTATAGGGATAGGCAGAGAGAGAGAGGGGTGGAGAGCGATGGAGATAGAGATGTGGCAAATGGAGGGGGACGAGTGAGAGAGAGAGAGAGAGAACGAACAAGAGCGATAGAGAGAGAGAGAGAGAGAGAGAGAGAGAGAGAGAGAGACGAGAGCGAGAGAGTGAGAGAGAGAGAGAGAGGAGCACCACAGAGGGAAACCAGGCGAGAGAGCATGCAGGATCTCCAGGGCTTCGTGACAAGCACACTTGTCAGGCGGACTTGTGTTTTTGGGAGGGGGCTCTCGGGGTCCTCTAGGCGTTGATATGGTTCGGGCCTCTCTGGGGAGTGGCCTCTTGGAGGCATGTTGGAGGCCAGGTTGAACCATTGTCTTGAGCCATCTTGGAAATCATCTTGGGCGACCTGGAGCCCTCCTCGGGCCCTCTTGGGCCATCTGGGTCGCTCTACCACCCCCCCACGCACGCGCGCCCAACCCTCCCGCCCGCGGCCACGCCAAGGGATAGGGGGTAGCGGGAGGGGTAGACCCCTCTTCGAAAGGTGAAACAGGTTGTAATAATGAGCTCCGTAAACAAGCCCAGAAGAGTTGGTGGGACTACTCGGCTATTACTCCGTGTCGCATTCTTGGATGAGGCCCCTGCCATTGGATATCCGACGATTGCCCCTTGCAGTTTTCCCCAATGTATACTGGAACGATCATGAGACCGCATTTTGGGCCAAATCTGGCTCGTACTTGTCTGGTTGACCTGGCGGGGGTGGGCTGGGTTAGTTCGGGGAAAACGTGAGTCGGACATTTAATGGTAGCGGACACGTAGTCTTTCGTTCCACTTTCTTTCAGCCCCAGGAGGTCCAGTGGGCGACAGATGAGTCGGGTAACCCAGTCGGCTCTTTCTGCAACCCTTGCGACGGGAAGGTGCGGTCGGCTTTGGGCAAGGTCGTCAGTTCGTCAGATGATGCAGCTCACATGATTCGGGAGAGCGCCTCGCTCAAGGAGGGGATCAAGAAGGTACACGAGGTGCAGAACTTGGACCCCGTTGATCGTGGCTTCCCCGTGGCAGGGGTCAACGAGGAGAAGTATAGGAACATTGTTATATTTCGGGAGGTGTTGGGGTTGAACGCGAAAGAGGTCAAGGATCTTACAGGCTGCACCCCCACCTTCTTGAAGTTAGACGCGTGCATCATGTGGAATGACACTGGCAAGCCTGAGCCGCTCTTCCTGCTGCGTGATGACTGGGGGGGTGACCTGACAAGAGACTACCGCAGGGTGCGGCTTGAGGTCGGGAAGGCCATCAAGATCCTGAAGCACAACTTGCTGCCCGAGGGCCACACCGTCGAGATGATGGCGGAGATGCTGTGCGAGAAGAATGTCACGAACGTCGACGAGGAGATCTTCCAGGACCGCAGCGCCTCCAGCTTCCAGGCCATCAGCGTCGTGATGGACAGGGCAGGGAAGAAGGGGGCGAAGGCGAAGGCGAAAGCGAATTCGCAATCGCCAGGGGTTCCAGATGCTGGCTTCAGCGCTGGGGCGAGCGTGGATTCGCCTATGGGGCCCCCCCGCAGTTCACCATTGGCTTCGAGGTCGCCAGCTAGCGGCCCTCCTCCTGCGACGTGGCACCGCGCAGCACAGAGTGGTCGACCAACTTCGGCTTCTCCTCCACCTGGACCTGGGCTGACAGCCGCGGCCCTTGCATCGCATACTGTTGCAACCGGAGGCTGCTCCTCGGCGCCGCCGCCCTGCGCCCCTTCAGTGAGCGGCCAGACGGCGGCCCCTGGTCACGAGTCCTGCCCAAGAGACATCGCTGGGAAGGTGCAGTACTGGAAGGAGAAGAACAATTTGACAGACATCTTGGCCGATCAACCCTTGGGGTGCGCAAGGGTCCAGGGGGATCAATTACTTTCGAGATTGCGCAACATGCCACAGCATGCTGGAGACTTCGGCGTGCTGAACGTGCACGTGGCATTGGTGCACGTCGCCCATCAGACGAAGGTGTCGAAGCTTGCAACTTTGGACCCCAGCGAGCTCAAGGAGAACCTGCGTCGGCTCAAGCACGCCAAGGTGCCAATCCCCGAAGTGATGCAGATAGCGCTCACCAACGTGTCCTTGCGCGAGGTCTTTGATAAAGCGCTGCAGACGCGTGGGGGAGGCAACAGCATGGCTGAAGCGTTCGTCGCTTGCAGGCCGTACGCGGTGCACGATGACATATCCATTACTTCGTTCGACCCTTTGGATCCCAAGTTGATTGAGATGGAGGTCGGCGACCCCACGAAGCTTGGAGAGTTCAAGGCGACCTTCTGCAAGGACTTCGTGAGTGGCATCGTGCTCAAGGACGCTGCGTACGAAGATGTTGCCAAAGAGTTGGTACAACAAGTGTTGCCGCTGGTGGAACAAGACCTGAAAGATGGCAGAGTGCCCGCGGACTTCAGCAGCGACTTCTACGAACTGACATTGAGTCTGAGGGCGCTTCACAGCCTTCTCCTGCCTCAGCGTGACGACGACCTCGCTGAACAAGTGGTGGTGTTGAATGAGTTGGAGCAGCGCGCGCCTCCTGAGTCACCTTCCAGGCAGAATGAGCCGCAGAGCATTGGCATGTTCGTCAGCGCGGCGTTGCTGACGGCGCCGTTCTACCAGAAGAAAGCCGAGGAGTTGCGGTACTACGACGCCAAGGACAAGAAGCACACGGATGAGGCAAACAACCTGTCTGATGAGTTTGGGGCGTACGTAAACCTCGGTGTCGACGGACTCGCCTCGAAATTCTCTGACGTGGCCCGCCACCTGCAGCTCTTCATGGATAAGGCCCCCCTTTGGAAAGCGGTGATGCGCCCTGGTGTCATGGACGAGGCCTGCGAGAAAGCCAAGAAGGTGCTTGGGGCAGTAGTCCAGGGGCTGTCCCACAACGAGTTCTCTACAGACGTTGTTTCCGCCGACCACCTTGCGAGCATCCGCGAGTCCGTGACCCTCGCGACTAAGGTGTACGTGATGGACGACGATGTACAGACGATGGCAACCAAGATAGACTATGTGATCGCAGCTTCGAATTCTAAGGCCCGCATCGATGTCTTGAAACAAGCCTTCAATGATATTGACACCTTGCCGTTGGCAGAAGACGGAGTGATTGCAGACGATGCCCCCTATTTGAAGCTGGTGTCGGCTTGCAACAACATGGCGGGCATCAAGCTCCCCGAGGAGGTGAACGCATATGTCATCAAGTGTGCCAGCACCATCACCAAGCACGCTTTCAAGGCCTATTGCAACCAGATTGGAGGGGATGCTGCGCTGGGTGATGCCCTTTCTGCCCTGGCGGTGGTCTCCTCAAGCAACCAGGACGCCAAGGTGATCAAATCTGCCGCCGTCATGCGCCGTGCTGCGGTGGGCTTCTTCGATCGGTTCAAGGACCTCGTCTCCGAGATGCCCAACGTTGGCGGCGCGCTCCAGGACGTCTCGCGCGCGAGGTCGTGCACGAGAGGCGCCGTCGGCAAGGCAAATGCGATGGCGAAGGCGGTGGGTGTCTTCAATGACTTCTGCGACGACCTGGCCTGCAAGTGCGAGCACTTGGCTTTCGCCGACCAGTTCAAGAATATGCAGCAGAGGATTTCGGACAGCGTGATGGTCGTGGTCGGTTACGACGAGAAGAAGCTCAAAGAGGCGGCCGATGAGATCGAGCCGTGCTCGCAGGGCGGCCAGGACGGCAAGCCTTGGTACGCCGACCTCCCTGACGGCGCCGCCCTGAAGGCCTTGCAGGACCTCGCCAACGACAGGCTGAGCGTCCAGAATTTCAACATCAAGGATGTCAAGAGCCGCGTCGACTCCTTAGAGCAGGACTCCCTCCCTCTCCTACCTTCCCCCTCCTACCTACCTACCCCTCCTGCCTACCTCCCCCTTTTCCCTCCCCGGGACACCTGGGAGGGAAGGGGCAATTTTGCGTCCGCCTTCAAGGACCGCGGCGCCTACGTGCAATACGCGGAGGCCGTCGGCCACCGCCTGCACGACGACATCATCCAGCAGGTGCAGCGGGTGCAGAACAACGTGGAAGTTGTAGAGTTGGAGGGCAGGGCGATGCACCTGCTCAAGACGGCCTCGGGCAAGAAGCAGCTCCAGGCCGACATGGTGAAGCTCAAGGAGAAGTTCGCCGACGTCGGCGGCTTCGAGAGGGCGCACGCGCTCCTGAGGGGGCGGTGCGAGAAGGCGCTGGCCTTCCAGTAAGGCCGCTCTGGCCTCGGACTCGGCGCCAGGGCCGACCCTCCACCTCCCCCCTGGCTACTCTTCTTGATGCTTCTGTTGTTGCGTCGGGTATTCGGCCCATGCGTGGGCCCCTGGCTGCAACCCAGAGCCAGAGTCTGGCTGCAAACCAGAGCCTGTTGCAACCCAGAGTCCGTTGCAACCTTGTCGCCACTATTCGTAGGCCTATCGGCCGTGGCCGCCCGCCCCCCGCGAATAGTGGAGGAGGATTGGGGCGGAAAAGGGGAGCGGGGGAAGGACGGGCCCCCCCCCCGCCCCCCTACGCTTTTTGAGCTTAACTTTGAACCTCCCACCCCTCCGCACACCCCTCCAGTGTGAAACCCCTGGTCAGATTAAAACTTAACTCCAACTTTGCCTGGCATAAGTAATTTGGCCTCGCCATGGTGCTTAATTTAGATCAGTGCGCCTCCCTTCCTGAAGTCATGGAACCAGCCATTCGGCCCCTCTTGGGCCCTAGGCTAAGCCCGTAGGCTTAAACATGATTCCTCACAACTTGCCTTCCCCCAACTCCTCCCCCCCGTCCCCTCCCCACCGCGCCACCCCCCTAAGGTTAAGCCCAATCTCGATTTTGAGTCTAGCCCCACCCCGACACCAACCCTCACCCCCGTCTTCGCTTCATGATGTGCCAGCAGACCCTCCGCTTCATTATGGCCCCTCCTCCCCCCTCCCTTCCCCGTTTCCATTCACCCGCCCTCCCTCCCCCCCCGCCTTCCCCTCCCCCCTCGGCCCTCCGTCTCCCCCAAATGTCGAACAGCCGACGTTTTCGGGGAGACAGGAGATCAGCATCCATAGCGAATGATTGTAGAATGGGAGGCTAATGTGCAGTAGGCGCAGAGGCGAGAGCACCATCCGAGTATCGTTTTTTAGCCAGGCGCGCGCGTGACAAAGCAACGCGCGGATGCGGCTGGATTGCCGTTGTGCGTTGACTAGGGGGGGAAAAGGGGAGTGTTGTGAATTATGAGTCATTGTAGATGGTGGGGCCCATGCCCTCCCGCGCTAGTGATCAATTGAAAAGCATTATGACAGAGCGCGAGTGCGGCGCGGGAGTTGGATATGAGTGATTTTGAATTAAACATGATGTGAAAAAGCAGTGTTTTTTTTTAAGAGCTGGAAAAAACACCTTTTAGTGTTTTTTCAGTGTTTTCTTTTTTTCTTGCTTGTTAGGTCCTGTAGCGGACGCGTCCTTCACAACCTCAGCTCAGGGACTCGTTCCAGCAGCTGCGCCTCGCCGGGTGCTATGCGGGGGTGCCCAGATCGTCCCGAGCGTCCACCAGAAGTCCGAGTCGCGACCCAGGAGCCAGGTCGTTACTTCGCGTTGGGGGTCGCGTCATGGGAGGGGGCGATGGATGGGAGGGCAGCGAGGGTTGCAGACAAGGGGCCCGTGGGCCCCTGAGGAGGCCCTCTCTGACCCAGAAGAGGGCTTCTCGGGCCCAGAAGAGTGCTTTTAGAATCCGAAAAGGGCACGTTTCTCCCCCCATCCCATCCATCGCCCCTCCATTCATTCGCGCACAATCGCACCGTGGCCCCAGCCAGATCTCCGACGAGTATATATTGGCTTGAAGCTTTTGGGAATCCAGACATGCGACGTCCTGATGTGTTCAGTACCGCGTCCCCGGATGTTCCGACCCTTTCCCTGGGACCGGCTTTTCATCCTGAGTCACTTTTGACAGCCCACGGGGCCCGGCGAAGGCCCCCATGGCCTCCAATGGCCAAAACTTCCCGTCCTGTGTTTTTGCATGACGCCAGCATGTCTGGGCTCGAAACTTTGGGGAGGTCTCGTCGGTTCCTCCCCAGACCCCAGCGGCTTGAGAAATCAGTGCCGAAGGGAGGCTTTTCACATGATCTGCGGCCTCCTTGGGTGCCCTCGCCGGGCCCCAGGGGTGCTTCGAAAGAAACGGTCCAGGACGAAAAAAAGCCGGCCCTGGAGGAGGAGATGGAGAAGGAGGAGGAGGAGGAGGAGGAGGAGGAGGAGGAGGAAACGACCCAGGGTCGCGCCTTCGGGGGCCCTGCATTTCATTTCCGACGATCTGGTGCCTCCCATCCTGGCGCCTTTGCCTGAGAGCGTCTCGCAGGAGGGTTCCCTCCTAGAGGCAGGACAGGACGCGGAGAAAAAAAGAGCCCCACGAGGGGAAGCGGTTATAGCCCTCACGAGGGGAAGCGGATCTAGAGTTGAGCGCCCTTGGACGGGCGGCAACGTAACGTGCGCTTGTGCTCCGCGGGGAAGCGGACCTAAAGCTGAGCGCCCTTGGACGGGCGGCAACGTAACGTGCGCTTGTGCTCCGCGGTCGTGTTCCTAGGAACAAGAAATCGAGGCAGGGCAGGACCACGGGAGAGTCCTGCAGAGGGGACGGGGAGCCCGAGCACCGCCCGGCCCTCACAATCTTTCTGCTGGAATCTCGTTCTCGCCTCCATGCCGGCTACACTTCTCGGGAGGAGGAGGAGGCGGAGGAGGAGGAGGAGGAGGAGGAGGAGGGGGAGGGGGAGGAGGAGGAAGGGAGAGAGAAGGGGAGGAGGAGGGAGGAGGGGAGGAGGAGGAGGAGGGAGGAGGAGCACGTGGCCGCGGTCTCCCCGCTGCCTCGCTTGTTTTCCTCCCCCCGGGTCTCCGACGACGTGGCGTGCGCTCGACGCTCTCGGAGAGTGCGCGTCGGCGCCGCCAGCTCAGTGAGCGGGGCGGGGGGGGGGAGGGAGGGGGGGGAGAGGGACGAGGACGACGACGAGGAGGAACCGCTGGGTGGCTGGGGGGGGAGAAGGGGGGGGGGGGAGGGGGGGGGGGGAGGGAGCTGGGGAGGAGGGGAGGGGGGGGAGGAGGATAGTTAGAGGAAGGGCGTGGCAGAGGGGCCGCGGCAGGAGGGCCCTCCGGGGCCTCCGGCGGCGTGGCTCTGCCTCGCGGGGCCTTCGAGGGTTCTCGAGGGCTCCCCGAGGCCCTCTGGCCCCAGGGCGCCTCCCAGCGGCTGCGCCTCGCCGAGGACGTGCTGGGGGAGGAGGAGGAGGAGGAGGAGGAGGAGGAGGAGGAGGAGGAGGAGAGGAGGAGGAGGAGGAGGAGGAGGAGAGGAGGAGGAGGAGGGGAGAGGAGGAGGAGGAGGAGGAGGGGAGGAGGAGGAGAGGAGGAGGAGGAGGAGGAGGAGGAGGAGGAGAGGTAGGAGTAGAGGAGGAGGTGAGGAGGAGGGGGAGGAGGAGAGGAGGAGGAGGAGGAGGGGCGGAGGAGGAGGAGGAGGAGGAGGAGGAGGAGGAGAGGGGAGGAGGAGGAGGAGGAGGAGGGGGGTGATCTCTGCGTCGTCCCGAGCGGCCTTCGAGAGGCCCGAGGTGGCCCGGACGCCAGAGACCTCGGACGGCGCGATGGCTTCGGTCCTGGTGCTTCTGCTCATCTCGAGGCCTCCTAGATGGGGTCCGAGTAGCTGGGGTCGGAGGATCGTGCCGCATCGCCGACGCATCGACGATGCGGCTCGTTGCGGAGCCCGATTCTCTCCCCGCCGACGTCGCCGATGCGTCGCCGACGTCGGTGGTGCATCGCCGAGGCATCGCCGATGCACTGGCGACGCTCATCTACTCGGACCCCATCTAGAGGGGGCCCTATCATCACCCATGGGCCAGGGGTGCGCGCCAGGCAGGCCGCTGGCATCTGCCGAGACGCTCGGCCTGGCATGCACGTGTCCCCACGCAGGGGCCTGGAGAGTTCGAGCGCATGTGCAGCCAGAGCTGGTGGCAAGGATGCGCGGCAAGGATGCAGGAAGGCCTCTGGCGCCCATGCCGGAGCTTCTCGAGCGTGGCCGGCCGCCGGCCAGCGAAGGCGATTGCGGATGGGCCGCAGATGACCGAAGAGACAAGGGTGCATGGGTGCCCTTGGGAAGTCGATCGTCCCTACTATCAGTGTTGATGGTACCTTGGGCCAGATGTCATCCTCGTCCTGGCTCCGTCTTCATCGGTTCAGCTGGGGCTCGTTGTTCCTTAGGCCCTTGCGTGATTGTTCCTCTAGCCCCCGTCGTGCACCCAGGCTCTTCTGGTGCCCAGAAATGGGCTTCGACCCTTCTTTATCGTTCCTCTGGCCTGCGGCCTGCGACCTTGGCCTCGTTCGTCATGGGTTGCGCCTGGTTTGCTGGGACACTCGTTTCATCGCGTGGCAGTTGAGGTTGTGCAGAGTGAGTTGGAGCTCGTTTGTTTGAGTGGGGATAAAGTGTTGCTCCTTATTGCGAAGGTCTTACGGCTGGTGCCGACGACGACGACGACGACGACGACGACGACGACGACGACGACGACGACGACGGCTTTGGCGGCGGCGACGACGACGACGCCGACGTGGGCCAGGGTCCTTAGGGATGCCTCTTGGAGTCTCTTCGGAAGGCTCTCGGGGGCCTCTGGGAAGGAATTATGGGTACCTTCTCCTCCGCGGAACCTTGACATCCGCCGAGGTGATTTTTTCAATCCGACGCCCCGGAGATCCCGACCACTCCCCAAGGGGTAGTCTTGCGCCCCGGATCCATTTTTGATGGCCACTGAGGCTCAATAGCGGGCCCTGGAGGCTGAAACATCGAGGAAATTCTAGACGCTTCGCGTAACCCCACCAGCTTGGCCTCCGCGCGCGCTCGGCAATTTAGTCGCGGCCGTAGCCCGCCCGCGACCTCCCGCCGCTGGCGCTTCCGCCTGCGGCTGTAAAAAAAAAAGGAACCCCACCAGCTGTTAATTAGATCGGCCCGTGGCCCGGACCTTTCAACTCGGCGCCTGCGCTTCCGCTTGCGCCCGCGGGGAAAAAAGTAACCCTACCAGCGACGGGCCTACACTTTCCGAAGACCACCACCACTCTCCCGCCCACCCGCTTGGACGACGACAGGTTCGGCAATTCGGCCCAGGAGACCGGGCGGTACACAGCAAAATGCGACGGCTGCCCCCCCAAGGCCCTAGCTCTTGTCCACAAAGCCGGATCCCCCGCTTTGGGCTGCTTCATATGAAAGGCTGGCGAAGGGGCCCGCTACGCCAGCGCTGGCGGGCTCCCCGCCTGGGAAGACCGAGCGGCCGCCTGGCACTCCCGCAAGTGGAACTCCGCGTGGATGTGCTGCCGGTGCCTTGTCCACGCATGGGACACCCGCCCCAGCGCCGTCGACGCCCTACTGGACCGCGGCCCCAGGCTGAGCGACCCCAGTTGTCCCACGTCGAAGCCGCGCCCGGCCCCCGCCGTGCCGGCTGAGCCCTCCCTGGCTCACGAGCTGGTGCCCAATCGTGCCTCCGCACTCAGGCTTGGCGCGTGCAGCAGGGGCGCTGGCGCCTTCCCAGACCAGTGTGGGAGGCCGCCCCCTCCCCGTGGGACGCGGGAAATGCGCGAACTTCTCCCCCGTGCTGCCCTACCCGCTGGCCCAGCACTTGCGTGCGTCGAGATAGAGCATCTGCAGGCCGCCCCCACAGCAGGACAGGAACACAGGGCATCCGAGGCAACGTTGGTCGAGTTTCTGCGGGACCTCGATCCATCCCTCGACAAACTCTGGGAGAACTTCGCAAACAAGCGCTGCGGAGACGTTCGGGGCGCCGAGTCGCCAGACAGCTGGGCGCCCTGCTCACTCCGCCCCTCCCTGAATATGATCTACGGCGACAGGGTTCCCCCAGACTGTCGTCCCGCCGATCTATACTGAAGCGGCAAGCGGCTAGCTGCCGCTCGTGTGGTTGCACACCTTTGCGTCAACTACCCCGGCAACCAGCTAAGCGATAAGTGGGACCTACATGCCAACGACACAGGCCAGTTGCGTGGCCGCTCCCCTCTCCGGCACACGCTGGATGCGCTCGTGGGATTTTTGAGCCAAGTCGACGCCGATTTGCTCGCCGCAGGGACGCTTTGCGAACTGGCCAAGGGCTGCTCTTTCGAAGAAACCCAGGACCTATGCAGACAGTTGGGCGCTGCCCCTGCCAAAGAGCACACTGCGAACGAATGGTGGCAACAATTCAGCAGTCGCTCCCCACCCGCCGAGTTCCGTGCTTTCACAGGCCCCTCCTCGGATCCGCCTGTCTGGGCTCCCTCAGCGCGCCCCCAGGCGCCGCTCGCGCGGCGCGGGAACAGCCCGTCCCATTCCGCCAGGCCCAGCCCGCACTCCTCGACGGGAAGTCGCTCGGCGCGGCGCAGCCCCAGCGCCAAAGCCCCGCTGCCAAGGCACTGTCCCTGTGCACCTCTCCCCCGCGCAGGGCCATTGCATCGGGGCCTTCGTCCGCCGACAGCAGAGCCGCGCTGGCGGCCCGCAGCGACGCCGTCTCTGACGCCTCCGCAGCCGAGACCCACGAGGCTGAGGCCGCCCCCGCCCCCCCGGCCCCCGCGATAAGAAGGGGGGCCGCGGTTGCCCTGGCCCCTTCCCCTAGCTCGGATCCACCCACCCCGCCCAGAGAGGTTGCCCGCGACCCCGCAGCGGACTGCAGCCCCACCTCACCAGCAGACGAATCATGGGAAAGTCCCCCACCGCGCGAGACGGGCGGCAAGGGCGCGGGCAGCCCCGCCGATTACAGGGCCCCGTCCTCCCCGGGCGCCCCCCCCCCCCACCCCGGGGCAGCCCCGGGCCGACGGCGGAGCCGCGCGGGGCAAGGGCAGCCGGGGCGAGCGGCGGGGCGAGTACCGGTCGCGGCGGCAGTGCGAGTCCAGCCGGAGCAAGCCCTACGGCGGAAGATGGATTGGGTGGACTGGCTGGTCCAGCTGAGCTTCCGACGAGCGGTGGAATCGCACCCCTCACGCGCGGTCGGCCCCTTGCGCAGACGCTTGGCCGGCCCCCCGGCCCCCCTGCGCAGACGCACGGTCGGCCCCCCATCGCAGGACCTAGACGACCCACGCACTGGCCAGTGCATGTACAAGACCCCGCTGGAACAGGTTCAGCTCTCCCCATTCCGCGACGAGGGCCATGCCGACGCTGTGAAACGCCTACAGAAGGAGCTAGGGGACTACTTCAGCGGGATTTGGCATCAGTGGACGCGCAAGCACGCCACCAAGACTGGCTACGTCTGCGCAGACCCCACCAAGCAGGACCCCGGGTCCTGCGAGGAGTTCCTCTGGGCGCGGCATCGGCATAGCGGCCGCCCAATGGAGATGGGCGAGGCATTGCAGCTCCAGGTCAACTGGCCAGCTGTCCGCAACAAGTTCGCCAGCCGTGCTAAGGGCGAAGGTGCCCCAACCAAAGGCAAAGGCAAAGGGCAATGGGACGACGGCGCCTCTCGGCGGGCAAGCCAAGGGGACTCTAGGCGGGCCGCGAGCTCGAACCAGCCCTGGGCGCAACAGTAGGCCCCCTCCCACGCACCACCGCCCTCGCAGGGCCCCATCTGCGACAGCGGGGCCTTCCCTCCCCCAGGGCGCGTTTCCGTCTGCCCTGACGGAGCTGCCTGCCTTATCGCGCTGCCGTCGCCCAACGGGCGCCAGCCCCTGTGTGCCGCCTGACGATGGAGTCATGCCCAGGCGTCTCATGACTCGCCTACCTCCCACCTGCGCCAACCCTACGGGGGGCCCCTCGGGGTGCCACCTTAGCTTCGAGCTTAATACCGCTTCGGGCGCGCCCAGCTGGGGGTGCTGGCTCGCCCCTGGCCCCCAGGAGACCCTTGCTCCTGGGCCCCCCCTTTGCGGCCCCTCGCGCCCCGGCGTAGCGACGCCCTCTCGGCCCGCCCTAGGCGCCGCCCCGGGGCCCCAGGAGCCCCCCTCGCCTTGGCTGGAGGGAACCGTATTGCTAGCTGCGCTACTGCTGCGGCATTCTACACAACGCTGACTTCCCTGTCTGTCTTAGCTTTGCCCACGCACACTTCGCGACTGTTAGTCGCGCCCGCCCCCCTTGCCCCCGCACAGCCCAACGTCCACTGCGGCTGTCAGTCGCCCCCCTCCGACCCCCACACCCCGCGCTGCGACTGTCAGTCGCTGTCTCCGCTCCCCAGCCGCGGCAGCGCAAAGCGGCCGCCCCGGCCTCGTGCCTAATACCGTTCCACGAGCGCGATTTGGGGGTGCCTGCCTTCCCCTGGCCACCCAGCTCGTTCTCGCTCGGGCCACCTGCGACGCCGCGCCCTTGGCGCTAGGTCGCCCCCCCTGCGCCCGCGCGCCGCGGCGGGGCCCCTCAGCCCCCCCGTCGTCTCTTGCTCGAGACCACCCGGCCGGCTGGGGCTCGGTTGCTGAAGCTGCGCGCGCCGCCTCCGCCCGCCGCGCTGCTCGTCGTCGCAGCCGCCGCGGACCTTGCCACGCAACTACAGGCAACGACGCCGCTGCGCTGCCGCCGGCTCCCCCCTGGGTGACGACGATGGTCGGGGTCGTCGCGGTCGGTGCTCGGCGGCGCCGCTCTGGCGTGCGAGGCCGCAGGGAACCCCCCTCGGCCCGTCGCGCTCGGGCCAACGTCCTCGGTGAGTCCCGTCGCTTTCTGAAGATGGGCCCTGCACATGGGGCACTTCCGCGCTGCGTCGGCCTCTCACAGTTTCCCCCGCCGCCTGCCTTGCGCGTGAGGTCGCTGGGTATGCCCCCGACCCTGCAGACGCTGGGCTGCAAGCCGTCCTCTCCTTGCGGCCACTTCGGGCGCCCCCGAGGCCCGCCTGCTTCCCCCTTCCTGTTCGGGGTGCCCCTGGGCCCCCGGGCCTGCGACCCGCCTGGAGTCCGCTGTCTCTGCCCGCGCGGGGTTGGCGAACACCCGTCTTCCCTCGCGTCGCCTCCCCCAGGGGCGGCTGCTTTCCCTGGCTCTGGCTCTCGCCGCCTCCAGCGCTGGGCTGCGACCTTCTCCGGCTGGTTCCCCGCCTCTACTGCTCCCGCGCCGCCCAGGCGTTGGCTTTCGCCCCCCCGCCGTGGTGGTGCCCCCGCTGCTTCCACCTCCGCTCTCGGCGATCCGGAACCTTTCCGTCGAGCGCTTGCACGCCCTGTTCGACGTCCTCTTCGGCTGCGTCACGGCGGTCACCGAGTTCGTCGGCTTCTTGCTCTTCGCCATTTGGGCGCTGCACGTCGACCTGCGGTTCATCCTGGTCCTCCGCGTTTTCTGAGCCGCAGCGTAGCCCGCTCCTGTGGCTCCGGTGCGTAATTGAGGCCGTTGCATTGTTGTTTCGTTCTGACGGCGCGCGGCTGTACCGCCTGCGCCCGCGACAAAAAAGTAACCCCACCAGTCCATCCAGACACGATGCCCACAGGATTTGCTTCGATCAGGGAAGTGGGCAGTACAAGGAGGAAGGGTCCCTCTTGGAGCGCTCGTGGGGGCACTCTGGGGCGCTCGTGGGGACGTCTTGGGACTCTCTTGGGCCTCTCCTGCGTCTTGGGGGCGTGTTGGCGGTCCCGGGGGCCTCTGGGAGCGTCTCGGGGAGTCGTGGTTTTCGCGCGTACCTATTCCTGCCCTTGCCTATATCCTCTTGTTCCTCCTAATTCCCACTTGCTTCTTTCTACTTCCTCCTTGTCGGAGGAGTGGGAGGAGGATGGAACGGAGGAGGAGGAGGAAGAGAAGGCGGTGGGATGAGAGAGGAAGAGAGCGACGACGACGACGAGGAGAAAGGCAGCCCTTCCAGGGACGATGCCCGGACAAGCTGCCCTACTCAAGGACGTGGGGGAGCATACACAGTAACAAAAAGCTGGGGAAGGCGGAGGAGGGCGAAGAGGAGAAGGAGGAAGGAAAAGGAGAAACTGGAGGAGGATGAGGAGGATGAGGAGGAGGAGGAGGAGGAGGAGGAGGAGGAGGAGGACGAGGAGGAGGAGGAGGAGGAAGGAGGGAGGAGGAGGAGGAGGAGGAGGAGGAGGAGAGGAGGAAGGAGAGGAGGGGGAGGAGAGAGGAGGGAGGGGGAGGAGGAGGAGGAGGAGGAGGAGGAGGAGGAGGAGGAGGAGGAGGATGAACGGGGAGGGTAAGGAGGAATATAAGGATGAGGATGCGGAGGAGGAGGAGGGGAGGATGAAGTGGGAGAGGGGGAGGAGAGAGGAGGGAAGATGAGGAGGAGAAGGCTGATAAGGAGGAGGATAAGGAGGAGGAAAAGGATGATGATGATGATGATGATGAGGAGGAGGAGGAGGAGGAAGAGGAGGAGGAGGAGGAGGAGGTGGAGGAAGAAAGAGGGCGAACAGAAGAGCCATACGCCTTTCGAATGACTCTCGGAGTCTCCTGTGGTTTCTCTTGGAAGTGAAGAGGAGGAGGAGGAAGATGAGGAGGAGGAGGAGGAGGTGGCGGCGGAGGAGGAGAAGGCGGGGGAGAGAGAGGAGGAAGGAGGAGGAGGAGGAGGCGGATAAGGAGGAGGAGGAGGAGGAGGAGGGGGAGGAAAACGTGACGATCGATCAGAAGCCTCCGCGGATGTCTCTTGTTGTTTGATGCATCTTGGAGCGTCTGGGGGGCATCTTGGGTGCCTCGGGGATCCTCTTGAAGCCTCTTGGGTGCCTCTTGGGGGCCTCCTGGAGGCCTCTTGGGCGCCTCTTGGGGCCCTCTGTGGGCGCTCTTGGGAGCCTTGGGGGCGCTCTTGGAGCCATCTTGGAGGACATCGATCAAAAAAGAGAGGTTCCTCAATTTGCGCTGCCCATCAGGAGCCCCAAACATCGCCTCCTGGACCCCTCTTGGAGCGCTCTGGGGCGCTCTTGGGGCCGTCTTGGGGCTCCCTTGGGCCTCTCTTGGGGCCCTCTTGGGCCATGGTGGAGCCATCTTGAGGCCTCGGAAGGCTATCGAAAGCGAACGGGCAACGATGCACAGCTCATTGGTTGTCCTTGGGTGTTTGAGGGATTTGGGCCTCTTGGAGGCCTCCTTGAAGGTCTCGGAGGCCTCCTGGAGGCCTTTTGGAGCATCTTCGGAGCCATATTGAGACATCTCAGGCTATCTTGAGCCATCTTGGAGCTCATATTGGGCTTTCCGATGCGCTCTTGGCGCCGTCTTGGGGCATCTTGAACGCTCCGACTACCAGCGTCCCTCCCCGTCCAGGTCCAGGGGAGGGGGTAGGTGGAGAGGTCAAGCTACCCACCCGCCCGCAAGCCGTCTAGCTCACTCCCACCCGCCCTCCCAACACATAAGTAATTCCCGAACCCGAGCATGTTCAGCGGTCGTCTTTCGATGGGCAGCTACTGGGAACCAAGACCGACCCTAGGTGCGCGACGCTTGGGCGAGGTGCGCCACGCGTGCCAGAGGCGCCACGCGCGCCAGGCACCCCTGGGGCCCGAGCGTGCCAGGCACGCCTGGCGCGCCATATGCGCTACGTGCTCCGAGTGCGCCAGGTGTGCCGCACACTCCAGCCGCACCAGGTGCGCCACGTTCGGGGCACGTGCAGAGTGCGTCAGGTGCGTCTGCGCACGTGACTACAAATCGGGAAACATGTCGGCCCCCACCATCCTTGTCGAATACCAATGCCCATATTTGTGTCTAGTGGGCCTGCGCACAGCAGGCCACGCGCCACCCCCCGCGCGGCCCCTGTCAAGAACCGTTTGACAGTGAGCGCGGGATGGTCGCGCATGATCCAGATTTAGCCGCGAGGTGCATGTTGTATTGTTGTTTTGACAGGGGTGGTAGCCTTGCGCACAGCAGGGAATATGCTGACACCCCCGCCGTCCCTGTCAAAAACAATACAAAGGGCTCGCGGGCCTCACGAACATGACTCAAGAATTTGCCCCGAAGTGTGCTTTGTATTGTTTTTGACAGGGACGGTGGGGGGGGGCGCATCGGGTTGGCCGCGCATGCTCCACATGTGGAGGCAAAGTGCGGTTTGTACTGTTGTTTTGACAGGGATGGTGGGCGGCTGGTCGTCATGGTGTCCTCATGGTTCCTGGTTGGACGCTGGTCGTCTGGGGGAGGGGGTGTATGTTAATGAGAAGCAGTGGTGAACCTCTCCCCGAAGGGAAGAAGGGGGTTGGAAGAGGAGCCTCCCTAGACCACCTACGCCCTAAAGGGCTGATGGGACTCGCCAACTATATGTATGTACATATATATATACACACAAGACTGCAGCGGCGCTTCGCGCCATGCACCTTGGTCCTTGAAGTTTGGTATGCAGGTGGAATAGCAGGAAGGTCAAGCCGACAATTTAGCGATACCTCCTTGTTGCCTTTTCCGGCATCGCCGCTATAATAATGTTTTTCGTTATCCTTCCTCCATGCTTCTTTTTTATTTTCGCCATACCCTGCACATTCTCCTCATCCTCCTCAGCTCTTTTTTGCGGAGGCTCCTCCTTGGAGAGCTTCTGGGGGCCTCACAAAAGTTGTTTCAGGCATTCTGAAGGCCTTCTGGAGGCCTCCTGGGCGTATTCTGGGGGCCTCTGGGGGTTTCCTTGGGCCACCCTGCCTCCAACCGCGGTCTCCCTGAACGACCGGGTCACGATTTGGAATGCTTCGGAGGGTGTCTTTGGGCCATCTTGGGCCGCGATGGGGCTCTCTGAGAACCATCTTGGATCCGTGTTGTGCCGTTTTGGGGCTCTCTTGGACTGCCTGGAAACCCTTTCGGATGGTTGTGGGGGGATTTTGGAGCTTCCAAGGCGGCTGCGGACGCCCAGAAGACCGCCGTCTTGGAGCGTCGGGAAGCCGAAACGAGGAGAACCCCTAAATTCACCCAAAACCCACCAAAAAACAATGATTTTTGTCTCTGGGGGCCTTCTTGGGAGTGCTCTTGGAGGCCTCTTTGGGGCAGTCCTGGAGGCCTCTTGGGCCATCTTGAGGTCACGTCGGTCACTCTTGGAGCGCTCTTGTGCTGTCTTGGGGGTCTCTGGGACGTCTCCGATGACCCCCCTGATTGCCCTAGGTGTGCTGGGAAGGCTTGGCAAAACGCCTTGCGAGGCCCGGGAACCGCTTCGAGGCCCGTTCGGAGGGTCCCAAAGCCCCACATCCCGGGAGTCCGTTTTTTTTTGGGGGGGGGGTCCCCCCGCCCGGGCTTATAAACATTTAGGAAGAGGAATAAAAACATGGCGTTGGAAATCTACGAAGTTCTCTTTCCTTTACTCCTCTCGCCCCCGAACCCGACTGCATAGTTCCCTCCCAGGAGATTGGCGCCACACCAACATACTGACATTGTGTGTGTGCGCGTCGCCCCCCTCCCAAGGGCGACGCGCGCGCCGGGAAATCTTGTAGTACAAGTTCCGTGGCGGGCGCTTTCTGGCCATACCGTTTGGGAAACGATCTACTGCAATACGCTTGCACTACAGTGGGAGTTCGACCACAAGAAATCTTCAACAAGAAATCCGTCACTGAGACCCCAGGACGTCCATTGATTCTTGGTGTGGGACTGTCACGCTGTCCATAACAAAACCATCGAAACCCATAAGCCCAAGGCACCCTCGAGGCAAGCAGGGTGTTTCTTGGGGACGCACGCTTCCAACGCCAGCACACAGTACTAGTACGTCTTTCGGCGTCCCAGGAGAGGGCGTGGTCCCTGCGCGGGGCGCCCGCCACCGCCGCGGGCGGGCGCGCGCCCGCGGCCGCGCCCGCGGCCGCGCCGCCGCCCGCGCCGCGCGGCGCCGCCGCAGACGAGCCAGCCCCCGGCGGCGCACAGAGGGGGGGCGCGGGGCCCACCTCGTCCGCCCCCTCCTCGTCCTCCTGCTGCTCCTCTTCTTTTTGCTCCTTCTGCTGCTCCTGCTGCTCCTCCTGCTCCTCCTGCTCCTCCTCCTCTTCTTCCCTTTCCTCCTCCTCCTCCCCGTCCTCCTCCGTTCACTTTCCTTATACATAACTTCTCCCTGTCGCACCCCGAACCTGTTTTTAGGGCGGGCCGGGCGTTTCGCTTGAGCCCTCCTCACCACTTATGACCCTGAAGTTTAACAAATGGAAACAGCTTCACGTATTGAAGGCGGGTGGTTTCAAAATGTGGTTCTCGCCTGAGCGCCGCGCGCATTCTTTTCGAAAGTTGCAAGAGCTTCGCAGATTGAGGGCGGGTCGTGTTCAAACTGTGGTTCTCGCTTTAGCGCCGCGCACATTCGTTTCAAACTTTACAAGAGCTTCACGGATTGAGGGCGGCTCCTTTTTCAAAACGTGCTTCTCGCTGTAGCACCGCGCGCACGATTTTAATTGAGGACGGGTGGTTTTCAAATTGTGGCTCTCGCTTTAGCGCCGCGCACATTCGTTTGAAACTTTGTATCAGCTTCACGGATTGAGGGTGGGGGGTTTCAACATGTGGCTCACGCTTGAGCGCCGCGCACATTCGTTATATATGAACATACACATGCAACAATACCTATTGTAGAACAAACGACAAGAGTTTAACGGATGCCCATGATCAGCATTCGCTTTAAAAATCTTACAAGTGTTTCACGGATTTCCATGATCAGCGTACCAGAACTGGTGTAGGACAAATCGGGGTTATGAGGGCGCCACAGTTACGCTGATTCGTCGGAATGGCGTTCTGGCGCGATTCAGGATCGCGAAGACGCAACAGTCAGGTTGATCCGTGACGTTGGAGTCCCGAGAGTATTTTGTTGGCATGCTTCGGGGTCTTCAAATGGTTGCCTTCCAGCGAGGCATCCTTCAGTGGAAATGAACCGCTTTATGGGGCCTATGAAGAGGGAGTTTGGAGGGAGGCTTTACTCGAACATCGTGGATACTCTTGGGTTTACACTGGTCCTCCTCCTCCTTCTCCTTCTCCTCCTCCCACTCCTCATAGTAGCAGCTCCGTGGCGGGCGCTTTCTGGCGATGCCGCTAGGGACACGATCTACTACAACAGTTTTTGTCATATGACTGTTTCGGACGAGGCCCTCCAACAGCAGCGCAGTAGTGGTAGTACTACCACTCGTAGTAGTAGTAGTAGTAGTAGTAGTAGTAGTAGTAGCCGTAGTAGTAGTCGCAGTAGTAGCTGTAGTAGTAGGAATAGTAGTAGTAGTAGTCGTAGTAGTAGTAGTAGTAGTAGTAGTAGTAGAAGAACTCGTAGTAGTAGTAGCAGTAGTAGTAGTAGTAGTCGTAGTAGTAGTAGTAGTCGTCGTAGTAGTAGTAGATGTAGTAGTAGTAGTCGACGTAGTAGTCGCCGTAGCAGTATTATTTGTGGTAGTAGTAGTAGGCGTCGTAGTAGTATAGTAGTGGTAGTAGCAGTGGTAGTATTAATAGTAGTAGTAGCAGTAGCAGTAGTAGTAGTTGTAGCAGTAGTAGTGGGCAGTACTAGTAATAGTATTAGTAGTTGTAGCAGTAGTAGTAGTAGTCGTAGTAGTAGTGGTAGTAGTAGTAGTAGTCGTAGTAGTAGTAGTAGTAGTAGTAGTGGTCGGTAGTCGTAGTAGAAGTAGTAGTAGTCGTAGTAGTGGGCAGGAGTAGCAGTGGCAGTAGTAGTGGTAGTAGCAGTAGTCGTAGTCGCAGTAGTAGTAGTAGTAGTAGTAGTAGTAGTAGTAGTAGTAGTAGTAGTATGAATCGTAGTAGTGGCAGTAGTAGTGGCAGTAGCAGTAGTAGTAGTAGTAGTAGCAGCAGTAGTAGTAGTAGTAGTCGTAGTCGTAGTAGAAGTAGTAGTAGTAGTAGTAGTAGTAGTCGTAGTAGTAGTCGTAGTAGTAGTACTAGTACTCGTAGTACTATTCGCATTATTAGTACTAGTAGTGGTGGTGGTGGTGGTGGTAGTAGTAGTGTTTGTAGTAGTAGTCGTAGTAGTAGTGGTAGTAGTAGTAGTAGTAGTAGTAATAGGAGTAGCCGTAGTGGCAGCAGTAGCGGTAATGGGTAGTAGTAGTAGTAGTAGCAGTAGTGGTAGTAGTAGTAATAGTCGTAGTAATAGAAGTCGTAGGAGTAGTAGTAGTAGTAGTAGCAGCAGCAGCAGTACTAGTAGTACGAGTAGTACGAGTAGTAGTGGTAGTGGTTTTGGTAGTGGTAGTGGTAGCAGTAGTAGTAGTAGTAGTAGTAGTAGTAGTAGTCGTAGTAGTCGTAGTAGTCGTAGTAGTAGTAGTAGTAGTACTAGTAGTAGTAGTAGTAGTAGTTTCAGTGAGGAGTATTAGTAATTAAGTAGTGGTAAGTGTAGTAGTGGAGTAGTGGTAGTAGTAGTAGTAGTAGTAGTAGTAGTGGTAGTAGTAGTAGTAGTAGTAGTAGTAGTCGTAGTAGTAGTAGTAGTAGTAGTGGTGGTGGTGGTAGTAGTAGTAGTAGTTTGTAGTAGTTGTCGTAGCAGTAGTGGTAGTAGTAGTAGTAGTAGTAGTAGTAGTAGTAGGAGTAGTGGGATCAGTACTAGTAGTATTAGTAGTTGTAATAGTACTAGTTGTAGTAGTAGTGGTAGTAGTACTTCTAGAGATACTAGTAGTTGTAGTAGTAGTTTCAGTGGCAGTATTGGTAGTAGTAGTAGTAGAAGTAGTAGTAGTAGTAGTAGTAGTAGTAGTCGCAGTAGTAGTACAAGTAGTAGTCGCAATACGTCGTCGTAGCAGTAGTAGGCG
>CAUYUJ010019172.1:145589-148089 GCA_963575745.1 Prorocentrum cordatum | reverse complement strand
GCTCGGCGGGCCGGCGCGCGGCGCGCGCCGTGGGCGGCCGCGCTTACGGCGTGCCGAAGCTGCCCAGTTCGGAGTGGGGCTGCAGCCGAGGTCAACGGCAGCCGTCCCCTCGGCGGGGGAAGAGGTACCCCATACCTCTACCCTTCCCTCGTTTTCTCTGTTTAGGGCCGCTTGGGAAGCTCTCGTCGCCACCACTGGATTCGCCTCGAAATTCTGGTCAGGACGCACCTCGTGAGAGGTCCGGGGAGTAGCGGTATCGGTACTTCGGGGTTTCCCCATCCCCAGATATCTGGCGTCTTGACAAGCTTAAAACCTCGAGACCTTGGCGTCACAAGTTTTCGAGCCGGGCGGTTCCGCATAGTCTCGGGCCTCGGGACTTCCACATAGCAATCCTGGTTGGAAAATAACACAGAAAGATGGGGTCCAGGGATCCGTCGTAATTTTTCGCGATGCGGTCTCTTTAACGTGGCCTGATATCAGGGGGCGTCGGTTGTCCATAGTTCTCGGCCTCCGGATGCCCTCCTCGAGGGGCCACGGGGCCGTGAAAGAACGGCCCGGCCCTTGGGTGAGGGTTTGGGCTTCTGTCGGGGCCGCATTATAACGATCAAGACATCGTATATCTGCGTCCCCGGATCCCTTCGAGGCATTCCAAACGTTCTTTCGCCTCCGGGTGCTTCCCATCAGCTGCGCCTCGCCGAGGGTGTTCCACGGGTGGCCGGATCGTCCCGAACGGCCGCCAGAGATTTGAGTTATGGCCCGACAGCCACACATCTTCGTCGCGAACATGACGCGACGGACAAGTTTGGCAGTTTGCGGCCTTTGGGGGCCATCGCCGGGCCCCAGGATTGTCAAATAATGACTCGAGATGAGAAGCAAGTCCTGGGGAAGGGGTCCAGACCCCAAGACCCCCGACGTCATGATTTTGTTTCGCGACGCGACCCACAGAGGTCCAGATCCATTCCCCAGGACCGGTTTCTCATCCCGAGTCGTTTTTTGACGGTCCCGAGGCCCGGTGAGGGTCCCCGGAGGCCGAAAATAGAGAAACATTTCCCGTCGTGATTTTTTCACAGCGCGAGGATGTCTGGGCCTCCGGGGGTCCATCTTCGTGGAAAAAGCACACGGCCGGAGTTTTGGATCCTGGGCGTTTGTCGCTCTTGTTGGGTCCTCCCTGGCGCCTTCTCGCCGCCACATCGGGATCCGCCGCGAAGAACGGGTTAGGACGGACCCCAGGATATGGCCCCCGACTCTGGATCCCCAGAACCCCCCGAGTCATGAGAAAATCACGACGGGAAGGTTTTCTTGATTTTCGGCCTCCGGGGGCCCTCACCGGGCCTCGGGACCGTCAAAAAACGACTCAGGATGAAAAACTGGTCCTGGGGACGGGGTCCGGACCATTGGGGGGGTCGCGTGGCGTCCATTTTTTGTTTTCGTGTGCGTTTGCGTGAAAGTTCCATGATTTTGTGGTCAATTTCACACAGTTGCGGAAGATTCCACATGATTATTGAATTTTCAACAGAGCTGTCCACAAAGTCGGGCAGACATTCGCAAAAGCATCACGGAAACCACGACGGAAAATTGCGGCGGAAATGGGCAGTAGACAGGAGCGTGAAGGGTAGGGCGGCGCTTTCCGCCCTACTTGCGGAATCGCCCAAGGCAGGGTGGATCTGGTGCGAAATTTCTGTGGACGATGTGTGTGCAGCGTACCGCGTTGGCGTCTCCTGACGCGTCGCCGATCCTCGTCTCAGGAATGGTACGCTGCATACTTAGAGAAGTGCCTCACAGCTGAACAAACATGTGCACCGTCTTGCGCTGGAGCGGGGCCTGAAGGGAGTTCCGACGTGGTGCGGTGCATAGGCGCCGTTCTCGTGAATGTTGGCGGGTTTGGGCCAGGTGGGGAAGCAGCCGTTATCTCAGCTGGTCCTCCTCCGACGAGCTCGTCCGCCAGCGTGATCCTCACTGCAGCCGCCGAGGCAGCCGAGGAGCTGGCCCAGCGCATCACGGACCGGGAGGCCCGCAAGGTCGCCGATGGAGGGAATCCGAGGGGGGAATTTCTACGTAGCCACCGGTTGGGTGATCGATTTTCGGAGACCTCGAGAGGCGGTGGGTATGGATACAATATCCGGGGCGTCCGTTCCCAGGCGGTGGATACGATGTGGAGAAATTTTCGCCTCGCATGAGGTTGGCGTTTTCTCAACTGTCCTGCGGTCGGGAACCTTGGCTCAGCGTGCAGCGGCGCTGGTTCTGGCCCGTCACGCTTCGACGCGATGCACCCCAATCGCGTCCCAATCTCAACGCGTCAACGTCCCGAGCTTTTCCAAGCCTCCCGCCCTGCGGAGCGGGGCGACATGCGATCCGCTCGCAGGGCACAGCGTGCCGCCAGGGCCGCCACCGCGACGTGTTGAGCAGAGGTTCCCGATCGCATCATGCGCGGGTTTGCCACCGGGCCTCCTCTGTGGGGGTGATCATTGCGCAGCTGGTCCGTCAGCCCTCAACAGGCCGA
>CAUYUJ010019172.1:105589-143089 GCA_963575745.1 Prorocentrum cordatum | reverse complement strand
AGATGTAAGTCGGGCATGTCCCTGGGACCGGTCTGTCATCCCAGGTCGTTTCTCCTCCTCCTGCTGCTTCTCCTCCTCCTCCTCCTCCTCCTCCTCCTCCCAGACTGTCCCAGGGCCCGGCGAGGGTCCCCTCCTCCTCCTCCTCCTCCTCCTCCTCCTCCTCCTCCTCCTCCTCCTCCTCCTCCTCCTCCTCCTCCTCCCAGACTGTCCCAGGGCCCGGCGAGGGCCCCCCCTTGGAGGCCGAACGCTGCCCCAAATCCGCCCGTGATTGTTTTGTTTCCTTCCGTGTCGGCAAGAGGCGGGGGTGACCCTTCGCCCGAGTTGCCTGGGGCGAGCGGCCTCTCGTTGTTGAGTCGGGCACGTCCCTCTACAGGGGGAGTATTCAAAGATAGTCCATCAATGATCTGGCGGCGATGTTTCGGCTATTTTTGTCACTATTTCTGCTTATGTTTTGGTGTTCTGTGCAAATCCGCCTGCAGGAAGACACGCCCGATTTAGAAGAAGAACGGCAGCGCGCGAGGGGAGGGGGGGGGGAACTGCAGGGTTCGAACTTCGAGCTGCGAGGTTCGAGACGTTTTTTCGTAGTTTGGGGCCCCTGGAGGCCGTTGTCGGGCCACAGGGCCCCCGAAATTCGGGGCGAGAGAAGTACGGTCGAGCATATGATTCAGAAACCTCCTTCCGAATAGCTGGGCCAGCGGGCCAGTGTTCCTTAACAAGGTTGCCAGAAAGCTGGCCCAGTGTTTTTGGGCACGTTCGCCCCTCCAGCATCAATGACAGCAATTTGTCCAGGCTTGTTTTACTAAACTTCCTGGAAGCTGGCCCATCTTTCTTAAATGGTAGTTTTCTTGATCGTATTTTCGGCTGTACATCGGCAGCTCCCGGGGGGGGGAGTGCTGACCCAGACTCGGCGGCGAGCGAGGAGGGTTCGAGTTTCGTAGTTTCGGGTTCGAGGGTTTCCGGCGTTTTCGTGGTTTCCAGGCGGATTTCTGCCTTCGGGATGCGTTCCAGCGGCTACGCCTCGCCGAGAGCGTTCGCGGGTGCCCAGATCGTCCTGAACGGAGGGCCGAATTGCGACCCCAAAAACAAATTCAGTGGCGCGCCCGGAGGGGAAGCGAGAAGGAAAAGGCTTTCTCAAAAGGCGGCGGGGCTTCTCAGAAGGCCTCGCGCCTTCTGAGGAGTGTTTTGTGCCTTCGGGGAAGGCCTGGGCAATTTCTCAGAAGGCCCGAGGCCTTCCGAGCCTTCTGAGAAGGCCCGCTCCTTCTCACTTCCCCCCTAAATTCGCCGCCGAGAAGGGGATCTGCTTTTTCCAATCCGGGCGAATTGCCGCGACCTCGGCCCCCGGGGGGACCGTTATTGGGCCCCAGGGGCCATCAAGCATGGAACCATGGCAACAGGCTACCCCTGGGGAAGTGGTCGGGATCTCTGGGGCCGCGGATGGAACAAATCCCATCCGCGGATGCCAGGGCTCATTCCTCCCCAGAGGCCTCCGAGAGCCTTCCGAAGAGACCCCAAGAAGCATCTCTGAGGACTCTGGCCCACGTCAGCGTCGTCGTCGTTGTCGTCGTCGTCGTCGCCGCCATTGTCGTCGTCGTCGTCGTCGTCGTCGTGCCCCTTCAGGGTCGGCGGCACCGGCCGTAAGGCCTTCGCAATAGAGGAAAGAGAACTTCAGAGGAGGCTGGGGAGGAGGAGGAGGAGGAGGAGGAGGAAGTACACATACCCCTACTTTTTCCTCGTGCTCGCCAGTTTGGGCCTCCTGCGAGCCCCTCGTCGCCACCGCTGGATTCGCCCCGAAATCTGGGTTAGAACGCACCCCGGGAGAGGCCCAGGGAGTAGCGGTATCGGTACCTGTCGGTTCCCCAAGATTTTTGCTCATGCACCGATTCTGGCCAGGCCCAGCCTGAACCCAGGATCGGTGCATACGCCCTCCTGGCCAGGGCAGGAGGGCGTCGACCCTGGGCCAAGGGTGGCCTAGCCGCTAGCCAATATCGATGCACCCTGAGATCCGACGTTGCAGAAAATTGCAGCATCGCAACAATCACGACTGGAGCCCCGGACCCCATTCGTCTGTTTCATTTTTCGGGCCGGATCGATCTGTGAGGGTCCCGGGGCCCGAAGTGGAGCGAAAACGCCCGGTGTGAAGAAATCGCAACGCCAGGATCTCAGGGTATCTACGCACATGAGCCACCACCTCCGATCGTCGCCCACGAGCCCTGGCTGGAGGGTTTCTCCGAAGGGCTGAGACGACCCGTCCTCCTCCTGCTCCTGCTCCTCCTCCTCCTCCTCCTCCTCCTCCTCCTCCTCCTCCTCCTCCTCTCTTCTTACTCCTCCTCCTCCTCCTCCTCCTCCTCCTCCTCACTCCTCCTCCTCCTCCTCCTCCTCCTCCTCCTCCTCTTCCGCCTCCTCCTCCTCCTCCTTCTCCTCCTCCTCCTTCTCCTCCTCCTCCTCCTCCATCTCCTTCTCCCACTCCTCCTCCTCCTCCTCCTCCTCCTCCTTCTCCTCCTCCTCCTCCTTCTCGGGTCGCCTACGGCCCTGGAGGAAACCGTGCAGCCCTGGCATCGTGGTCGAGGGTCGGAGTTTTCGGACGTTCTCGTCGGTCCCCGAGGCTTTCCGGCCTCCGCCTGTTCTCCAGCAGCTGCGCCTCGCCGAGGGGGCCTCCGGGGGGGCTTCCCCAGATCGTGCCGAACTGCCGCTAGAGAGACCCGAGGTAGGCCCCGAAATCAAGCAGTGACGGAGCGTCCTAGCTCGCCGATAGGCCCACCAAAGATTGTTCTAAGAACCTGTTGTGGTCTGCACGAGATGTTCTTAGAACATTTCTAGCTGGGACTGTCTTGTTTTAACACATCGGGTTGATGTTCTCAGAACATCGTTTTTGTTGTTCGAACATTCTTGGGGTTCTAAGAAAATTTCGTGGTAGGCCTATAGAAATGCCGGGACGTCGTCCCTGCTCAACGAAAGCCAAGCCTCCTGTCGCCGCGGAGAGAAACAGGAAGGCGGCCCCTGAGATCTTGGAGTTGCATTTTTTCACAAAAGGGCGCCTTTGCGCCCCATTTAGGGCCTCTGGGCCCTCACAGATCGATCCGGCTCGAAAAATGGCGCAGACAGATGGGGTCGAATCCGATGGCCCTTATAAGGGAGTCGTCGAGCACAGTGCCAGGGCACTGCTTTTAACAACGCGCGTCGTTCAAAACAGTCCCCCGGCACTGCTTTGAACGATGCGGGATTCTGGCCAGAAGGGGGCAGGGCATCAGCAGGGCCACCTCCTCCCGTTCCCTACATCGGGAAATCCTCCCCATATGTTCTCCTCCTCGTCCTCACCCTCTCCATCCTGTGCCCTCTCCTGCCTCGCTCTTACTTTCTGATCTGCGCCCCCTCTCTTTCCTCCCTCCCCCCGTCTCGGCGACGATGACGACGCAACGACGACGACGGCGACGGCGGCGGCAACGTCGACGACGTCGACGACGACGACGACGGCGGCGGCGACAACGGCGGCGACGACGACGACGACCACGACCACGGCGACGGCGGCGACGACGACGACGGAGCCTTTATTCAAATACAATGTAGCATAATCATATATTTATATGTCCTCTTTTCAAAGTAGAAGCAATAGCCAGCTGACGAGTGTGCCGTAATTCGGTTTCTGGTTCAAGCTCTTTCCCCCCAATGCCCATCTTGGGTGGGGCTGAGGTGCTCTTCGAGGGAGCCGCTAATTCTCTGATCACCTCCGCCTCAGCGGCCGTCCTCACCTGGGCCAACCGTGTCCAGTGCCCTGATTGTCGGCCCGTGGTCAATTGTGATTGCTCGAGTTGCCCCACCGTCAGCTGCGGTAGCGTGAGCAGGCAGGAGGCTAACGGCGCAACCTGGCTGGGCTCGCTGCTCTGGGGCATCCTCTTCGTCAGCATCGGCATCGCGTTCGCACGGCTACCCCTTGCTTGGGCCTCCACGGCCCGGAGCGCGCCTCACCCCGCCCGAGTGGTGACTACGGAGGCGATTGAGGTGGGGCCGATCGCGGAGCAGGCCCGGCTGCAGCTGGAGGCCCTGGCGCTGAAGCGGCGGGTGAGCTCTCGCTCTGAGGGGCAGTGATGGCGGGTGCCATGCCCGGCCCAGGAGTATACACTATTCCGACTCCATATCACGACGACTACAGCGAGGACACCGCCGTGGCGACCGACATCATTGAGGCAGCGCAGCCGTCCCAGGGTCGGCAGGGTGGCGGGTTGCCGCTGGCCGGCGGCGCGGTCGCCTCGGCCCCAGTCTCCCGCTTTCGCGGTCTGCCGCTGCTGGCTCGGGTGGGTGGTGCGATGGCCGCGGGAGTCGCGTGGCGGGGCTTCGCCTTGGCGGCCGAGCCCTTCTCACGGAGCACGGTTGGGCGACCGCTCTCGGTAGGGGCCGGCATGCCCGTGCAGGCTGGTGGCCTCAGCGAGGGCGGCTTCCTCGAGGTCAGGTACGACGCCCCTGGACCAGTTGTGGTGCACGAGAGGGTCGTGGTCTCCAAGCCGTGCCCGCCGCTCGGTGGCGCGGCGTCGTCCGACGGAGAGGGCCCGGCCGCCCTGGCCGCCTCCCTGAGGGGACCTGCTGCAGCTGGCTTCCCAGCGGGCACCCGGGTGTCCCCAGTGGTCGCGGGCCCACCCGTGCCGGCCGCAGCGGCCGCACCTGCCGGGGCCAGGAGGGGCTGCGCCGCAGCGGCCGCTACCGCCCCTGGCCCCGCCGGAGGGGCTGCTGGTGCCGGAGCCGCGGCAGGAACAGATCGGGCGGCCGCGCCCCCCGCGGCGGCCCCTGGAGGAGGCCCCCCGCCGGCGAATGGCGCGGAGCCAGACGGCGGTGGCGTGGCTGGAGCCCCCGCTTACGACTTGCGGGTGCAGGCCCTCGAGGTCGACTCTCAGGGTGTGCGATGTCGCGTGTTCAGGGCTGCCGTCACCATTCTCACGGTCACGCCGTCTGCGGATTGGCCCGTGCGCGGGCCGAGCGCCCTGCCTTGGGTCAGCAAGTTCATCGTGGCCAACGACGGGCCGCCTGTGGCCAGGCACAACCGCTTCATGGCGGGGGCCCGCCTCGACGGCCCTGAGCCTGGGGTGGAGGATCACCTCCGCGTGTGCATGGCCGTGGGTACGGCCGCCTGCTATGGCCTGCTGAACATCATTGAGATCGCGTCCTTTGAGTGGCTGGGGCGTTCTCTTCAGGTGCAAGGAGAGCGCCACGGGGGTCGCGACATCGGGTCTGAGGACATAGTTGATTCTCACCTCTTCTGGGGTTCGGACCTCTCCAGAGGCAACGTGTGCGTGGCCCAGCAGCTGCAAGATCGGATCGCGCAGGAGCTCGCCAGGGAGATCTCGGCGATGGAAGAAAGACGAGGGGCTCGGGAAGAGCGCACCGCCAACCGCCAGCCTCGCAACACCAAGAGGGCGGGGGGCAAGGAACAGGGGTGAATGCCACCGCCGACGCCGGGACAAGGGCACCGGTGTGCGGCGACCAGACGTATGAGCCCTCTCCGACCGGGGCGCCACGGTCGGGTACGACATCTGATGGCGCTGCCTCTGTTCGTGCCAGAGACATCTTTCCCCTTCCTCTTCTCCCCTCTCCCAGTAGGCCTGGCCGCGGTGCCTCCAACGTGAGTAGAAGCGCCATCCGACGCCGTCGCAGTGTTAAGCATTCTGTCGACTGGGCCAACGATGCCATCTCCTCCCTCAATAGTGCTTACGGCTTTGGGCCGGCCCGCCGTTCTGCGAACCCGACCTCTTGCCAGAGGAAAGTCCTCGATCGCATAGGTAAGCAGTTTCGAGAGGCCGGCCCCCAGCCAGCTGACCTCTTATCTGGCGCGGGAGCCCTGAGTGAGCTCTGCGCCGCTAGTGGCCTGTGCGACTCTGCAGGGACCACTAGGCGCCCTTTTTCCCAGGAGCTTGTTTCCTGGCCAGATGAGGGGACTTGCTCGGTTCCTCTGGGTGATCTCCTCAGCGCTGGCGATTGTGAATGGATCGGTCGTGCCCACGAGAACTTGCTAAGGCCCTCTGAGGGGGCTCGAAGTTTGATTCGGGAAGCTTGTCCGTTGGGGCCCTATGTGGACCCGCTTCTCAGCTCGTCTCCTGCTCGGTACGCTGCGTTCGTTCGTAAGCTTGTCGACCGGGGGATGGCCACTTTGAAGCTCGCCACTGGCCGCCCCAGCAAGGTCGGTGTTTTCCTCGTTGCGAAAAAGTCGGGTGAGCTCAGGCTTATCTTCGATACCCGCGTTGCCAATTGTTTTTTTAAGACCCCTCCTGCCACCCGTCTCCCCACCGCAACGGCCCTTGCATGGGTCTGTTGAGTCCCTGGGGTCCGACGTTTTTGTAGGATCAGGTGACATTGACAACTGCTTTTACCGCATGGGCCTGCCGGCGGAGCTTCAGGATTTGTTTGCCCTCCCCCCCATCGATGACGGAGTTGCTGGGCTTACAGAGGTTGAAGGCCACAAGGTGGGTCTAGGGACTGCACTCGAACCCGTGCTCACAATCCTCCCCATGGGGTGGAGCTGGGCTATGCACATCGCCCAGTCCGTGCTGATGAGTGCCCTGGGCGACGCCGGCATCGATGGGTCGAACCTTGTCGTGGGCGGCAGCCCGGCCTCCCCGATCGACGATTTCACGAGTGTGCGAGTCGCAGGCTACGTCGACAACTTCGTTGTCCTCGGCCCGAGCCCCGACGCTGTGGACTCGACCGTGTCCCGAATTCGCTCCACCCTCGAAACCAAGGGCCTCGTCGTCCACGAGCTGGAGCCCGCCTCGAAGGACGCGTCTTTCCTGGGGGTGGAGCTTAATTCGGGCCAGAGGCTCTCTATCCGCCGACGAGGTCTCTGGAGACTACGGCTGGCTTTGGAAGAGATCCTCAGGCGCGGACGCGCCAGCGGTTCTCTTCTGCAGGTGGTGGTCGGACATATTACTTGGGCTGCGTTACTCCGGAGGGAGGCCCTCAGTTTTCTAGATGACGTCTATGCCTATATCGAGAAAAACAAGGGCGACGTTGTCGACCTCCGGCCTGGCGTGCGCAAAGAGCTTTGGAGATTACGATGTGCCCTCCCGCTCTTTACAGTTGAGTGGGGGGCCGAATGGCACGACCAGGTGCACGCCTCTGACGCTTCCCCGTTTGGCCTCGGGGCCTCTGTCCGGCGTGTCTGTCCTCGCGATGCTGGCGCAGTTGGGAGATTGTGCGAGCGGTGGAGATACAAAGTCGAAGAGCGTTGTCGCCCTCGGGAGGCTGCCCTCGCCGTCTCGCCTGCCCCTCCCGGTCTCCGATCCCCCAGCGGTGGCAGCGCTGCCTGTTCCAGAGGCCCCGTTTACCTGGAGGAAGCGGCCCGGCGTTTCGACGAGGTCCCTGAGGAGCTCATGGGCCCCGACAGTTGGGCCCGCATCGCGGCCTGCCAGGTATCCGTCGGCACCAACATCTTAGCCCTGGAAGGGGAGGACCTCATCCTCGCCATACGCCACGCCTTACGCAGCAACTGCGCCCTTGGTCGTCGTCTATTGTTCATCGTCGATAACCTTCCGTTGGCCCTGGGGGCCACCAAGGGTCGTGCCAGATCGAAGTTCCTCAAGCCCTGCCTGGCGAAGCTCGCCTGTCTGTCCCTGGTCACTGGGTGTCGGTTTATTGTCAGATGGGTGCCCACCGAGAGAAACGTGAGTGATGCCCCTTCGAGGGGGAGGCTTGGCTGGTTTTGGCTTTCTCTTCGTGCAGAACGGATTAGAGGTGAATTAGCAGAGGATTTTTTTGATTTGCGTTTTCGATTAGGATGTGGATTGTTTTGCCCGTTCGATGGGAACAAGTTGCTGCATCGCGTTGCGTTGCGTTGAGTTGCACCGAAGCCTCTGATCCCCCCCCAATATGTCGATCGCAATGATGCGTCCTCTCAAGCCAGAGCAACGCTACCCTTAAAGTATTCATGTGGCCTTCTCACGACACGCACACCATAACACTTTCACAGTGATGCCACCTTTCAAGTAATCATTCACCCTGTGTACAACGCCTGCCCGAAATCAATTCAGGAACCCCGCTAGAATTCGATGCCCCCCCCGATGGCAACTCCTCAGTAGTCAGGCCTCCCCCTCAACGTGGCCCCCAAGGTCCCAATGAGACCCGTGGCACCTTCGCCATGAATGGGTACTTCGTTCCGCAGCTCTTTCGGTTAGCAGCATGGACGTGTTTCGCCTCATTGCGGCGGCCGCCGCTTGCGGCCGCGCCCTCGACAAGAACGAGGAGCGCGAGCTGTCTCGAATCAGGTGCGTTGGATCGGACTGTCTCAAACAAGGGCTGCTGGACAGGGCCTGGCATGATCCATGTTGCTTCGCAATGCGGTCATTGACTAGTGATGGCACTCCGCTGACGGTTTCTGACAGTATCAAGGAACATCTTGGTCCCACTGTGTTCAGGAGATATGGGAAAAGCTGTCACGAGTTTCTTGTGGGGTGTCAATACTACAAGGTCATAGACCCCACTGGTGCTGAATGGTCTCGCGCGCTCCCCATGGATCCACGGCCCTTGACAAAGGGCAAGACGGCCCTGGCGGAGTTCGCCTCGTTTCGTGAGAATGGAACTACTCTTCGGCAAGCTGGTTTTCAAGGTTGCGTCTTGGAACACTATTGCTGGGACAGGGCGAAATTTTCTGCACTTTCTCGCCTCGTGAAGGCGTGGCATCGTTCTCAGCAGTTCAGGCCCAGTGACGATGCCCCAGGGGATGTGCTCCAGGAGACGCAGTTCGTCGTGTGCACAGCGTGCGCCTGTCATGACGCGAACAAGGCGAACTCCTGGGCCCTGTGGACCGAAGCTTCGGACTCAGAGGTGTTGAGGAACGTATTCGTTGCCGCAGAGGCTGTCCGCAATTCCCTCAATATCTTCAAGGACCACATGGACGAATGGATCCAGAGGAGGGTTTCTTTTGTACCGTCTTTGGGTGACCACGAACTCGATATGCTGAGACTGACTTGGGTTGCTCTTGGGATGACAGGCATGTCTGTTGATATTCTGGTTGACGAGTTGCAGCTGAGGTTTCGCGACGGCCAACTCTTGGTGCATTCTGAGGCGAAAAGCAGAAACGACCTCCTGGACACAATTCGGGGCGTGCTCGTAAAGGGCTGGAGTTTCAAGCGTTTCACGGAATCCCGCTGGACGACCATCGGAGTGGCGGCTCAAGGCATTGTTTTTGCGCATCTCACTGGCATGAACGATCTGGTTGATTACATTGTCAATGAGACTAAATCGAGCAAGTTCTTCTTGAACGGGTGGTACAGACTCGATAGGGCTGGGCTTGAGTTCGTCGTTCTTCAAGCTATGGTCGTTCGTGTGAGTGAGAGTCTCTTGTGCGAGTTGCAGGCCGACGGTAGAGTTGCCAAGCGCGTAGATGACCTCCTTACACTTTTGCAGGACGAGATGATGTGGCTCGTGCACTTACCTCTGGATGTGTATTCGATCATAGGCGCTGTGTGTAGTATGACAGGTGACGCATTGTTTGATGCAGCCACCAGGGCTGCGCACGTCGTTGTCGCCTTCTGCCAATACCGCATTTTTGATAAGCTCCGCGAGTATCCATTTTCTTTGGCTCTTGGGGCTGACGACGACATGATGAAAGCACTGTCAGACCTGAAGGACGGCCCCGAACCCGATGAACAGTTCGCTAATCAAATGTGGCATTTGCTGAATGCTGGGTATAGTGTCAGCCGTCTCCTACGCGTGCTTCAGGGGCTGCAGAATGTGGAATGGACCACGGTTACCGCTGAACAGTTGCACTCTTCTGCCGCTCAGCTTATTCGCCGACACCCCGAGTATGGCGTTGAGACTCTCATCGCCAGGAGCTCTGTGAATACGCTGGACAAAATGCTTCCGAGACAGACGGCCGACGAGAGGCGCTTGGATAAGCTCGACCGAGGCATCGCCAAGCTTCAGCGAGCTAATCCCTACAAGGGCGGCGGGCGGCAATTATTCTTCCGAGATCTGATGGAGGCGGCTCGCAAGAAGTCTTGGAATGTCAAGCCCGTCGACGCACACAAGAAGCTCATGTCTAGTCATGCGGAGGCTTGGTCCCAGAAAGGCTCTGCAGTCAAACGTCGGTACGAGCGTCAGGCCATGGCCCACGCCAGCACCCGACAGGCGGAGATCAATGACGAGATCGAGCACTTGCAGGCGGCTCTGCGGCTGCACCGCAGTCGCATGCTTGAGGAGGCGTCGGCGGGCAGGCCGCTGCATCTCAGCGGTTGCCATTTCACGACGTCAGATTTTAAGTACTTCGAGGAGCAGTGGAATGAGCCCCATCGTTCTGCTGCGAAGTGCACCCAAGCGCTGAAGGACTACACGGTAGCGCCCGACCTTCCTGGGCCAGCTGAGCTCGTGTGTCTTCAAGAGCACGTGGTTTGGGAGCCGCCGCCGAGGGAGACCGCTTCTTGGGTTCGATGTGTTAGCGGGCAGCGCAGTCATGTCAAAGGCTGCGCATTTTCCATCGACCTCCCTGGCGGGGTTGCGTACTTCAAGTTCGTGTTCGCCTCTCAATCTCCAGTGCATGTCGCCCTCAGCGAATTGACTCAGGTTGTCCGCTGCCAGTCCGCCGAGACCGTTACGGCGGAGAACTGGGGCAGGCTGGCTCTGGAGGATCGGGCATCCACGTTCACCGTTGACTTTATGTTTAATATCAGTGCGCATGACCTTTACATCGTGGGCAACGATAAGGTGCGCGTGTTGACTGGATTGCGCCACCTGGGTGGTACTTCTTACGAGAGTCGTGACGACTGGATGCCACTTGATGTTTATCTCGCTGGTTTGCCTGAGAAGCCGAGGCCAGAGCCAAAACAGTCGAAAAAAAACAGCTCGGATGATATGGTTCGATTGTTGCCTTGGCTCCAGAAGTGTTGGGACAAGATCCCGTCGCAGCGAGGCAACCTCGAGCCTCCGCTTCTCCCGTTGCCACCTGAGCCCCTCGAGGATCTCAGCGACTCGGCCATCGAGGAGGTCTTCGCTGAGCTGGAACGGCGGAGGCTGCACCTCGCTGAAGGCGACGGCGGCGTCCTCGGCGACGAGTTTCGCGTTCGGGTGCTCGGCGGCGTATGGACAGCAACGCACGTCGGCGTTGCCGCAGACGCAGTTGCTGGCGAGGCACGTGGAGCTCTCGCCAAGGCTTTCTGCGCCAAGTACAACGTTCGGAGAATGGCTCGCTTCGATTACGCTGCGTATCCAGATGGTGTCCCTGCTATTTTGGCGAGGGCCTGGTGCCATCGCATGCAATACTTCTTCAACGTAGATGCTGCTCACGAGTCCGAGGCAGGGTTCCAGCTGGCGCCCGACCACGCGGCGGGGTACCGCGAGACGGAGGAGTTCGCCGCGGCGGTGGCGGAGCTCGCTGGGCACCACCAGGCCACGGTTCGCGTGGCGCAGATCAGGGCATTGTTCGCCTGAGAGGATGAAAAGTCGAACAAAACACGGTTCCCCAACCAGTGCTTGTCAACACATGCGTTCGCGAACCAAGCGGTCCTTGGGTTTCTCGGAAACGGTGCGCCTCACTCGGCCTTCAGCCATCACGCTTTTAAGGTCTGGGGGAGGGGGCCGCAGCTCCAGCAAACGTGAGGCGGTGCCCTCGCTGCACAGACGGTCGCCTCAGGGCGAGCCTCGGCTACAGTGCCCCTTTAGGAGAGGTTACCGCCACCAGAAACCATGCCAAGACAGTCTACCGAGCAGGGGCCGAGTGGCCTCAACAAGGGCCCAGCGCTCACGCGACAATGCGGCGAGAGCTCACGGAGGGAGGATTCAAGGGCCTGTTCGAGATCATTCATGAGAAACGAGCCTAGTGGCCTCCACAAGGGCCCAGCGCTCCAGTGAATTACGAGATTGGCTTCGCGGGCCTTCTGGAACACGTTGGCCCCTGGGGTCCCATGGTGTGTTCCAGGGTGCCTCAGCGCTCCACAATTCCATCCTCTTCCTGCTGGTCACTTTCGTCTGGGCCGCAGCGTCCTGCCCTTGCTCCTCTTTGCCGTGCCTAAACTGAACTCGCGCGGGTAGTGAACCCGACCTCGTGATGGACATGAGGGGCCAAGTGGCCTCAGCAAGGGCCCAGGGCTCCACGCGCGCGGCGGATCCGATTCGAGGGTGTAAGCCCAGTGCGACGGGGACCCTACCAGATTGCTCTTCCAGGCGAAAGCGAGCCGAGTGGCCTCCACAAGGGCCCAGCGCTCCAACAGCTGAGACATCAGCCCAACGAGCCCCATCAGCTTCACTGGTTCATGGGGCTTTCGGACGCCCGAAGGGGCCTCAGCGTCCTATGGCCAACGCGTCCTCTTCCTGGGGCTCATCCTCCTCACACTCGCCTGCCATTCCTTCTCCTCCCCGCCGCCCCCCTTTGACCTCGCGAGACAGACGCGTCAGAAACCCATGCCAAGACAGAATCACCGAACAGGGGCCGAGTGGCCTCATCAAGGGCCCAGTGCTCACGCGACAATTAGGTGAGAGCCAGCGGATGGATGTTTCAGAAGCCTTTCAGAGATCATCCACATGAAGCAAGCCACGTGGCCTTCACAAGGGCCAAGCACAGCCAGCCCAGGGGCACCCAAGGAGGATGAAGGGCATTGCGGAGGATGAAGGTGAGCAAGGAGAAGGGGGAAGAGCAGACAGAGCCTAGAACGGCTCAGTTCTAGAGGGCGCCTGCCGCTGATCTAGGGACCCTCAGGCTATAGCGGGACCGCTCTAGACTTCACTGGGAGCTCGCGGCTTATGTTCTTTGGAGAGGCATTTTCGGGGTAGGTTAGGGGTTGAGGGTTAGGAGTTAGGGATTGGGGGGTGAGGGGCTAGGGGATTAGGAGTAAGGGGTTCGGAGTTTGGGATTTACTCGTCATGGGGTTCGGCGTGAGGGATTACTGTTCCTGGACCCATTCAACACTGGCTCTTATCAACACAAATAATGGTTGTTCCGAGCAAGATAACCAATGCCAGTGCAGCCATCGTGCCAGAGCAGCAACCGTGCCAGAGCAGCAACCGTGCCAGAGCAGCAACCGTGCCGAAGCAGCAACCGTGTCAGAGCAGCAACCGTGTCAGAGCAGCAACCGTGCCAGCGCAGCAACCGTGCCAGAGCAGCAACCGCGCCATAGCAACCACCGTGCCAGCGCAGCAACCGTGCCAGAGCAGCAACCGTGCCAGAGCAACCACCGTGCCAGAGCAGCCACCGTGCCAGAGCAGCAACCGTGCCAGCGTTGCAACCCCGTCAAAGCAACAACGGTGCCAGAACAGGATCCGCGTCATAGCAGCAACCGTGCCAGATGAGCAACCGTGTCAGAGGTCCAACCGTGCCAACGCAACAACCGTGCCAAAGGAACAACTGTGCCAGAGGTTCAACCGTGCCAGAGCAGCAACTGTGCCAGCTGCGCGGAGGATGTATTATCTTCGCTCTACTTTCCTCCTTTCTCCTCTCCTCTTCCTTCTTGGTTTCTCCTTTCCGATCCTTCTGTCCTCGATGTATCCTCCTGGACTCCTCGTCGTCCTTCTCCTCCTCCTCCTTCGTGCCTGTGGACGTGCAGGAGGAGGTCGCGCGAATGCGCCGAGCAGGTATGAATTAGGGGTTCTGCGGTCAGGAATGGGGTTGTGTAAGGCCGAATGGATTTGCGCGTGGATTAGCAGTGGCGAAAATTCGGACAGTTTGCATCGATAAGTAACGAGTGAAAAAAATCCTCTCCGCGTGAAAAAAAATCCGGCGCAAATCCGGCGCAAATCCGGAGCCTAATCCGGAGCCTAATCCGGCTCCGCAGGAGGAGTGCGATCAGAACCGTGCCTGGGTTGCGTCAGGGAAAATATACCTTGGGGACTTGAGAAAGGCCTTCCGTGTCAGGGTTCTGGTCCAGTGGGACGCCGCCGCCTCCACTGAGATGCCGTTTCGGGTCATGAATTCCCTCGGTCCTGTGCGAGCAAGGCACATTCGTTATCTGTAGTAGTGCCGTTTGGCTCTGTCTGTTTCCTTCCGAGTCGGAAGGTGGTTGTCGCTTGTCACACGTGTTGTTGCGCCACTCCCACAGTCAAGGACGATGGCCCCGAAGCGCGCTTCTTCCAACCAGTCGGGTCCTCAGCCAAAGAAGAAGCCCACGAGCCCAGAGGCCAGACTTGCAGCAGCAGTTGCCAAAGCCTTGTACGACAACTTTCGGTCGTGGCCAGAGGAGCTCGTATACGTGAAAATCGTGGATGGTCGAACTCTTGCTGATAGGATTCGCGCTGACAAGATTGCTGGTACTGTCACGATGGGCGGTCCGTACTACGACAAGCTCAGGAATCTGTACCGCGCAGAGACTGATGTCACCAGGCTCCTGGTACCGACGGATCCGACTCAGGCAGTGCAGCCCGAACTGATGCGTGCGATGATCAAGGCCAAAGCTGCTCGTGCGGATCGTGGGCCCATGCAGGCGTTCTTCACCACATCGGATGTGAAACCGAACCAGAAGGAGACTGTCGGTGTTTTGAAGTTCTTCACGGGTCTGAAACCGACTTGTCACTTGCAGCTCAGAATTGGTTTGGATTGTCTTAGCTACTGTCAGCGCAACGGTGTGCCGACAACTTTTTCTCAAGAGTGGTCCTTGGTCAAATCGCAGGCAGATGACATCATGGTGAAGACCTTGTCACGTGCTCTCCGCGCCGACGGCATGGATGTGAAGACTTTCCTGCACTTACATGCTAAAGTGTTGCGGACTCTTTTTCCCTCTGCTGAGTTCGACACGGTGATGAATCATAAGGGTGATATGTTGCTGGTCAAAGACTCGATCTCGAAGTTGTACTGCTTCAGTGACCTTGGCCACCAGCTCTTCGGAAGCATCGTCTCTCGTCTCGTGAACGAAGACGTGGCGAAGATAATTCGCACTCACGTGGAGGCCTTGAAGACCAAGCTGATCACGGAGAAGGTGTTGGCCGCTCAGAAAAGCAAGTGCTTGGCGGAGTGCAACCGCCTCCCGAGCATCACGTCTCTCAAGGCGAACAGGACTGTGTCGTACACGTACGGTGTGCACAACACCCTCGAGCGCGAGGTCAGCAGCTTGGTCGATGAGGTATCTTGGAAGTTCGCTTGCTTGTGGAAGGGTTTCGGCGTGGCCAGTGGCAAGATCAAAACTTTCGGTTTCGAGGAGATCGTTTGTGCGAAGATCTCTGCTCCTGGGAGCGGCTCAGTGGACGACGACCTCTGCGCCTCCACAAAGGTCGCGCGTGCCGCTTTGGTTCAGGCAGTGGAGAACGCGAAGCTCGACAACCAGAACGACCTAGTGGCTTTCGTCACCTCTCGCTCGGCAGCTTGGGTGACCACGGACAGGGACTTCGGGGTCGAGATCTCGATCTTGAAGGCGCTCGGGGGCAACGTGGGCAAGCGGCTTCTGTCCGAACACATGCGTGCTGCGATTGTGCATCAGCAGCCCTCGGACAGCTTGGCGACCTTCCAGCTCCTGACGACGAAGCCTGTGTACAAGCTCGCGGACAAGGCCAGCCAGGTGCAGTTCGACCTCATGCGCAAGATCATCGGTCGCATCGTCGACGGCAGGGCTCCAGAGATCGACGACAGCGCGCAGAAGGCCGACATGCTGAAGGAGCTGCTGTTGCTGCTGCCAGGCTATCTTCAGCATGAGGTGGCCAAGAGCGGCGGCGGCACGGAGACGGTGACTGGCTCGAAGGCGTTGTCGGCGATGTACGACACGATGAAGACGAAGGTCGACAACGGCAGGGCTTCCATGCAGGATGTGGAACCGTTCGTGGTGTACGCGTACCTTGCAACCAAGGAGGATCAGCAGAGGTACAAGGCCATGGTCGACATGGTCAAGGCGAAGATCGGGGCCGCCGGCGGTACCAAGCGGGCCCGCGGCAGCAGAGGCTCCAGCAGCGATGCCGCGGCGGCGGCTTCGAGCAACGCGGCCGCGGACGCCGCGGTGCAGAGCGCGATGGCGATGTTCTCTTAGTGCGGTGACAGGGGCAACCAACAGCAGAGCTTGACAACGGCGACCAGGCGCGGAGCACACAGATGCATGCCTGTCGGCCTCGCGGGGAGCTTGAGCTAGGGTGCTGCCGTACGGCAGCGCAGGCAGTGCGTCCAGACGTTCAGAGGTTTGGGCAACCGACGGCCAACAGTCGGGTTGCAACTCCAGCGCACAAAAAGGACACAGGCAGGCCTTCTCGGAAACCCTCGCCAGACTTCTGAACACCTGCCAGAGATCAGGAACCCTTGCCAGACAGCAGGCCTCCAGGGCTCTCGCGGGATTTCCTTGAACCTCTCACGGAGCCCCCCTCAGAGGTGCCGCGGAGCTTAGCGGAAGTAAAACTTTACGAACAAATCAACGCCTGATGCAACTCAGGGGTTCACGTCAGAGGCTGAAGCAATTCAGGGGGCCGAGAGACTCAGGAGCTTACGCACCCCAAGGGCTCAAACGTTAAACGACGTAGGGGCTAAACCGACTCAGTGGTCCAAGCCAAGTTGAGGTTCGCAGGTTTCGAAGTGAAAACCAACTCCGAGGGCATCTACGAAAACATGAGCTCATCAAACAAATCAGAGGGGCCTGAACAACTCAGGGGTGAAAACAAGTCAGTGGCAGCCCGACAACTCAGGGGCCCATCAAACGACTCAAGGGCCCCCCGCGCAACTCCAGTGCCCGTGGTGATAGCAATCGGGCTCAGGTCTTCGTTTCTTTCATATCTCGCGACACATCGCAGATGCTGTTGCCTTTCCTCCCCATTCTCAGTTTCGCGGCGACCGATGCCGTCAGGGTGACTGGAGTTCCAGCGGTGAACGCATCCGACGACGTGAGCGACCAGCAGCTCGAAGTCTCGATCGGGTTTTCGCTCCTCTCCCATAGAGGCGCCACGGTAGATGATCTCCACGTCTTCAGGCAGATGATGCAACGGCCGCTCATGCGCCGAGACTTCCTCGAGACGATGCGGAACATCTGGTGTCGCCCAGATTCGCCCGAAGCGGCGAGAGCGCCTTCGCCGCTGGATGACATCGATTTCGATTATTGGCACCGTCGCCTTCAGGATGTTCTTCGGGCAGAGTCAGATGGGCTGCAGACGCAAGAGGGCATCATCCTGGTGACGACAGGCGGCCCCAGCAGCAGAAGCAGCAGCGGACCACCGCGACCAGCTGCGACGGCACCCAGCAGCACGACGGGAACCAGCAACGACGGGACGCAGCACGACGGGAACCAGCAGCACCGACCGCAGCACGACGGGAACCAGCAGCACCAACCGCCGCACGACGGGAACCAGCACGACGGGAACCAGACGACCCTCAAGCGGCAGCGCACGGATTCCCAGGAGGCGATCCAAGAGGCCTTCGGGATCAAACCGCGTGAGGAGGTGAAGGAGGGAGGAGGGAGGAGGATGAGCGGAAGGAGGAGGAAAGGAGGAGGAACAGGAGGAGGAGGAGGAGGAGGGCGGATGAGGGGGAGGAGCAGGAGGAGGAGGACGAGACAGATTTGAAGGGCTCATTTGGATTTGAAGGGGCCGTTTGATTTCTGGGATCCCTTCGACTCCTTGGGGTACCTGGGGGTCCCAGAGATTGCAAGGGGTCCATGAGATTGCCTGCGATTCCCTCCTCGTCCTCCATCTCCTCCTCTTCCTCCTTGCCCTCACTTTCCTCCTCCTCGAGAGGGGGGAGGGGGAGTAGGAGGAGGAGGGGGAAGAGGAGGGGGGAAGGTGGGGGAGGACGATAGGGGCGGAGAAAGAGGAGGAGGAGGAGGAGGAAGAGCAGGGGGAGGGCGCTCGGCCTCGATCTCCATCTCCATCGTTAGAGGGTAGGCGCCCTTGGTCCGAAACGGTGGGCACGCCCTGGGTCCACCTCGGGACAGTGGGGGGTAGGCGCCCTGGGTCCGAAACGGTGAGCACGCCCTGGCCATGAAATGTTGAACGTCCCGTTTTGGTTGTAAGGTTTGTTTTTTGATTGTTTTTGAAGGGTGGTGGGGGGGGCAGGCGTTGGAGATGGAGATCCTGGCTCTCAAGTGGGACGAGGCGTTCCGCAAAGCGGGGATCCCCGAGGTTACTGCCTCCTCTCCCTCCTTTCTCTCTCCCTCCCCTCCTCCTCCTCTTCCTCCTGCCTCTCCCTCTTCCTCCTCTCTCCCCCCTCCCCTCTCCGCTCTTCTCCTTTCCCTTCTCCTCAGCTCCTCCTTCTTCTGTCCCTTCCTCCTCTCCCTTCCCTCCTCCCGCCCCCACCTTCGCGTCCCCCTCATTCGGCCTCCTCGACAGGCGAGGGACGACACGCCGAGCCCGGACACGCAACCGCCTGAAGGCGACTCCTTCAGGTGGGTGTCCTCCTCCTCCTCCTCCCCCTGCTGCTCCTCCTCCTCCTTTTTCCTTTTCCTTTTCCTCCTCCTCCTCCTCCTCCTCCTGCTTCCCCTCCTCCTCCTCCTCCTCCTCCTCCTCCCCTGCTGCTTCTGCCCCTCCCCCTCCCCCTCCTCCTCCTCCCCCTCCTCCTCCTCCTCCTCCTCCTCCTCCTCCTCCTCCTCCAACCTCCGAGGTTCTGAGCGCTGCGGCGCCCTGCCCGACGCCGAGCCCGACGCGGGCCTGCGCCCAGCCCGACGCCGAGCCAGCGCCCAGCCCGACGCCGAGCCCTATTTTCCTCCCTCCTCCCCTCGTCGTCCGTCGTCGTCGTCGGCGTCGTCGCCTCCGTCGTTCGTCTGCCGCCGTCCGTCGGCCTCGTGGTCCGTTCGCCTCCCGCCGTCGCAAGTCGTCCTCGGTCGTCGTCGGTCGCTGTCGTGCGTGCCGTCGTTCGTCCGTCGTCTGTCGTCGCTGTCATCGTTGTCGTCCGTCGTTGTCCCTCGTCGTCGGAGATCCGTCTCGCCGTCCTAGTCGTCGCCGCCGTCCGTCGTTTCGCCCTCGCCGTCGACGTCGTCGGTCGTCGTCGTCGGCCGCGCGGTCGTTGCCGTCGCCCTCTGCCGCGGCGGCCTCGGCAGCCATCGGTGGCTTCCCTCTCCTCCTCCTCCTCCTCCCCCTCCTCCTCCTCCTCCTCCTCCTTCCCCTCCTCCGCCTAGCCCCTCGAAGGCAACCGAGCGCCCCTGGAAGCCGCCGAGGCTGCTGAGGCCGCCGAGGAGGAAGGGGAGGAGGAGGATAACGAGGATGAGGGGGAGGAGGACAAGGAGGAGGAGGAGGGGCAGGAGAAGGAGGAGGAGGGGGATGAGGAGGAGGACGAGGAGGAGGAGGAAGAGAAGCTGGGGGAGCAGGAGGAGGAGGGAGAGGACGAGGAGGAGGAGGAGGCGCAGACGCCGTCTGACCGCCTACCTCTCCCACTTCCTGCTCCTCCTCCCCTCTACCTCCTCACCCTCCTCCTCCTCCTCCTCCTCTTGCTGCTGATCCTCCTCCTCCTGGTCATCCCCCTCTTCCTCCTCCTCCTCCTCGCCCTCCTCCTCCTCTTTCTCCTCCTGCCCCTCTCCCTCCTCCTCCTCCTCCGCCTCCTCCTCCTCCTCCTCCCCGTCCTCCTCCTCCTCGTCTCCCTCCTCCTCCTCCTGGCGCTCTGTCTGCGCGCCCGACGGCGACCCGCTCTCAAATCGATTCCAATCGATTTCCCAGTCAAATCGAGTTTCCTATTCAAATCGATGTAAGAATGAAAAAAAAATCCTCTCATCTCTTCTGCAACCCTTAGACAGCCAACTGGTTCACTGGGCCCCGAGCTATCAGGCGCTATCCTTCGTCTTCCATATCGGCTCACAGGGCCCCCCGTTTGGGGGCCCCGCATGGGATCCCTCGGCCCAGCTCGCTACCCGTGCCAGCCGCAGCAGATGCCCCGCGCCCGCCCGGCATTTGGGCGGCTGCAGGCGGCGGGCCGGTCGGGGAGCAGTTCTGCCCTCCTGAAGGCCCTCAGCGTCTCGGCGGTTTCGGCAGCGGTGCGGGGGCGGCCCCCGCTTGGGGTGCTCTCCTCTCTGGAGCGGCCTGCCCTCCGTCCCGCCAAGGACACCCTCTGCAGGTCGATGCTGAAGGGGCTCCATGGCTACCGCCTAGGGCCGGCGCTGCACCGGCACGACGGGCCCACCCTCGACGGCCTCCTGGGCGTTTCCTTCAACGACCTGTACTGGAAGGGGCTGGGAACCGACGTCGGCAGCGGCGCGCTGGCGGCTCAAGCGCCCTTCCTGCCGGGGCAGGGGCGCCCAGGGGCCACTCTGCCCCCTCGAGCCTCTCGGGCGATGCTGGGCTGGAGGCGCCGTGCCGCACCGCTCGCGCGGTTGCCCCTGCCGAGAGCGACCATGGGCACGATCGTCGGCTACCCAGTCCACCGCGGCCTCCTGCGAGCTGCCCTGCTAACCGCCTTCGCCCTCGTGTGCTACCTGAAGCCGCAGGAGTTGTTGCAAGTACGAGCTCGTCACCTCATTGCCCCCGCGGTGATGGCGGGGCCCGAGTACCAGCACTGGCCCATCCTTCGGCACGACTCCACCCTCTCGCGGGCGGGGAAGACTGGAGTGCACGACGGCGGGGTGGTCATCGGCATGGGCGCGTGGCTGTGCCCTGCGCTGGCCTGCTCGCAGGCGACGCTGAAGCCGGACGACCTCATCCTGGACCTGAGCTTCGTGGATCTGCGCAACGGCAGCGGCCCGCCGGCGGACACGCCGCCCCTCGCTGTGGCGGCGCTGACGCACGGGCTGCCCGTGCGGCCGCCTGCGTGCACGGAGGTGCCCCACGGCGCCAGGAGGTGATCTACCACCTTAAGGGCGCCCTGGCCTCCGAGCTGCGCCTAGCGGTCCGCCTCCGCCGTTTCGCCTTCCTGGAGCTGTTCGCAGGTTCAGGCCAGATCGGTAGGGCCCTCAGGGCTGCAGGGTACGCTTGTGTGTCTCTTGACGTCAACAACGGGCCCCTGGAGGACCATCTCAATCCAGCTTTTTGGAGTGCTATTCGTGGGTGGCTCCAGGGTAGGGTGATCTTGGGCGTCTGGTTGGGTACTCCGTGCGCTACGTGGTCTCTGGCTCTGCGAAAGCTTCTCAGGTCCATCCAGGCCCCGATGGGCCTTGCAGACCTCACCGAGTCGGAGCTCGCTAGGCTTCAAGTGGGAAGCGACACTTTCGAGCTCTCCGTAAACGCCATCAAGACCTGCGTCCGTCTTGGAATCCCAGTGCACCTCGAGAACCCCGCGTCCTCCGTCATGTGGCATGCCCCCTTACTGGCCCTCTCCTCGATCATCCTGAGTGCCATGTTCACCTACTGGATATGTGTCGCTTTGGGGCTCCCTGGCGAAAGAGGACCAGAATTGCAATGTGGGGAGCTGGATTCCACGCGTGTATTCATCAACGGTGCACTGGTCAGAAGGGCCTGTGCTCGGTCACCGGCAAGCCTCACCTGATACTCGAGGGCGTGGACCCTGCCTCCGGACGTAAAAGGACAGCCATTGCCGCCTCGTATCCCAAAGTACTCTCCAGAACGCTTGCGCGTACCCTCCGCCTTGTGGCTGAAAACAACCATAGCCTCAATCAGCATTCCTGGGCATCGGGGGTCAAGCCTGCCGATTTTCCCCTGCAGGCTAAAGTATAGAGTGTGTTAGAATCCTGTTACTGGTAGTTCGGCCTAGGGGCCAGTCCCACCTTTCGGACTCGGGCCGTGCGAAACCGTCGGTCTCGTGTCATCCTTTCAGTCTCGTCAGTGTGGCGGCTCCTCGCTCGCCGTCTGAGCTCGCCGTTCCGCCGGGTGGATCACACAGAAGAAAAAGGTGGCAGGTCTTTGAGGTCCCCTTTTCCTGGCACACGGGGGGGATGGCGGAGCTGTCCTCTTTTCAAAGTAGAAGCAATAGCCAGCTGACGAGTGTGCCGTAATTCGGTTTCTGGTTCAAGCTCTCCCTCCCTCCCTCGCCTCCCCCTTCTCATACTCAAAGCCAGGGCCGTGCGAAACCGTCGGTCTCGTGTCATCCTTTCAGTCTCGTCAGTGTGGCGGCTCCTCGCTCGCCGTCTGAGCTCGCCGTTCCGCCGGGTGGGCCACACAGAAGAAAAAGGTGGCAGGTCTTTGAGGTCCCCTTTTCCTGGCACACGGGGGGGATGGCGGAGCTATATATATATATATATAATATATATATATATATATATATATAGATACGGATCTGTATTTCTATAACAATTACATATCTGCAAAAGCATACATACTGATACATATATATATATATATATGTGTGTGTACAAGAGTGCAGTGACACTTCGCGCCATGCACTTTGGTCCTTGGAGTTTGGTATGCAGGCGGAATAGCACGAAGGTCGAGCCGACAATTTAGCGATAACTCCTTGTTGCTTTTTCCGGCATCGCCGCTATAATAATGTTATTCGTTATCCTTCCTCCATGATTCTTTTTCTTCATTTTCGCCATACCCAGCGCATTCTCCCTATCCTCCTCAGCTCTTTTGGGGCGGAGGCTCCTCCTTGGAGAGCCTCTGGGGGCCTCACAAAGTTTCCTTCGGGCTTTCTTGAGACGTTCTGGAGGCCTCCTGGGCGTATTCTGGGGGCCTCTGGGGGCTTCCTCGGGCCACCCTGCCTCCAACCGCGGTCTCCCTGAACGCCTGGGTCACGATTTGGAATGCTTCGGAGGGCGTCTTGGGGCCATCTTGGCCCGCCATGGAGCTCTCTGAGGGCCATCTTGGACCCGTATTGTGCCGTTTTGGGGCTCTCTTGGACTGCTTGGAAGCCCTTTCGGATGGGTGTGGGGCGATTTGGGAGCCTCCCAGGCGGCTTCGGACGTCCAGAAGACCGCCGTCTTGGAGCGTCGGGAAGCCGAAAAGAGGGGAACCCCCAAATTCACCAAAAACCAACAGACAATCCTTGATTTTTGCCTCTTGGGGCCTTCTTGGGAGTGCTCTTGGAGGCCTCTTTGGGGCCGTCCTGGAGTCCTTGGGCCATCTTGAGGTCACGTCCGTCACTCTTGGAGCGCTCTTGTGCTGTCTTGGGGGTTTGTGGGATGTCTCCGATGACCCCCCCTGATCGCCCTAGTTCTGCTGGGAAGGCTTGGCAAAACGCCCTGCGAGGCCCGAGGGGCCGCTTCGAGGCCCGTCCGGAGGGTCCCAAAGCCCCAGATCCTGGGAGTCAGTTTGTTTGTTTCGGTGGGTGTCCCCCGCCCAGGCTTGCAAACATATGGGAAGAGGAATATTGTGTATATATATGTATATAGATATACATACATACATACATATATATGTACATATATATATATATATATATATATATATATATATAATATGCAAGTTTAAAATGTAACTGCATCTCCTCCTCCTCCTCCTCCTGTTCCTCCTCCTCCTCCTCCTCCTCCTCCTCCTCCTCCTCCTCACCGTCTCCGTCGTCGCCGTTGCGGCGACGACGACGACGACGACGACGACGACGCTCGCTCTTCCAGGGCGCCCTCCCCCCCGCCGCGAATAGCGGTCACGGTCACGGGGGGGGCATCTTGGATGGGGCGCGTTGTAATTCCCTCCCTGGGCTCTGGAACGCCCCCCCCGCCGCGGGGAAGTCACGGGGGGGGGCGCTCTGGCGGAGCGAGTTCTGACCACCTCCCTGGGCCCTGGGGGGCGTTGTGACCCCCGCCCCCCCCCGCCGCGAGAAAGCGGTCAAGGGGGGGGCGCCTTGGAGAGGTGAGCTCTCGACCCCTCCCACGAACACCTCATCCTCCTCACTTTCATCCTCCTCCTCATTCTCCTCCTCCTCCTCCTCCTCCTCCTCCTCCTCCTCCTCCTCCCCCTCCCCCTCCTCCTCCTCCTCCTCCTCCTCCTCCTCCTCCTCCTCCTCCTCCTCCTCCTCCTCCTCCTCCTCCGCTCACGTTTGGCCCAAGCCCGCGCCGACGGTAGGTTCGACGGCGGTTGGGCGGGCTCGCTCTTGCGCCACCGCAGCCTCCAATCCGTCCAGAAATGAATGCAGGATGGCGTGAGAAGGCGGCACCGGAGACAAGGTCCGCAGATGCGGTGTCTCCAGGGAGCAAGGGCGGCGGTTGGGGAGCTGGCGGAGGTTGGGACGACCGCACTGGCGAAGGTGGCCGCAGTGGCGAATGGCACGGCGGAGATAACAACAGCGGAGGTTGGCAAGGCGAAGGATGGGGGGCGGCGGCGGCAGTGACCGCAGTCGCGGCGGACGGGAGGGCGGCAGCGGAGGTTGGCAAGGCAACCGTCGCGGCTGTGAGGGCGGCGGCGGACGGGGCGGCGACAGTGGAGGACAGCACCGCTGGAGCGAAAGGGAGGAGGGCCGCTGGTGGGACTCGAGCGCATGGGAAGGCGGCCGCTCCAGCGCATGGGAAGGAGGTCGTTCGAGTGCCTGGGAAGGCGCTCCTGCCGCGGAGCCCGCAACGGCGGCGGGCAATGGGGGCGGCCCCCCTCCTCCGGGGCGCGAAGGGCAGGGCGCGGCTGCGCTGTTGTGATTTTCAAAATGTGGCTCTCGCCTTAGCGCCGCGCACCCGAGTTCTAAACATTGGTTAGAGCTTCGCGGATTGAGGACGGCTCCTTTTTAAATGTGGCTCTCGCATCAACGCCGCGCACACTCGTCTTAACAAATTGCAAAAGCTTCACGGATTGAGGGCGGCTCCTTTTCAAAATGTGGTTTCGTTTGTGAAATCTGCAAGAGACACAGTTTGAAGGCCGTTCCTTTCAAAATGTGGCTCTCGCCTTAGCGCCGCGCGCATTCGTTTATAGAATTAGCAAGGTTTTCGTGGATTGCCATGATCAGTACCAGAAATGGTGTTTCGGAAGGATTCAGGATTATGAGGGCGCAACAGTTACGTTGATACGCGGTATTGAAGTCCTCCCAAGAATGGCGTTCTGGCGCGATTCGGGATCGTCAAGACGCAACCGTAAGGTTGATCTTGTTTTGGCATGCCTCAGAGTCTTCAAACGGTTGTCTTCCGACGAGGCAGTTCCTTCAGTGGAAATGAACACATGCAGGGGCCTATGAAATAGGCGTTTGGAACGGCGGTGTATTCCGACATCGTTGATCACTGTTGGGTTTACACTGGCCCTCTTCCTCCTCATCCTCTTCCTCCTCCTCCCCCCAAGACGGACTACTGAGAAGGAGGCCCCAAGATCGGGGCTCAAGGGGCGGGGGTCACTGCAAACGGGGTCAGTCAGAGCGCCGGATCTTGCAGGATGCTGCATGGTCAGGGGTGCACTGGCCCGGGCTTGGGTGCAGGATCCTGCAGCCGCCCGCAGGATCTCGCAGGATCCTGCAAGGCCCGACGGACTTGGGTCTGGACTGACCCGGGTCAGCAGGTCCCCGAAACCGGCGGCAGCAGACGTTGTCTTAGTCACTGTTTTGCCGATCGGCGCGGGTCCCCGCACCCGCCCACCGTTCCCCGCCCCACGGGGTAGATCTTGGCTGCGTTGGGCGCCTGTTTCAAGCAGTTGGAGGCCTCTCACATAGGGCACGCAGTTGCAAACAGTCGCAGTAAGCAGAGGTCCGGAGCCAGACCCCTCCCCCTTCCCCCCCTTTCCGCCGAATGTCGCAACGCCGACGAAGAAAACGCTCACCAACATTTGTGGGTTCAGGGCTTCCAGAACCTGTCGTATCGGCTTCGGTAGAGCGCATGGCGCGAGCGTTCGCGTTCGCGACATCACGAGGGTGGCTATGCGAGCCGGGGGGCCGTGTTCGTGCATGCGGGCCTAGTGAATCTGCAGGGTTCGCTGTCTGCGCCTGGTTCCAGAGAGGTACCAGAGGTCTAGATAGCACGCCAACTGTAAAACACCGGTCTGCCAGCATGTGCCCTTCGGAGATGTTTGTGGTTTCCCGACGACGCTGGGCGCCCGTTCGATAGATCGTGGTCCCCCCGCGAAGGCCAAAAACGACCGTAATTACGGTGTGCCCCTAGATTTGGAATAGGCTGAGGAGGCGCAAGCGGCCCTTATGTTTAACAAGTCAGAATCAGAATGCGGGAGAAGTTCGAGGCGAACGCTTTTAGAAAGTTCAAGTGCAAGTGTGCCGGAATCCTGGAGTCCAAAGAAGGCTTCGGTTAAAGTCGGCGGCGAAGATATACCACATTTCCAGAGCGGGTGTGATTTTGTTGTGCATTCCCGAATTGGTTCCGAACTCTTTCCGAACTTTTTGATAACTTGTTTCCGAACATTCCCGAACTTTGAAACTTAGCTTGGATGTTGTTCTAACGGTTTGTAAATAGTCCCAATTTCTGCTAAACCATTTGAACTGTTTTCGGTTTCCCTCTGAACTCTCGAACTTGTTTCGAACTCGTGTTTTCCTTGGTTTCCGAACTCGAGCTTCTAACTTTCCCCCGCCCGAACCCAAGTCCTCGTTTTAATCGTTGTCCAGGAAAGCCCATCTCTACCCGCATCAGCCAGTTGCAACCCAATATTTCTTATGTCAAAATTCTTAACGCATTCTCGGGCCAGAGTTCTCTGGAGAGTTTCGGTTTTCGGGCGGCGCCCTGACCGAGGGGGCGACCGCGGCAGTTCCAGACTTCGTCCTTCGGGGGGCGCGGGTTTTTTGCCCAGGGCCACGCTTTTTGGGCGTGGCCGCGGGGCGTTCGCGACCAGAGCTGGGTGTAGAGTACGATTCTTCTTTCCGGCTACCGAGGTCAAACATCTTGAACGGCTCTCCAGACTGCCTATTCCAGATTTCACAATAAATGGGGCGGGGTCTGATTGGGTAGGCCTGACGGCCGGTGCCGCCGACCCTGATCGAAAGGGCTAGGAGTGGGGGGAGGAAGCGGAGGATGAGGATGAGGAGGAGGAGGAGGAGGAGGTCTAATTTGGGGGTGGGGGTCTCATTTGAGCTGACTTGGAGGGTCCTTGGGGGTCTGCGCAGAAGGCCGCCCCTTCATGGCCGGATGGGGGGGTGGTCTGAACTTGCGTGTCTGGGAGGTTTGTAACCCCCCCACCCCTTTCTCACAGTCGGGGCCTTGACCTAAGGAACCCTAAATAAGGAACGAGGCCCCTTTTTCCATAAGTTAACCTTCGATTTCCGATCGAAAGCATAAGGAAAACGTGAGGCAAGCTGTGAAACACTTAGGGAACGCGGAGCCCCTCCCCAACCAAAAGGGTTCCTTCTTCAGGGCCCTGACTGTACGACATTCGGGGCAATCCGTGACAACATGCACGTGGGGAGTTGCAAAAAGGGCCTCGCCTTCGAGGGTCGAAGGAGTCGTCATCCCTTCCGCGGCGGAAGGTCGGCGGAAGCAAAACGAGGCCGCCTGACTCCGCCAGCGGAAGCCGGCGGAAGGCTGGCGGAAGGCGACGGCAGAAGTAAGATGAAACATGCTTTTTGGCTCAGGGCGTCCAGAATCCGCCCATGCATTCTGTACGCATGCGCCCATGATAGAGGTAGAGAGGGCGGCCACCCCTTCCTCCACCCCATCCTCCTCCTCCGCCTCCTCCTCCTCCTCCGCCTACGCCTCCTCCTCCGCCTCCGCCTCCGCCTCCGCCTCCTTTTCCTCCACCTCCTTTCCCTCCTCCTCCTCTTTTTCATCCTCCTCCTCCTCCTCCTCCTCCTCCTCCTCCCTCCTCCCTCCTCCTCCTCCTCCTCCTCCTCCTGTAGAGGTGGAGAGGGCGGCCAGCCTGATGTGGGAGCAGTTCAGCGGCGCGCTGGGCGCGCCGCCCGCGCGCGAGGCGGCGCCGCCCGCGCGCGGCGCCGCGGGGCTGGCCGCCTTCCCAGGCCGAGCGGTGTCCTTTGGAACCTGGGCCTCCCAGACAGGGGACCGAGCACCTCCTCCTCCTCCTCCTCCTCCTCCTCCTCCTCCTCCTCCTCCTCCTCCTGTCCTTCCAAGACTTCCCCCACGACTCCTCCTCCTCCTCTCCTCCAGTGCGGGGGCGCTCGCTCCTCCTCCTCCTCCTCCTCCTCCTCCTCCTCCTCAGACTCCTACTCTTCCTCTTCCTCCTCCTCAGACTCCTACTCTTCCTCTTCCTCCTCCTCCTCCTCCTCCTCAGACTCTTGGGTTTACACTGGTTCTCCTCCTCCTCCTCCTTCCCAGGCCGTGCGCGTGCTCTTTGGGAACCTGGGCCTCCCAGGACGGGGGCCTCCGAGCCGCTGGCGTCGGCCCGCCACGCGCACGAGGAGGAGGAGGAGGAGGAGGAGGAGGAGGAGGAGGAGGAGGAGGAAGAGGAGGAGGAGGAAACGGAGGAGGAGGAGGGGGGGAGTTTCCAGGCGTTTCGGGTCGCGTTTGGGCTCTTCGACGTTTGAGTGTCGAGGTCCTCGGGCAGTCTGGTTTGGTCGCGACGTTTTTTTTCCCGGAAAGGGCATGAGCCCAGGGTTCTCTTTGTACTAGGTAAACTAGTCCCCCGGTGCCTGCTTGAAGGAGGCCGGCGAATTTTTTCCCTGATAAATAACGAGCCGGCGAATTGCCGGCGAATTTTTTCCCTGATAAATAACGAGCCGGCGAATTGCCGGCGAATTTTTTCCATGATAAATAACGAGCCGGCGAATTAAAATTTGAGGATGTCTCGAGCGAAACGCTTGTTTTTGAGGCCGGCGAATTAAAATTTGAGGATGTCTCGAGCGAAACGCTTGTTTTTGAAATCCCGACTTCACCACACCCCAGCACGACCACACCCCAGCACGACCTCACCACAGCACGACCACACCCCAGCACGACCACGCCCAGCACGACCACGCCCCAGCACGACCACGCCCCAGCACGACCACCCCCCAGCACGACCACCCCCCCAGCACGACCACCCCCCAGCACGACCACGCCCCAGCACGACCACGCCCCAGCACGACCACCCCCCAGCACGACCACACCCCAGCACGACCACACCCCAGCACGACCACACCCCAGCACGACCACACCCTAGCAAGACCACACCCCAGCACGACCACACCCCAGCACGACCTCACCACAGCACGACCACACCCCAGCACGACCACGCCCCAGCACGACCACGCCCCAGCACGACCACGCCCCAGCACACCACCCCCCAGCACGACCACCCCCCCAGCACGACCACCCCCAGCACGACCACCCCCCAGCACGACCACACCCCAGCACGACCACTCCCCAGCACGACCACACCGCCTTGGTTGAGTGGTTGCCTGTCGTCGTGGAATGTTTCGTGGGGTGTCTCGTGGAATGTTTCGCGGGGTGTCTCCTGGAATGTTTCGTGAGGTGTCTCGCGGAATGTTTCGTGAGGTGTCTCGTGGGATGTTTCGTGAGGTGTCTCGTGGGATGTTTCGTGAGGTGTTGCCCCGTTGGGTATCGTGAAAACGTGCCCATGCTCCACATGTCTATATCCCTTTCCGGGTTCGTGGGTCCATCATGTTTTGAGCCTCGGCGTGCGAGCCAGCAGCTGCGCATCGCCGAGGGCGTTCCGGGGGGGCACCCGGATCGTCCCGAACGGCCGCCAGAGACCCGAGTCATGTGGGGAGGCGGTCAGATTTCTTAGAAGCGCCTTTGCTTCTTAGAAGTCGCGGCCTGTCCTAAAGATGTAGGTCCCGCACTTTCTGAAGTAGCAGCCTCCTAAGGAGCCTCCCCCCCTCCCCCTACCCCCTCATGCGCGCCGCCAAGTCGGAGGATCGCGCCGCATCGCCGATGCATCGTGGACGCAACGGTCCAAGAACAGCACCTTGGACTTTGCATCGTGGACGCTACAGTCTCTGAGATCCGCTCGGATTTCCTGGATCCGCTCGTGGCCCCCCTGGCGGCGCCTTCGGCGCCTCCCCTGGCGCGCTCCGCCGACAGGGAGGGGGACCCAGCGCAGACCCAAGACATCAGTACCGACCTCTGGGAAATTATGCCGTTCCCGATTCTTCCACACAGCGCGGATCGAGGGACAGTTCCCAGATGGGGTCAGAGCGGATGGGGTCGGAGGATCGCGCCGCATCGCCGATGATTCTGCGATGCGGCTCGATGTGGGGCCCGATGTTCTCCACGCCGACGGGTGCATCGCCGAAGTCGCCGATGCATAGCCGATGCGTCGGTGATGCATCGACGATGGGGTCCCAGGAGCCCTGAGGCTCCCTACCCAGACCCCGCCATGCGAGTCCAAGTGATGTTAACCAAAAGACGTCGGTTACGAACCGATTATTGTTCCTAGCGTGCACGAGTGTGTGTGTATGTGTGTTTGTGACCACTGGGGCGGCTTTAGTTGGAACCGATGCGACGAGCTATCATCATCGCTCCCCGCGGGGGGGGTCGACGGTCTTGTCGCCGCATCGGCGGGTGTTTCACTGGCGCCGAACATTGCAAAACACTTCCCGTCGTTATTTCTGCCACGAAGCCTTCGCGGCACAGCCAACGGCAGAAGGGTTTTTCCCGGAAAGGGCATGAGCCCAGGGTTCTCTTTGTACTAGGTAAACTAGTCCCCCGGTGCCTGCTTGAAGGAGGCCGGCGAATTTTTTCCCTGATAAATAACGAGCCGGCGAATTGCCGGCGAATTTTTTCCCTGATAAATAACGAGCCGGCGAATTGCCGGCGAATTTTTGATAAATAACGAGCCGGCGAATTAAAATTTGAGGATGTCTCGAGCGAAACGCTTGTTTTTGAGGCCGGCGAATTAAAATTTGAGGATGTCTCGAGCGAAACGCTTGTTTTTGAAATCCCGACGAGCAACCCACCCCAGCACGGCACACCACACCCCACGGGACCACCTCACGACCACGCCCCAGCACGCCCAGCCGACGCAAGACCCAGCACGACCACGCACCCAGCACGACCACCACCCCAGCACGACCACGCCCCAGCACGACCAGCCCCAGCCGACCAGCACGACCAGCACGCACGCACGACCACCCCCACCCCAGCACGACCACACCCCATCACGACCACACCCCAGCACGACCACACCCCAGCACGACCACACCCCAGCACGACCACGCCCCAGCACGACCACGCCCCAGCACGACCACGCCCCAGCACGACCACCCCCCAGCACGACCACCCCCCCAGCACGACCACCCCCAGCACGACCACCCCCCAGCACGACCACACCCCAGCACGACCACTCCCCAGCACGACCACACCGCCTTGGTTGAGTGGTTGCCTGTCGTCGTGGAATGTTTCGTGGGGTGTCTCGTGGAATGTTTCGCGGGGTGTCTCCTGGAATGTTTCGTGAGGTGTCTCGCGGAATGTTTCGTGAGGTGTCTCGTGGGATGTTTCGTGAGGTGTCTCGTGGGATGTTTCGTGAGGTGTTGCCCCGTTGGGTATCGTGAAAACGTGCCCATGCTCCACATGTCTATATCCCTTTCCGGGTTCGTGGGTCCATCATGTTGCTGTTCGGCTCTTGGTGTGCCCTCTCCAGTGGAAGCCATGCCAAGAAACACCCTGCCTGCCTCCAGGGTGCCCTGGGTTCCTCGGGTTTCGAGGGTTCTCGGACGGAGAGCGTGACGTTCCCACACCAAAAATCAGTGGACGTCTTGGGGTCTCAGGCTTGGGTGTCTTGCGGAAGGCTTCTTGTGGCCGAGCTCCTACTGTATGTTCGGCTCCTGGTGTGCCCTGCCGGGCCAGCAAGCAGAAAAGCGGCTCAGGGTGAGGAGCCCGCCCCGGGAAGGGGGTCCAGACCTCTGGGGGTCCACGCTGCGAACAAATCATTACGTCCCTGTCCACCTCCTCCCTGTCCTCCTCCCTGCCCTCCTCCTCAGGGGTGGCAGGAGAACGCTTCCGGGTGCTGGGTGCGTTCTCGTGCTGCTTTGTGAGGTTGAGCGGCTTGCCTGCAGGGGTCTTGCATTCTCTGCTTCTGACGCCCCCGACATCGGTGGCCCCCGCGTCCGCGTCACGCCATGCAAGGCAGCTGTTCGGTGTCTGCTGCCCGCAGGGGTTGGCGCTCTTGCCTGCCGCCCTCGGGCTCCCAGAGCCCTCACCCGGGCCCCGCGGCCGCCAGGAGACGACTCGAGATGAAACGCTGGTCTTGTCGAAAGCCCCCCGGGCAGGGCCCCGGGATCTGCGCCCGCCTGCGAGCCCTGCCCCTGCGGGTCCCACGGTCAACCCGCACAGGAAGGATGGGCAGCCTTCCCCAGGGTGTCCTCGCATCCTTGTCCCTGGCCGCTTTCGTTCACCGCGTTCCCGCTCGAACAGCCTCGGCAGGGTCTTCCAAGGCCCTTGCATCCGTATCGTGCGTCAAGAACATGCCGAGACTGGAGGGGCTTCACGTGCTGGGCCTTGGGAGGCGATGCTCGTTCGACATTTCGTCTTCGTGTCGGGTAGACACTGTTTCGATACTTTCCTGGGTGCTCGAAATTATTTCTGGGACGTGCTCCTTAAGTTCGATGGGTACAACATAACCTTTGGCAGGGTCGCAGGATCTGCGACAACTTGCGAAGCCTGCCCTGCGGGTCATCTCGGCGCCAGGGTGTCGGACACCCCCGTAGGGGTTCGGTGGGTTGCCGACGGCCTTCGAGTTCTGAGCCCCCGCGGGTGTTTCAGACACCTGACCTGCAGGGATGTGGCTCACACGCGGTTGCCTACGGCAGGGCCTTGTACCCCCTCATCCATCAGCGAAACTTAACGCAAGCTTTTCCCGCGCCGCGTCGGCACCCCCAGACCCCCAAATTTCAATGTTGATGCCGATGCACGCGACTTGATTTTTTCCGTCGGCGTCCGCGGACCGCGCCGCGCGCGCAACTGAATATTGAAAGTGGGGGCGCGGGGGGGGTTGGGGAACTTGCGTTCAGTTTCGCGGAGGGTTGCAGGACCCGCTTCCTCGCAGATCTCCGACAGTTTGTTGTTTTCAGTCCGGGCGTTTTCCTCAGACTTCGGTGTCTGGGGCATGTTATCGGGCCTCGCGGGGCCATCAGTCATGGATCTGGGGCGAAAACTTGCCCCTGGGGAAGGGTTCGGGACCTTCGTGGGGCCGCGGAAGGAACAACAACATCTCGGCGCATGTCTGGGTTTCGTTCCAGCTAGGGCTGGCGTGGGCTGGCAGGGCCCGGGGTCAGCTTTTCCACACCCGAGTCGTTATTTCACGGCTTCCCCCGTGACCCAGTACAGTGGAAACCCATGCCAAGAAGCACCATTCGGGGGTGGACAGACCTCCTACCCTGACACGTCGATTAGCGAATTGGCCGTTTTCGGTTCGCGAGAGGGCGTCGCGGCCGTCATTGTTGCGGATCCAGGTCCGTCGGTTTCGGTCCTAGGCCGTTTTCACTAAAGGGAGGTTTTCTAAAGGGAGGTTTGTCCACCGCCGAACCATGTTTGCCTCCAGGATGTCCTGGGTTTCTTGGATTTCGACGGTTTTACAACGGAAGCCGTGACGTTCCCGCACCAACACTTCATTGACGTCCTAGGGTCTCAGGGTTGGGTTTCCTGCTGAAGGCTCCTTGTGGCCGAGCGCCTGCTGTAGGGGCGCCCATGGGCCATGGGGCGGGAAGCAGCAAAATGCCGCCCGTCGTTTTTCCCGGAAAGGGCTCCGGCCCAGGGTTCTCTTTTAGTAGGTAAACCTAGTCCCCCGGTGCCTGCTTGAAGGAGGCCGGCGAATTTTTTCCCTGATAAATAACGAGGTCGAAGGAGGCCGGCGAATTTTTCCCTGATAAATAACGAGCCCGAGAATTAAAATTTGAGGATGTCTCGAGCGAAACGCTTGTTTTTGAGGCCGGCGAATTAAAATTTGAGGATGTCTCGAGCGAAACGCTTGTTTTTGAAATCCCGATCGATAAATCACAGGGTGCGGGCCACTTTTTCGTGTGTTGAGGATGTCTCGAGCGAAACGCTTGCTCCGCAGAGTTTGCCGAGGATGTCTCGAGCGAAACGCTTGTTTTGCAGAGCCGACCGCGACGCGGAAAAGCGCCCCGCGCGAAGGAATTTCGATGATGTCTCGACTAATTCCTTTGTTTTTGTACGATTTCCTGGAATTTTGGCAGGATGTCTCGAGCGAAATGCACGACCCCACCCTAGCACGACCATACCCCAGCACGACCACACCCCAGCACGACCAGACCCAGCACGACCCCACCCCAGCACGACCCACCCCAGCACGACCATACCCCAGCACGACCACACCCCAGCACGACCCGACCCGCACGACCCTAACCCCCAGCAAGACCACACCCCAGCACGACCACACCCCAGCACGACCTCACCACAGCACGACCACGAGCAGCACGACCACGCCCCAGCACGACCACGCCCCAGCACGACCACGCCCCAGCACAACCACCCCCCAGCACGACCACCCCCCCCGCACGACCACGCCCCAGCACGACCACCCCCCAGCACGACCACTCCCCAGCACGACCACTCCCCAGCACGACCACACCCTCAGCACCGACCTCACCCCCAGCACGCCCACACCCCAGCACGACCACGCCCCCAGCACGACCAACGCCCCAGCAACGACCACAAGCCCCAGCACGACCCACCCCCCAGCACGACCACCCCCCCCCAGCACGACCACCCCCACCAGCACGACCACCCCCCAGCACGAACCACCCCCCAGCACGACCACAACCCCAGATCACGACCCCACCCCAGCACGACCACACCCCAGAACGACCACACCCCAGCAGGACCCCACCACAGCACGACCCCACCCCAGAACGACCACACCCCAGCAGGACCCCACCACAGCACGACCTCACCACAGCACGACCACACCCCAGCACGACCACGCCCCAGCACGACCACGCCCCAGCACGACCACGCCCCAGCACGACCACACCCCAGCACGACCACACCCCAGCACGACCACACCCCAGCACGACCACACCCCAGCACGACCCGATCGATAAATCACAGGGTGCGGAGCACCCCAGCACGAACCCACCCCAGCACGACCCCACCCCAGCACGACCCCACCCCAGCACGACCACGCCCCAGCATGACCACACCCCAGCACGACCACACCCCAGCACGACCACTCCCCAGCACGACCCCACCCCAGCACGACCCCTCCCTAGCACGACCACACCCCAGCACGACCACACCCCAGCACGACCCCACCCCAGCACGATCACACCCCAGCACGACCCCACCCCAGCAAGACCACACCCCAGCACGACCGCACCCCAGCACGACCTAACCACAGCACGACCACTCCCCAGCACGACCACGCCCCAGCACGACCACGCCCCAGCACGACCACGCCCCAGCACGACCACGCCCCAGCACGACCACGCCCCAGCACAACCACCCCCCAGCACGACCACCCCCCCAGCACGACCACACCCCAGCACGACCACCCCCCAGCACGACCACACCCCAGCACGACCACTCCCCAGCACGACCACACCGCCTTGGTTGAGTGGTTGCCTGTCGTCGTGGAATGTTTCGTGGGGTGTCTCGTGGAATGTTTCGCGGGGTGTCTCGTGAAATGTTTCGTGAGTGTCTCGTGGAATGTTTCGTGAGGTGTCTCGTGGGCTGTTTCGTGAGGTGTCTCGTGGGATGTTTCGTGAGGTGTTGCCCAGTTGGGTATCATGAAAACGTGTCCATGCTCCACATGTCTATATCCCTTTCCGGGTTCGTGGGTCCATCATGTTTTCTCTTTTTTTTTACACGACGAGTGCACGGATACAAGGTGTGGTGTGCAGGCCATCGCGGGTCTCTGGCGGCCGTCCGGGGCGATACATGGGCACCGCCCGAACACGACTTCGGCGAGGCGCGGCTGCTGGACAGCGCCCTTGCGAACCGACCGACCCACGCCCCGGAGCCCTCGAGCTTCGAGGTGGGATGCGGGGGGTCCTTCTCGTCCTTGTCCCCCTGCTCCTGCTGCTCCTGCTCCTCCTGCTCCTCCTGCTCCTCCTGCTCCTCCTGCTCCTCCTCCTCCACCTCCTTTTCCTCCTCCTCCTCCTCCTCTTCTTCCTCCTCCTCCTCCTCCTCCCCCTCCATTCCTTTGCCTTATCAATAATTTTTCCCTGTCGCACTCCGAGGCCAATTTTTAGGGCGGGCTGGGCGTTTCGCCTGAGACTTCCTCGTCACTTATGATCCTGAAGTGAAAAACTTAGCAGCAGTTTCACAGATGTAGGGCGGGTCGTTTTCAAATGTGGCTCTCGCCCAGCGCCGCGCACGCACATTCGCTTTCAACATCTGCAAGAGTTTCACGGATTGAGGGCGGGTCGTTTTCAAAATGCGGCTCTCGCCTGAGCGCCGCGCACATTCGTTAGATAATTGCAGGAGCTTCACGGATTGAGGGCGGTTCTTTTTCAAAATGCGGCTCTCGCCCCAGCGCCGCGCACATTCGTCTTCAAAAGTTACCAGAATTCCACGGATTCCCAGGATCAACGTACCAGAAATAGTGTTTGGACAAATTAAGCGACATGAGTGCGCAACAGTTGCGTTGATACGCGGTGTTGAAGTCCTCCCAGAAATGGCGTTCTCGCGCGATTCTGGATCGTCAAGACGCTAGAAGAAGGTTGATCCGCGGCGTTGGAATCCCGAGAACACTGTTTTGGCATGCTTCAGGGTCTTCAAACGGTAGTCTTCCAACGAGGCAGTTCCCTCTGTGGAAATGAACCGCTGTAGGGGCCTACGAAGAGGGAGCTCGGAGGCAGGGTTTATTACAACATCGTTGATGACTCCTGGGTTTACACTGGTCCTCCTCCTCCTCCTCCTCCTCCTCCTCCTCCTCCTCCTACTCCTCCACCACCTCCTCCTCATCCTCCTCCTCGGAGTGTCCCTTGCTGCCAACCCACAGGGCTGGCGTGGGCCAGCAGGGCGCTCTTCGGCGAGGCGCCCTCAGCGGCGCCGGCCGCCGCGCCGGAGCCGGGGAGGGCGGGGAGGGCGCGGGAGTTCGGGGCGAGTCGCAACGGGATCGACTACACGTAAGAGTGACCTTTCGCTGGAGTGACCTTTGGTGCGGGCTCAGCGGGCTCCCCCCGATCGCCGAGCGCGATGCGGTATAGGCGGCCCGCGCCCTTGGGTTTGGCTTCCCTTCGCCCCCGAAAGCTGCGCACCAAAGGTCACTCTTACCCAGGGTCACTCTTACGTCTAGCCGACGGGAGCCCCCGACCCCTTCCCCGGGGGGAGCGCTTCGCCCCGGATCAAGGATGGACCGTCCCTGGGCCCGATCGGGAGCTCGTAGAGGGGGGGTCCATCCCCAGATTCTCGCGCGCTGTAAGAATATCACGGCGGGAGGTGTTTTTCCCGGAAAGGGCTCCGGCCCAGGGTTCTCTTTTAGTAGGTAAACCTAGTCCCCCGGTGCCTGCTTGAAGGAGGCCGGCGAATTTTTTCCCTGATAAATAACGAGGTCGAAGGAGGCCGGCGAATTTTTCCCTGATAAATAACGAGCCCGCGAATTAAAATTTGAGGATGTCTCGAGCGAAACGCTTGTTTTTGAGGCCGGCGAATTAAAATTTGAGGATGTCTCGAGCGAAACGCTTGTTTTTGAAATCCCGATCGATAAATCACAGGGTGCGGGCCACTTTTTCGTGTGTTGAGGATGTCTCGAGCGAAACGCTTGCTCCGCAGAGTTTGCCGAGGATGTCACGAGCGAAACGCTTGTTTTGCAGAGCCGACCGCGACGCGGAAAAGCGCCCCGCGCGAAGGAATTTCGATGAGTCTCGACTAATTCGTTTGCTTTTGTACGATTTCCTGGAATTTTGGCAGGATGTCTCGAGCGAAATGCACGACCCCACCCTAGCACGACCAAACCCCAGCACGACCACACCCCAGCACGACCAGACCCCAGCACGACCCCACCCCAGCACGACCCCACCCCAGCACGACCATACCCCAGCACGACCACACCCCAGCA
>CAUYUJ010019172.1:88308-105489 GCA_963575745.1 Prorocentrum cordatum | reverse complement strand
ACCCGACCCCAGCACGACCCTACCCCAGCAAGACCACACCCCAGCACGACCACACCACAGCACGACCTCACCACAGCACGACCACACCCCAGCACGACCACGCCCCAGCACGACCACGCCCCAGCACGACCACGCCCCAGCACAACCACCCCCCCGCACGACCACCCCCCCAGCACGACCACACCCCAGCACGACCACCCCCCAGCACGACCACACCCCAGCACGACCACTCCCCAGCACGACCACACCGCCTTGGTTGAGTGGTTGCCTGTCGTCGTGAATGTTTCGTGGGGTGTCTCGTGGAATGTTTCGCGGGGTGTCTCCTGGAATGTTTCGTGAGGTGTCTCGCGGAATGTTTCGTGAGGTGTCTCGTGGGATGTTTCGTGAGGTGTCTCGTGGGATGTTTCGTGAGGTGTTGCCCCGTTGGGTATCGTGAAAACGTGTCCATGCTCCACATGTCTATATCCCTTTCCGGGTTCGTGGGTCCATCATGTTTTCGCAATGTTCGGCCTCGGGGGGCCCTTGCCGGGCCTTCGGGACCGTCGAAATAAACTCGGGACGAAAAACCGATCCCGGGGAAGGGGGCGAGATCTCTTGGGGTCGACGTTGCGACAAAAATCACGACGCCGGGTGTCCTGGAAGAGGGGGGTTCTATCCCGAGGAGGGGTCGGGGAGCGAAGCCAGCTGGATGCTCATGTTTCCTGCTTCCGGGATCCGTCTCGTCGGCGTCACCCCAACATACCTCATACTGTGTGGTCGCCGCCCTCCCAGGGGCGACGCGCGCGCGCGCCGAGAAATCTTACAGTATAAGCTCCGTGGCGGGCGCTTCCTGGCCGCACCGCTGGGGAAACGATCTACTACAAGATGCTTCTGCTAGGCGTTCGGGCCGGGCGCACGCCTCAAAGGCGGACGTCCACTGGTAACTCGTAGGTCCTTGCGCGTCCCGTTTGGCTCGGCTTTCTTACCCACCCCGGGTCCCGGGCCCGACCGGGGCTTCGCCAGGGGGAGGGCTATCCCACGGTGGGGGTAGAGAGCCCAGACCCCCGACGTCATGATTTTTCATGGCGCGACCCCCAGAGGTCCAGCCATACCCACTCCCCAGGACTGGTTTTGCATCCTGAGTCGTTCTTCGACGGTCCCGAGGCCCGGCGAGGGCCCCCGCATGCCGAAATTAGCGCAAAACCTCCCGTCGTGATTTTCTCATATTGCGAGGGGGTCTGGGAACGAGCCCAGCTGGATGCTCACAGTTCCTCCTCCCGGGAGCCGCTTGGAGCGACTCTCTTCCCGGCCCCACCTCTTTTCCCTACGCTTAAGTCGGGCATGTCCCTGTACAGGAGGAATATTCAAGAATAGTAAAACCATAGCCTGGCAAAGAACCCAACCATATGCAGCTGTGGGCACCGCAATTATGGACATCGTCTTCCGTGAAAGCTCCCTCTGGGCCACGAAACGTTGTACTGGGTGGGGGAGACGCATGCGAACTTTGCCATTGGGGCCTTCTGTGGAGCTCCTCATGGGGCCACGAAGCGCTGTACTGGGCGGGGGGGACGCATGCGAACTGCGCCACTGGGACCTTCGGTGGAGCTCCCTATCGGGCCACGAAGCGCTGTACCGAGTTGGGGAGACACATGCGAACTGCGCCACTGGGACCTTCGGTGGAGCTCCCTATCGGGCCACGAAGCGCTGTGCTGGGTGGGGGAGACGCATGAGAAATGCGCCACTCGGACCTTCGGTGGAACTCCCTATGGGGCCACGAAGCGCTGTCCTGGGTGCGGGGGGGACGCATGGGCCACGAAGCGCTGTACCGGGCGGGGGAGACGCATGCAAACTGCGCCACTGGGACACGAAACGCTGTACTGGATGGGGGAGACGCATGTGAACTGCGCCAATGGGACCTTCGGTGAAGCTCCCTCACTGGGACCTTCGGTGGAGCTCCCTATGGGGCCACGAAGCGCTGTATTGGGCGGGGGAGACGCATGCGAACTGCGCCACTGGAACCTTCGGTGGAGCTCCCTATGAAGCCACGAAGTCTGTGAGGAGGGGGAGGAGGAGGAGGAGGAGGAGGAGGAGGAGGAGGAGGAGGAGGAGGAGGAGGAGGAGGAGGCAGGAGGAGGAGAGGAGGAGGAGGAGGAGGGGGAGGAGGAGGAGGAGGAGGAGGAGGAGGAGGAGGAGGAGGAGGAGGAGGAGGAGGAGGAGGTGGAGGAGGAGGAGGAGGAGAAGGAGGAGGAGGAGGAGGAGGAGCAGGGGGAGGAGGGAGGAGGGAGGAAGAAGGAAGGAGGAAGGAGAACGCGGGGCGCTGTCTCTTCAAAAACGAGGACCCAACACCACAGGATGGTTAAGAAATAGTGCGGGGACGATGTTCTAACAATGTTTGAACTTGTTTACTACTTTTGATTTTTCTTCCTAACTTCGCCTGTAGGAGGACATGCCCGACCTAACCCTACGCCCCCCGCGGCCCGAGAGCAGGCCCCAGGGGCCGATGGTCGTCGAGGAAGAACGGCCCGGGCCGGCGACAAAGGGAAAAAAAACAGATCGCCGGAGGCTTGGGCTCGTTGCCCCCTCCCTGCCCCCACTGCGATCGGGTGCGGCCAGCACACCGGCATGCTCGCATCGTGCAAACCTCAGGACGGAGGTGCTTCGTAGTTTTCTGCCTCTGGAGGCCCTCGCCGGGCCCCAGGACCATCAAAAACCATTCAGGGTGAAAAACTGGTCCCGGGGAAAGGGTCAGGACTTCTGTGGACGCCATATTGAAAACATTTGGACGTCGCATGTTTGGGAAGAGGGGGGTTGATGACAAAGGGGTGTGGGGGGCGATCTCGTGGACGGGGCCACGATGTCTCCTCCGATCTCGTGGCCCCTCTTTTCCCGGAAAGGGCTTTGGCCCAGGGTTCTCTTTTAGTAGGTAAACCTGTCCCCCGGTGCCAACTTGAGGGAGGCCGGCGAATTTTTTCCCTGATAAATAACGAGGTCGAAGGAGGCCGGCGAATTAAATTTTGAGGATGTCTCGAGCGAAACGCTTGTTTTGAAATCCCGATCGATAAATCAACAGGGGGCGGGCGGCCACTTTTTCGTGTGTTGGAGGATTGTCTCGAGCGCCAAAACGTTGCTCCGCAGAAGTTTGACGAGGTGTCGAGCGAAACGCTTGTTTTGCAGAGCCGACCGCCGACGCGGGAAAAGCGCCCCGCCCCCGTCCCCTGCAAGGGAATTTCGATGATGTCTCGACTAATTCGTTTGTTTTTGTACGATTTCCTGGAATTTTGGCAGGATGTCTCGAGCGAAATGCACGAACCCACCCTAGCACGACCATACCCCAGCACGACCACACCCCAGCACGACCAGACCCCAGCACGACCCCACCCCAGCACGACCCCACCCCAGCACGACATACCCCAGCACGACCACACCCCAGCACGACCCGACCCCAGCACGACCCTACCCCAGCAAGACCTCAACCACCGCACGACCAAGCCCCCCAGCACGACACGCCCCCAGCACGACCACGCCCCAGCACGACCACGCCCCCCAGCACGACCACCCCCCAGCACGACACCCCCCCCAGCACGACCACCCCCCAGCACGACCACCCCCCAGCACGACCACACCCCAGCACGACCACTCCCCTGCACGACCACACCCCAGCACGACCACACCCCAGCACGACCACACCCAGTCGCACCCCCGTGGAATGTTTCGTGGCGTGTCTGGTTGAGTGGTTGCCTGTTCGTGGGGTGTCTCGTGGAATGTTTCAAAGGGTGTCTCGTGGAATGTTTCGTGAGGTGTCTCGTGGATTGTTTCGTGAGGTGTCTCGTGGGATGTTTCGCGGGGTGGCACGACCACGCCCCAGCACGACCACCCCCCCAGCACGACCACCCCCCAGCACGACCACCCCCCCAGCACGACCACCCCCCAGCACGACCACTCCCCAGCACGACCACACCCCAGCACGACCACTCCCCAGCACGACCACGCCCCAGCACGACCACACCCCAGCACCACCACACCCAGTCGCACCCCGTGGAATGTTTCGTGGGGTGTCTGGAGTGAGGGGTGCCGCCAGGCAAACGCTCGCGTGGAATGTTTCAAAAGGGTTGTCTCGTGAATGTTTCGGTCGAGGTGTCCGTGGAATGTTTCGTGAGGGGTCTCGGGAGTCTCGTGGGATGTTTCGCGGGGTGTCTCGTGGGATGTTTCGTGAGATGTCGCCCAGTTGGGTATCGTGAAAACGTGACCATGCTGCACATGTCTTTATCCCTTTCCGGGTTCGTGGGTCCATCATGTTTGTTTCCTACTAGTACCCCCTCCCCTGGGCCGCACACGTGCCTCGGGCCATGAGCTGCGAGCCCCCCTCTTGTCGGAGGACGCCACTTGCAACCATCCTGGGCACAGTCACCCCGCATAGTTGGGGTGGGCAACCTTGCCAAGGGCACCCTTGCATCCTTGCCCCTTTGGGCGGCGAGCGGGGGTGGGGGGAAGTGAGAAGGAGAAGACCTTCTAAGGAGGTTCGGAAGTCCCCCGGCCTTCTGAGGAGTTTTCTAAGCCTTCCCCGAAGACAGGAACAATTTCTCAGAAGGCGCGAGGGCTTCTGAGAAGTCCCGCCGCCTTCTGAGAAGGCCTTTTCCGTCTCTCTACCCCCCCTCGCCTCGCTCGCCGCCAGCACTTCGGCCCATCCTTAGCGACCTCTCGCCCACCTCGCTCGAAAAACTCCAGCACGGGCCTCCGAGGCCCCCTGCACCCTTGCCGCGCAGCCTCACGGCACGGGCTGACGCTGCCACCTGTGCGCCAGGGGCGAGGCCGGGCCCGGGATCGGCGCCAGGGCGAGGCTGCCCAGATGGTCTGGTACCGGAAACTTTCGGTAGCGATTTCGACGCACCCCGAGTTTCGGTAGCGACCGGATCTTCGTTTGAGGGCGTTGAAATCGCGGATTTCAGAACGGTCTGTCGGGCCGGGCGAAAGGGGGGGATTGGGAAAGGGGGGGTTACGAAATTTGCTGCATGCAGCTGGTTTCGGCTTCACCGAGGGGCCCATTCCTCGATACATGGCCGCCTCTGGCGCCGGGAGGCGCCGTGAAAATCAGCTACGTGAGCTGATTCTCAAACCCCGACCCGAGTCTGATACCGGTATGGGGCGCTACATTTCGGTATTTCGGTAGCGACCGATCTCTGCGGAGCGCTACCGGAAATGGTCGGTATAGCGGACCATCAGGGTGGGCCCGGGATCGGCGCACACGCCTCCTCGTGCCCGAGCCAGGAGGGCGTACGGTAGGTTTGCGTCGTGTCGACCAGCGGCGACCCCAGCGCGGGCGTTCAAGGTTGAACGCCGCCGGCGACCCAGAATCGATCGATGTTGAACGATCGGACGTTGCGGCAGCGGCCGATCGTTCAAGGTTGAACGATCCCTGCGGTGTCAAAAACCAACGCTGGGGTCGGCACGACACGAACCTGCCGTATACGCCGCCGAGGCCGGCCCCCTCGAGTCATAGAACGAAAATCGCGACGGGAGGTTCTTCACTGTGTGTTCCGCCTCTGGGGGCCCTCGCCGGCCCTCGGGGCCGTCGGCAGACGACTCAGGATGAAAGACGGGCCCCGGGGAATGGGTCCGGACCTTTGGGGGTCGCGTCACTGCGATCGTCGCCCTGCTTTATTCTCGGATCGCGCAGATAGTAAATTATGTATAAGCTTGTTATGAGCTGGCTATGAGTATGGTTATGTGAATATATGCGAGTGGGAAACGTTACATGTGGATAACGTTGGACAGGTTTGGGAAACACACTTAGCGAATCACTTAGCATCGGCCACGCTATCCACTTGCAGCCAACTGAGCCAGGCAATCCGGTCTAACTTAGAACGATTTGGTATGCAAGTTGGATAAGTGGTTAGCTCGGTCAGCTAACCAGGATGGCTAAGTAGGTTAGCCCGATTCGCTCAGTAGGTTAGAGCGCTGATGCTGTACTCGTGTTTGCTGTTGCATGCTGTTGTTCGTATGCTGGTTATGCTGGTATGCATGTAGTGTCCGTTGTTTGTGTTTGTTGTTTTGTTTGTTTGTTTCGGCGCTGCTCTGTTTGTCGTGCTGTGTGTGCTTGTGTTTCGTTTTCGCATCGTTTCATTCGCCTGCTGTTGTTTTTTGCTTTTTCCCGGAAAGGGCATAGGCCCAGGGTTCTCTTTTAGTTTTGTTCCCCCCGGTTTTGACGGCTGTAGGGCCGGCGAATTTCTCTTGCGATAAATAACGAGGTCGCGTAGGGCCGGCGAATTAAAAATTGAGGATGTCCCTAGCGAAACGCTTGTTTTTCAGAATTTGTTGAGGATGTCTCGAGCGAGACGCTGGTTTTGCAGAGTTGGGGATGTCTCGAGCGAAACGCTTGGTTTCAGAATTTGTTGAGGATGTCTCGAGCGACGCGCTGGTTTTGCAGAGCCGACCGCGACGCGGAAAAGCGCCCCTCGCGCAGGAATTCCAAGGATGTCTCGCGCGTGCCGCGCCCCGCGCGCGGGTATTTGGATGTCTTGGGATTTTGACAGGATGTCTCGAGCGAAGCGCTTGTTTTTCATAATTTGTTGAGGATGTCTCGAGCGAAACGCTGGTTTTGCAAAATTGGAGGATGTCTCGAGCGGTGGCCTCGTGGGGGGGCCAGAATTCAAAGGATGTCCCAGGCGAACTGCTTGTTTTCACGTCCCGCTCGCAGGAATTCCGAGGATGTCTCGCGCGTGCAGCGTCCCGCGCGTAGGAATTCAGATGATTTTGACAGGATGTCTCGAGCGAAACGCTTGTCCCCAGCACGGTCCGTAGCGCGTCCCCTTGGCAGGTCCCGCGATGCGTCCCCATGGCACGTCCCTTGGCACGTCGCTTGGCGCGTCCCTTGAGACGTTCTGCGTCGCGTCCTCCTGGCATGTCCCCCTGTCCATTAGCTCTGGGGCAGCTACTATGTGTTCAGGCAGCTCGAGCTTAAGATCCAGATCAGTTCGGTCAGGACTCGGATGCAAAGGAGAACTCGATCCACGAGGCTATAGAGCACAATCGCGCCATGGCACATCGCAATTCAGCACGGCGCAGCACAGCACTGATTTCGGCACGGTACATCAAGGTCGATGCACTCAGCATTGCAACTTGGCACGTTCCTAGGCACGTTCCGTGGGGCGTCCTTTGGCGAGTCCCCCTGGCACGTCGCGTCGCGCGTCCCCTGGCACATCCCGTGGCACATCCATTGGCACGTTCCGTAGCGCGTCCCCTTGGCACGTCCCGCGGTGCGACCCATGGCACGTCCCCTGGCACGTCGCCTGGCGCATCCCTTGGGACGTTTCGCGGCGCGTCCTCCTGGCATGTCCCCCTGTCCATTAGCTCTGGGGCAGCCAATATGTGTTCAGGCAGCTCGAGCTTAAGATCCAGATCAGTCGGTCAGGACTCGGATGCAAAGGAGGACTCGATCCACGAGGCTATAGAGCACAGTCGCGCCATGGCACATCGCAATTCAGCACGGCGCAGCTCAGCACAGCCCTCGGCAGGGTACATCAAGATCGATACCTTCAGTATTGCATTTGCCCGTCACCCAATCAGGTGTCTTTGAAAACGCTGCCATGTGTTACAGTTCTACATTCCTTTCCGGGTTCGTGGGTCGATCATGTTCATGTTCTGATCGTGTCTTAAACGCCGCGTCGCAAAGACATAGCCAGTACCGTTATGGATTTGGAATAAGGCATGTCGTCGGTTCCTCTGCAGAGCCCCGAGGCTCCTGCGAGCAACGAGTTTCTGCGATTGGCGGCGCGCGTGATATCAAGGCATAGCAAACGCAGCAACAAACAACATGTTTTCGAACCAAGTTTTGACAGGCAGTAGTGCAACACCCCACCCTAACAAAACCAACCACGTTAAGCAAACAAGCTTCCTCAGGACAGCGGAACACCTAACTAAGACTTGGACAATAAGTACTCTATAACAATACATCAGCTACTCTGGAACAATAAACGACAATCTTCAACTTGGGCCGTCTTGGGGTGGTCCTCCCCCCCCCCCCGTAGGCGGCAGGGCCGAACTGGATTGGGAGTCGGGCAGCCTTGCCGAGTGCGCCATTGGGCGGAGGCCCGACCGAGGGAAGCCCTGCTGCCTGCGGCGGAGGGGGGGGGAGCTCCAGTGCTGCCTCTCGACCACTGCCTCTGCACCGTTGTGGTTTCATCCCGAGTCCCTGGGACGGTCCCAGAGCCCGGTGAGGGCCCTGAGAGGCCGAAGCCAGCCGAAGCCTCCGCCTCGATGTGTTCGAGGCGCCGGATGTCTGGGGACGCCCCCCCAGTGGGCGCCCCCGATACGAGACGCCTCAGGACGGCGCAGGCGTGGCACTGCTCGCCCCCGCGGAGCAGTCGGCCACCCCGCGCGGCCGGGAGGGGGCGCGCGCCGAGCTGCGGGCGCGGGTGCGGGCGCTGGAGGCCGAAGGCGAGAAACTCGGACGCTTTCGGACGTGCTCGCCGGACGTCTTCACACTCAGACCCCCTCGCGTTGCGAACAGATCACGACGTGAGGTTTTTCGCTATTCTTCGGCTTCTGGGGGCCCTTATCGGGCCCCAGGACCATCAAAAGACGATTCAGGCTGAAAAACCGGTTTCGGGGAATGGGTCGAGACCTCTGAGGGTCGACATCGTGAAAAATCACACCGTCGGGGGTCTGGGGAGAAGGCCTTCTCAAAAGGCGGCAGGGCTTCTCAGAGGCCGTCCAGCCTCCTGAAAGGTTTTGCGTGTCTTCGGGGAACCCTGACTCTCCACCTTCCACACCTTCCGACCAGCAGTTGGCTGTGTCAGTGATCTTCTCGAGGGGCAGAGAAGTGGCATACACGAAAACTGTCAGAGCTCCGCGCGGAGCTCCAACAGTGCATGTTTACGCAACTTTCTGCCCCGCGGGAAGGTAAGAGAATCAACCGCCTGTCCGAGCCTTCTGAGAAGGCCTTCTCTAACTCGCTTCCCCCCCGGGCGCGCCGCCTGCACACGTTTCCGAATGTTTTTTCCCAGGTCTTCGACGAGCCTCGGGCCCCAGATGACCTTCGCAGATCCGTCCGGCGCGAAGAGTGCCGCGGAACGGGAACGTTGGGCCCAGACCCCGTCGAGTCATGAAAAAATCTCGACGGGAGGCTCTTTGCCATTTTCGGCCTCCGGGGGCCCTTACCAGGCCCCAGGACCGTCAAAAAGCGACTCCGGATGAACAACCGGTCTCGTGGAATGAGTCGAGACCTCTGAGGGTCGACGTCGAGAACAAATCAAGACGTCGGGGGTCTGCAGAACCTTGGGATCTGGGGCTCGGGTGGTGATTTTTCGCGCCGTTGCAGTTTCGCCGCAACCTCGGATCTCCTCCGGAGAGATGCGGGGCTCCTGGTTTTCGAGTTTTCGTCGCTTTTTTCGGCGGTTCTCCCAGCCTCGGGGTGCTCTCCAGCAGCTGCGCCTCGTCGAGGGCGTTCGGGGAGCGCCTGGATCTTCCCGAACGGGCGCCAGAGACCGGAGTCATGGCCCCAAAGCGACCCAGACCCCAGAGGAGGAAAGGTACTGATTCCGCTGCTCGTCCTGGAGGGCCCTTGTCGCCACGGCTGGATTCTCGAATTTCTAATCAGAACGCATCCCAGAAGAGGTCTGGGCAGTAGCGGTATTGGCACCCTCTGTGTCACCCCGAGATTTGCGACTGACGATGTGTTTTTCCTTACATATTATTTCAACGCCTCCTACTCCTCCTTCTTCCTCTTTTCCTCCCCTCTCCTCCTCATACCCAGACTTACTCATACACAGACTGACTCACACTCAGACTTACTCATACCCAGACTTACTCACACACACACACACACACACAAAATTACTCATACTCAGACCTACTCATACTCAGACCTACTCCTATTCAGACTTACTCATGCTGAGGCTCACGCACGCCCCGTTCGCGGCCGTTTTGTGGGGATGCCTCAGGCGGTTTGCCTGTTTTCTGTCCCAGCATCCTTCGCTTTCGGAGCAGATTTGGAGGATGTCTCGAGGGAGGCCCTTCATTTTCACGTCCCTAAGGGGAGCCGCCGAGGGGTACTGCACGCCCCCGTTCGCGGCTGTGTTGTGGGGATGTCTCAAGCGGTTTGCTTGTTTTCCGTCCCAGCATCCTTCGCTGTCGGAGCAGATTTGGAGGATGTCTCGAGCGAGGCACTCATTTTCACGTCCCTAAGGGGAGCCGCCGAGAGGTATTGCACGGTCCCGTTCGCGGCCGTTTTGTGCGGATGTCTCAAGCGGTTTGCTTGTTTTCTGTCCCAGCATCCTTGGCTTTCGGAGCAGATTTGGAGGATGTCTCGAGCGAGGCGCTCATTTTCACGTCCCTAAGGGGAGCCGCCGAGGGGTATTGTCACGGTCCCGTTCGGGCTGTTTTGTGGTGTGTCTCATAGCGGAGTTTGCTTGAATTCTGCCACCAACATCCTTCGCCCTTCTCTTCTTTGTATTTCTGTTTATGTTTTATGTTGTTTGATTGTTATTTTTTTTTGTCTGCTGTTCTTCTTTTTCTATGACTTCTACTTAATTTTTGATCCATTTTTTTCTTCTTGTCGTGCTTTTGTTGTTTAATTTGTTTGTTTTTTTTTCTTTTTTTATCTTCTTTTCTCTTCTTCCTTGTATTTTCATTTTCGTTCGTTTTAACCTTTTTTTTTTGTCTGTCGGAGCAGATTTGGAGGATGTCTCGAGCGAGGCGCTCATTTTCACGTCCCTAAGGGGAGCCGCCGAGGGGTATTGCACGGTCCCGTTCGCGGCCGTGTTGTGGGGATGTCTCAAGCGGTTTGCTTGGTTTCTGTCCCAGCGTCCTTCGCTTTCGGAGCAGATTTGGAGGATGTCTCGAGCGAGGCGCTCATTTTCACGTCCCTAAGGGGAGCCGCCGAGGGGTATTGCACGGTCCTGTTCGCGGCCGTTGTGTGGGGATGTCTCAAGCGGTTTGCTTGCATTCTGTCCCAACATCCTTCGCTGTCGGAGCAGATTTGGAGGATGTCTCGAGCGAGGCGCTCATTTTCACCCCCGTGGGCCAGATTTTGAGGATGTCTCGATCGATTTGCCTGTTTTGGTGGCCAGACTCGTGGGCACAGGAGGCTCCAGGAGGCCCCAGGAGACCACATGAGGTCCCAGGAGGCATCAGGAGGCCACAGAGAGATTCAAAAGGCCACAGGATGTCCCAAGAGGCTCCAGGAGGCCCCAGGAAGCTCCAGGAGGCCTCAGGAAGCCACAGGAGGCCCCAGGAGGCCACAGGATGCGCCAGGAGGCCTCGGAAGGCAACAGGAGGCCCCGAGAGGCCCCAGGAGCAGGAGGCCTCAGAAGGCAACAGGAGTGGCTCCAACCCCATGTGTTTTACGTACGCTCCTGTAGACTGGGCCTCGCCTGGAGCACGAATCCTTGACGTTATACGTATGTCCCTATAGATTCTCCTTCTCCAGTGTCCACAATCCTAACTGTTTTATTTAATCGCTTCGCTCATGCCGCCGGCCCTGGAGCCCTCTTTAGGGCCTCTTGGGGGCCTCTTGGGGACCTCTTGGGAGTCTCTTGGGGCTCCTTGGCGGCGTTTTGGAGGCCCCCAGGGCCTCTTGGGGGGCTCTTGGGGGTAGTCGATTGCGGCTCCCCCCTCGGAGGCCACGATCCTCGTGAGGGGTGTCGAAAAATACCCTCCCCTGGAGTGGTCTGGTGGCTTCTCCCGGGCTTCTCTCGGGACCTTGCCGGGGTACTTTTCGTCCGGGGGCCCCCAGGGGCCGCTCCGCGCGCGCGAACTAGAAATATTGTTAACAAGTTACCGGAGATCTTAGCACGCCTCTGGCCCGTTGGGCCGGCGAATTTATGTTCCTATATCCAGGGCCTCTCCCGGGGCACGAGTCCTTGGTGTTTTGCGTGTATCCTTATATATATATATATATATATATATATATTGCCCTTCTCTTGCGGCTCCAATCCGCAATGTTTTATGTACGTCTGTTGCTATGTATTGGGCCTCTCCTGGGGCACGAATCCTCCCTAGGAGGTCCCAGGAGGCCCCAAGGGGCCCCTGGAGGCGCCAGGAAGCCCCAGTAGGTTTCAGGAGGCCCCAGGAGGCCCCAGGCTCATGCGCATAGGCGCGCTCGTACTACTGAGGCTCATACACACTCCAATTCATTCGCAGTTAGATTCATGGCCAAACAGTCACAACTGAAGCCAGCTTATATTCGAAAGCTCTTGCGCCGAGACACTCACGGCGGACAGGTCCATGCGAATAGATGCACATATGGGGAGCTCCACGCAGTGAGTAATTTCAATCCCGGCGATTTCCTCAACTTCGGCTTCAAAGGCCCGTCATTGGGCCCCAGACTATCAAACATGGGTCCGGGATGCAAAACTTCAGGGGCAACGATAGGGGGTGGACAGGCATAGGGGGGACGCACCCCCAATCGCCCAGTGATCGCCGATAGGGGCCCGATAGCCCCAACCTGCACAGGGATGTGCGGATTCACAGTCGGGGGCCTATCGCCGATCTATCGGCGATGTCCTCCTCCTCCTCCTTCTCCTCCTTCTCCTCCTCCTCCTCCTCCTCCTTCTCCTCCTCCTCCTCCTCCTCCTCCTCCTCCTCCTCCTCCTCCTCCTAGGTCGATGTTTCCCCCCTGTGCCAGTCCCTCCCTGGCGCTGCCGCTCCAAACTGCCTCCTGGGGGAGTTGTCGGGACGTCTTTGGCCGCGGACTGAAACAAAAACGGCCGCGGAGCACTCCGAGGACCCTCGGGGGCCCTCGGGGGCCCTCGACGTTGTCGCCGTCGCCGCCGTGGCGATGGTGGTGGTGGTGGTGGTGGTGGTGGTGGTGGTGGTGGTGGTGGTGGTGGTCGTCGTCGTCCGCGGATGTCTGGGGAGTCTCGAGGGGACGCCGCCGAGACGAGCCCCTTGGCGTGTGATTCCTTGCTGCCTGTGCGCGGGAGCCTGGTGTTTTTTTTCTGCCCCCAGAAGGGGCACGCGGATGGGTTCTCCACGGCCTCGGCATCGCTCGGGCCCGTGCATCTTTTCTCGACAAGGACCATCGAGGAGCATTTTTGTTCAGCGTGCGAAAAAAAGACACGCATCAAACCGAAAAATGCACAGGGACGTCCGAGCGATGGCGAGCGGCGGCGTGTCATTGGTACTGCTTTCCCAGACCCCCTCGCGCTGTGAAAGATCACGGCGGGAGCTTCCGGGGGCCCTCACCGGGCCCCTGGACCGCCAAAAACCAGCCAGCATGAAAAACCGGTTCTGTGGAAGTGGTCCAGACCTCTGGGGGTCGACGTTGTGAAAAAGTCACGACGTCGGGGTATGGGTTCGGCTTTCCCCTACTGGCACAAGCACACAAACACACACACACACACTCACACACACACACACACACCTCAGTTGCCCTGATACGCCCGTTTGGAAACGCAACACGTGCCGTGTTGAAACCGTCCGTGTTAACACGCTGCGTCTTGGCTCAACGTGCTGGCCCACGTTCTGGCGAACGCGTCGGACGACGCTCTGGAGCCGACAGCTTCTCCCAGGGACCTTCGACACTTGTGATGATTGTGCAGACTTCTCTGCTTCCCTGCGAGGACCGGCACGCCAGCCTCCGCGAGGGCCACCGGGCCCTGATGGAGAAGCTGCAGAGCCTCTGAGGGGGCGCGCGCGCGCGCGCATCCTCGCCCGCTGGCCTCCCCCGCGTCGTGGGCAGTCTTTCGGCTGGGGCAACTCCGTTCCAGAGCGTTCCAGGAAGGCGTTCCAGAACGCTATGAGAAGGGCGCGGCGCCCGAGACATCTTCCAGATCCGCGGTGTCTCAGAGATTCTCGATGTAAGGCCCAGCGGCCGCGGCGGTGGCGGGGGCTGCAGCGGAGGAGGAGGAGGAGGAGGAGGAGGAGAGGAGGAGGAGGAGGAGGACGAGGAGGAGGACGAGGAGGGACGGAGGAGGAGGAGGAGGAGGAGGAGCGAGGAGGAGGAGGAGGAGGAGGAGGAGGAGGAGGAGGAGGAGGAAGAGGAGGAGGAGGAGGAGGAGGAGGAGGAGGAGGGGGGGACGAGGTGGAGGAGGAGGAGGCTCCTTCAAATTGATTCTCGTCCTGGCTTCGTCTTAGTCTTCGGCCTCCGATGGGGCCGTTCTGGCTCGGCCCCTCGGGCCGTCGAGAGGCGGCTTTCCGGGAGGAAGAGCGGGTCCTGGGGAAAGGGCTCCAGACACTCGGGCGGGTGGTAAGGGCAGGAGGATGGAGGGGGGGATCGAGGAGGAGGAGGAGGAGGAGGAGGAGGAGGACGCGGAGGATGAGGAGGAGGAGGAGGAGGAGGAGGAAGAGGCGGACGAGGAGGAGGAGGAGGAGGAGGTGGAGGAGGTGGAGGGGGTTAGGGGGAGGATGAGACGGGGGGGAACCTAAATGGTGGGGAGAGGGGTGAAGAAAAAGACCCCAAAGGGGCCCTTTCGGGCCCCTGCTTTCGAAGAGCAAAAAACGGCATAAGCATAAGCTGTTGGCGGTCCGCGCGGATGTCTTGGATCTGCGCTCAGATGCAAGACATCCGAGTGGACCGTCAAAAGTTTACGTTCCAGCCATTTGTTGTTCCTCAACGCTTCCTCCAAAGGGCCCCTTTAGGGCCCTTTTATTATCCCCCTCCATGTAGATCACACCCCCATTATACTCGGACAGGGGATCGACTGCACAATCGGTTTACTCCAAAAGGTTTCCCCACCGAGTAGATAAGAAACGAGTAGAATGTTTGTAGATCTACGGGGCCTGACACGTGCTTCTTGGTCCACCGACCCGGCGGGCAAAACACCTTTGGGGTGAATCCATTCGGCAGTCGAGCTCCCGCTCGAAGCACCCTCCGCCCGAGACCTCTGGGCGCCCACGCGCCGTGAGCAACGGCACGACGTCGGGGTGTGCTGGGTCCTGCCGCGCGCCGTCCCGCCGCCCCCCCCTGTTTCCCGGGCGGGCCGCGGGGAGGATGCCGCCACTCCGCGGCCCCGGAGCTCCCGACCCCTTCCCCAGGGGCTCGAGCAGGGGATATCGACTGCAGAATCGACGTGTCCAGAGAATTGCCCTGTCCGCCGGATCCGCGAAGACAAACGACGCGCAGCATTCAGGAGGGAAAAAAACACACAGACACAATCAATCGTCAGGAAAATGCGGGAAAATATGGGAATTGGGCGGGAAGACAAATACCCAGAAAATATGGAAAAATATTGGGAATATTTTCATTTGTGTGTATTTATTTGTGTGTCCTGGGGCCCCTTGAAGCATGTTCGTGGAGCTGCGAACCTCGTGCGCGTGTCTTTGGTGCTGTCGGCGAGAAAGCCAGCTCTGGGGTACACCCATTCTGTAGACGATCCCCTGCTTGAAGGGTTCGTTTTGCGTCCCGGACTTCTTGTCGGATGGTCCTGGGGTCCGATAGCGGGCCCTGGAAGCAGAAGTCCGGGACAACCGCAAGGATGGACAGAACACTTTTACGTCGCGGCGCGGCATGGGGCATCCGCACGCGCGTCGGGGCGCGGGATGGGCACCACACACATCGGCGGAGATCTGGGTAATGCCCCTCCCCTTTGCGTCACGAGGCCTGTCTCCTGCTTGTTGCTCAGGGAGGCCTCCCGCAGGTCCGGCCGCAGAGCAGGTGGCTTGCCCCGCTGCGTGTGGCATCTCGACGAAGAGCGCGCGGCGATTCAAGCACACCTGCTGCCCAGGTGGCGCCGTGAATTCGGTGCCGCCCAATTCAGGCGGGGTATTAGATTTTTGCCTCTCGGAGGCGCACTTCTTCCAGACCCGGCCGTTGCCTTCAGTTGACAGAGGGCTGGCGACGGATTTTTTCCACGCATGATGATCGGCAAATGAATGCTATAGGCATAGACTCGGACGATTTGTTTCAACCGGCTTCTGCCAACTTGAGTTGGCTCTACACTAGCTGGCTCTGCCCGTGGGCTCGTCTGAAGCCTGCGGACCTACTCTCCCCAACCATGTAATGACATCCCTTCCGCTCCGCTTTCTCATTTCGACAAGCCTCTCTGCACTGCACTTCCTTGTAAAGAAATTAGTGCCGTCCGAACGGATCCCAGGCCCGGCCAAGCGCACTGGCAGCTAATTAGGAGGCGTGGAACAGCTGATCGAGCTAGCCAAGAATAACAGGACGGTCCAGGCCCGCGACCATCCTGATCGTGATCCAGCGGAGTACTTGACAGGGAGGGGAGGATGATAATGGGAGGGAGGGCAATGCTGATTATGAGGAGGAGGATGTGGGTAGAGGTGGGGAGCAGCTGCGGATGAGGCGGAGGAGGAGGAGAAGAGGGCGGAAGTGGAGGAGGAAACGGACGAGAAGACAGGGAGGATCGAGATGAAGATGTATATTAGAGAGATGATGCGGACGCGGAGGATGAGGAAAGGGAGTATGATGATGATGTTGATGCTGATGCTGATCCTGATGATGATGATGCTGATGCTGGTGATGCGGATCATGATGATGCTGATGATGCTGCTGCTGATGATGATGATAATGATGATGTGGAGAGGAAGGACAATGAAGATGAGAAGAGGAGAGGACGGCGAAATAAGAGAAAGAGATAGAGGAGACAGTGCAGGAGGGAATGATGCGCATGCCGAAATGGTGGAGCAGACGGAGGTTGCGGAGGAGGAGGAGAGAGGAGAGGACGAGGACGAGGACGAGGACGAGGACGAGGACGAGGACGAGGACGAGGATGATGATGATGATGATGATGATGATGATGATGATGATGATGATGATGATGATGATGATGATGATGATGATGATGATGATGATGATGATGATGATGATGATTGATGATGATTGATGATGATTGATGATGATGATGATGATGATGATGATGATGATGATGATGATGATGATGATGATGATGCTGATGATGATGATGATGATGATGATGATGATGATGATGATGATGATGATGATGATGATGATGATGATGATTATGATGGTGATGCGGGGGAGGAAGAGAGGAGGAGGGAAGGAGGAGGAGGAGGAGGGAGGAGGAGGAGGAGGAGGAGGGTGAGGAGGAGGAGGAGGAGGAGGAGGAGGAGGAGGAGGAGGAAGGTGGCCATCTTCCTCTCAATTGGGGGGGTTTTCCCCCACCCATGCCACCTCTGAAGGAGTCCCCAGCGCCCGCCCAAGATTCCCGTGCGTGCGATGGGGCTCAGGCGGCCCAGTGCGGGGTTGCCATCGGCCTACAACCCTCTCAGCGTGATGGGGACGCG